>CM076584.1:1404922583-1405382583 GCA_034641835.2 Pinus albicaulis
GATTGTCGCTGGAGTGTAAAAACTCTGGTAAACTTGAATAAGTATATATTATTATTGATAAAAGATGAGATATGAGATATGATTACAATGGGAAATCACCGAGGCTTTAAATATAGCCTCATGGTGTCCCTTGGTGAAGAGGCATGATCTTTGATCATGCCCTTTCACTTAATAAAACCTAAGATAACTATATCTAACTAATAATTAATAAAATATACATAACATTGCCCCTCTCTTACAGATGCTTTGTCCTCAAAGCATACGTAACGATGGACAATGTTGACGAACGCCTGGGTTTCTTGAGCGGTGGGCTCTTGCTTCCCACATTTTAAAAAGATCGTGGAGCATATTCTCGAGTTCAATCTTTTGTTGATCTGGATAGTGAAAAGATCTGATATTGACAGGGTTGGATCCTGTCTTGACTTCTATTGGATTTTTGATTTTCCTATCTGGAGGCACTTTTATGGGTAGATCATGGAATACTTTTTCGTGTGTCCGAACTAGTCCTTGTTCTTCTGATGACTCTTCGTGGCTCCCTTTTGAAGATAACATTTCTAACTGATGACATTGTACTGTAGATGTTGGCACTCCTATTTGAATCATTTTCGTCATCAGAGAGGATACGACTTGATCTTCTGGGGCTTGGAATCCATACAACCTGTGTTTCTGCCCTTTCCACTTAAAACTTATAAACTGCTTCTGATGGTTGGCAGAATAAGTACCTAAAGTTTGTAGCCATTGAATTCCTAAGACCACATCTACTCCTCGTAATGGAACGGTGTATAATGGAGATTCTAAATGAAAGTTTTTTATCTTTAGTTTGACCTTATGGCATTTCCCTACTTTCTCAATCTTCTTACCATCGGCCACCATTACCTTCATATTAAGCATGGGGAAGGTAAATATGTTAAGTCTTTTTGCCATGGTTGAATCTAGAAAATTGTGGGTACTGCCAGTGTCGACGAGAACCATTATGTTGTTGTTCTTGATATTTCCTCTTAACCTTAGGGTTTGAGGTTGTGATATGCCTGTCATAGCTGATAATGACACTTGCGAAATAGTTTCCCCATCCACTTCTGGAGAGAACTCTAAGATGTCTTCTAATTCTTCTATATATGAATCATTATTGTTAGCGTCATTAGTTGCTTCACAACTGTATAGATTTTTCGCTTTTCCATTAGCACATCTGTGCTTAGGGTCCCAGTTTTCACCGCAACGCTTGCACTTGCCCTCTCTCATTCTTTGTTTTTCCACACTATTTTTTTCTTCTTCACGAAGATGGAGTGGGACATATTTTGTGTCATCTATATTTTCAGATTGAGGAAATCTTTGTCTCGAATATACTTTTTCTGGTTTTGATAATCTTTCAAATTTCTTTTCAGCAGCTTTTGCTTTTTGCCTTGCTACTTCTACGGATGTAATTTCATGTAGTTCGAGCTCTTCTTGTATGTGGATTTTAAGTCCTGAGATGTAAGACTGGATTAGACGAGATTCCGACAATCCTGGTACTCGTGTTGCCAAGGTCTCCCATTCTCGAGTGTACCCATCCACATCTCCTTTTTGGCGTAATTTGATAAACGTTGAAAAAAACTTTTCTTCTTTTATGCCTTGAAACCTTTTGAAGAATGCATCCTTAAATTTCCTCTAATTGATAGCGAGCGTCGTCTTTTTCCACCACATATACCAATTATATGCTTATCCTTCCATTTTCATGGAAGCATGTTTAATTTTTTCGTCATCACTAGTAATGTCATAAATCTCAAAATATTCTTCTGCTTTATTAAGCCATGCAACGCTATTTTTTTCATTACCATCAAATTTGGGTAGCTCGATTTTGGCTCTTCGCTGATATGCTACGGGTGGAACAAGAAGGGGATATTGATTAGCAAATGCATTCCAGACCTGCTTATTTTGAAAATCTGCATTACTATCTTCTTGATGATGTGGGGAATCGGTCTTTTCTTGATGCTCTTCTGAGTTTCCTGAATCTGCGGAATTGTTTTGTTGATTTTGTTCCATGTTAGGAAATATTAGGGATTGTGTCTGACTTAACTTATCTATCTTATCATTTAGCTTATTGAAGAGTTCTGTCATATTGTTCATTGCTTCGCTATGCTCTGTCATCTTGTTCATTGCTTCGCTATGCTTTTCTGTGGCTTCGTGATGATTTAGCCACATTTGTCTTTCTATTCGATTTGTCGTATCATGAATCTTTTTGATGTCGTTGGAGTGCCCTGCAACTGTACCTTCAAGATCGACTAATCTTTTTCCGAATTCTTCGGAATTATTATTGATTTGTTTCTCAAGATCTCCTAATTTCTTCTGGAATTCAGCCATCGACATCGATGAAGACATTGAACGTGTATGAGGTGGGGAATATTTTTCTGCCACTTTTTCCCTCTTTTTTTTTTTAAATTAATTAATTAATTAATTAAATTAAAAAAAATTTGAAATAATAATAATAATTTCTATTATTATTATTATTATTTTATTATATATATTTTAAATAATAATAATAATTATTATTATTATTATTTTATTATTTGAATTATATATATATATATGGGGAAAAAGATTGTTAACCTTGAAAAGTCACAGTCACTTTGTTTTGAAAAGGCACGTTGTTTTGAAAAAGGGAAATGGGCTTTAATACCATGGGCAATTACCATGGGCCCAAAACCACGAGCAATTACTCTTCCTTTTTAATTTTACTTTTACTCTTCCTTTTTAATTTTACTTTGTCTTCACATGTACGTATATCTCTCTTTTTACTTTTTCTTTTTTCTTTTAATTTATTTCCCCCTTTATGTTAACTTTCCTTCTCTCTTTTGATTATATATATATATATATATATATATATATATATATATATATTTCTTCCTCCTCCTTTTTTAAAAAACAAATGTTGCTACCCACAAGCGCTTGGTTTTTTTAAAAAAATTTGCAGTTTTGGAATTTTCTTGTAATTCCTTAATTCTGGGTGATCACACAGATCCCTAAGAGCGATGGCTCCGATACCATTGGAGTGTAAAAACTCTGGTAAACTTGAATAAGTATATATTATTATTGATAAAAGATGAGATATGAGATATGATTACAATGGGAAATCACCGAGGCTTTAAATATAGCCTCATGGTGTCCCTTGGTGAAGAGGCATGATCTTTGATCATGCCTTTTCACTTAATAAAACGTCGCTACCCCCGTGGCTTGTCCCACGGGCCCTCCCCGCCCTCGCTACTCCATTCAGCGTTCTGTGATATTCAATATTCAATATCACATAATACAACGCTCTGTTCACATACGCTGTTTGTTTATAATACGTCCCCCACCATTCATATACAAAACTACTTCATAATACCACCCCTCTATTTGTAATACCATTCACTCATATATAATATTACCGCCCCATTCATATATTTAATACCGCCCCCATCATATATAAAACAATACCCATATAAATTTTCTTTCTTCAAACACAAAAAAAATATATATATATTTTTTGGTGCAGAATTCAATATTTTTAGCAAAGTGTTTTTCTCCCTTTCAATTGAGTATATTTTCAGAATTGAAGATTTTTCTAGCAAAATTTTTTTTTCCCCTCAAAACAATTTTTTCCAGCGAAGTAATCATTTTTTCCCTTCAGAAGAATGCATTCTCTCATATCTATTGTGGGGGTGGTTCTCTCCGGCAAAGAGAACTATCTTGAATGGTCTCGGAAAATCAAGTACACTCATTTTTAATGAGTTGTGGAAAGGAATCTGTGAAGGACAAGAAGGAAATCCACCAACAAAGCCCACTTTAGACAAGGAGCTCGCCATTTGGGAAAACAAGAACTGCAAGGCCTATGCCTTGATTGCAGCGTCCGTAAATGAAGAGGTGAGTCGCCATATTTCATCATTTTCAAATGCCTATGAAGCCTTGAGCAAGCTAAAAGAACTCTATGACTCACATTCAGAACTAGAAATTGTTCAATTGATGATTGAGCTGTTCAGTCTTGAAATGAAGAATGATGATCCCCTTGCTTTAGCTTCAGAAGTTAGATCTATCATGCATGATATTTCTCGCACTGGTGTAAAAATTGACATATCTCTCATAGCATATGTTAAGGCATTATACCCGACTTACTCACATTATCTTGAGTCATTGCAAGCAAGTGGAAACCTTGAGCATATCACCTTTGATACCCTTGAGAAAAAGTTTGCAGAAAGAGAGAGAGCTTTCGGGAACATGACAGTCTCTTCGTCTTCTGAAGAGGCTGCATACTTGGCACATAGAGAAAAGAGTCATGCTCCAGATTCTTCCAAAGGAAGAGGTGGCAAAAGAGGAAGAGGAAGAAGAAACTTCAGAGAAAGGGGGGGCAGACAATCTGACAAATCCAATCTTCATTGCACACGTTGCAATAAAGATGGACATGATGCATCCAAATGCAGTTCACCTTGGGATAAAATTGAGCAGCAAAGAAATCAAGACAAAGGTAAAACTGATGACAAAGACAAAGGTAAAGCACCTGAATCCGCTCATTATGTTCTAGCACATTGTAACAATGGAGTAACTGAAGACCTGTTTGATGTTTCATTTACTTCATGGAGAGATGATTGGTTGCTAGATTTAGGAGCAACATGTCACATGACATTTAGAAAAGATTTTTTTGAAGAATTCACTGACAAAGTTGATGGAGCAGTATATTTCGCAGATAAATCCAAACTCAAGCCATCAAGGCTTGGCACAGTCAGGCTTAAACTGCCTGGTCTTCCTGATCATATCCTACATGAGGTTCTATAAATCCCAGAGTTGAAGAGAAACTTGTTGTCCCTGATCGAAATCCGGCAGCAAGGACACTCAATTCACTTGTTTGATGGCAAGGCAGAGGTCAAAACAGCATCAGATCACTCACTTGTCATGGAGGGAATAGAAGAAGGGAGACTCTTGAAGCTGAAAGGTTCATCTACTCATGCTCAAAACTTTGCATTCAGTTCATATCATGATGAAGGTACATTCCCATCAAGTCTTTTATGGCATGCTAGATTTGGACACTTAAACTATGAAAGCCTTTGTTTGTTGAAGAAAAATGGTGTTAATGGACTGCCTACAATTCCTAGGAAACCTAAGGAATGTGATGCTTGTATTCTAGGAAAACATAGCAAACAACCATTTCATGATTCACACTCCAGAGCACATAGAAAACTTGAGCTTGTTCATTCAGATTTATGTGGCCCTATGCCTGTTGCTTTTGCAAATGGAAATAAATACATGATGACATTTATTGATGACTACACCAGAGTGTGTTGGATTTACTTATTGAAGAACAAGTCTGATGCTTTTCAAACATTCAAGAATTTTCATGCATGGATTGAAAATGATGCACAAACTCATATTGGCTCTCTACATACTGATAATGGAAAAGAATACACTTCAAACGAATTTGAAAATTATCTTCGTCAACATGGAATCAAACATCAAACAACTGTGCCATATAATCCCCAATAGAACGGTGTAGTTGAAAGAATGAACAGAACTATTTTAAATATGGTTCGCTCCATGTTATTTTTCAAGAATGTAAAATTGATGTTTTGGGCTGATGCAGTTCTATGTGCTGTTTACATAAAGAATAGGTGTCCTTCAAGTTCAATTAGAAACAAAACTTCTTTTGAAATGTGGCATGGCCACATTCCTTCGGTAAAGCATTTCAGGGTCTTTGGGTCCACCTGTTATGCCTTGATACCCAAGGGTCAAAGGAACAAACTTGGTGCTAGAAGCAGAAAGTGTATCTTCTTGGGGTACTCCAATACCTCCAAAGGATATTGTCTCTATGATGAAGCAAATAAGAAGTTTGTGATAGCAAGAGATGTCATATTTCTTGAATCTTCCAAGAGTGACAAGGTTGTTGAGCGGCAACTTGATCGCCTGGATAGATTCACACATGCAAAGTCTTTCCAAGAATTTGATAATCAGATTCCACATCTTGAAGGGGGGATTCCTATATTGAATCAAACTGTGGAATCATTTCCTGAAGCAATCTCTCCCCTACATGAAGAAACAACCACGGATGATACATTGAATGATGTGATTGACAGAATTGGGAGATTGAATCTTGAATCAATCCCAACTCAGTCAAATGAGCAGCCTGGGCCATCTCAGAAAGGTCCTCCCAAATGGCTGACAAAGACACTGGAGAATGTTCATCCCAATGAGGTTGGAAAAACAGGAACAAGAAGTTCCACTAAACAAAACGAAGGTGATGTAGATAATTCTGATTCTCTCGTTGATATGGATATTGCTTATAACTGTGAATTGAGTTTGTCTACAAATCATGAACCAACTTCCTTCAAAGAAGCCGCTTCTCATGATGAATGGAAAGAAGCGATGCAAAAGGAGTATGATGCCTTGATAAAGAATGGCACTTGGAAGTTGGTTGATCCGCCTTTGGGAACAAAACCAATTGGCTATAAGTGGGTCTACAAGAACAAGTATGAAGCAGATGGCTCACTTGACAAGCACAAGGCCAGGCTTGTGGCAAAAGGTTTTGCACAAAAAGAAGGAATCGATTATGAAGAAACTTTTGCTCCCACAGCAAAATGGACCACCATCCGGACTCTCTTTGCCCTAGCAACTCAGAATGGATGGAAATTCCATCAGATGGATGTAAAAACCGCCTTTTTGAATGGAGATCTAAAGGAGAAAGTTTTTATGTCCCAGCCAGAAGGATTTGTTGTAAAGGGCCAAGAACACAAAGTTTGCAAGCTTATAAAATCCTTGTATGGCCTCAAGCAAGCACCACGAGCCTGGTATGAGAAATTAACTGAGCATCTTCTGAAACTTGACTTCAAACATTTTGATCTTGATGATGCAACTTTATTTGTTAAGAAAGTTGGAAAAATAGTTGTATATCTTTTGGTGTATGTAGATGATCTTTTGATAACAGGGAACAATGAGAGCTATATTGCATCCATGAAGAAAGAATTGAAGAAAGGTTTTGAAATGACTGATTTGGGTCATGTTCATTGCTATCTGGGTATTGAAGTAATTCAACATCCTAAATTTATATTTCTTTCTCAAAAGAAGTACATTAGAGATCTTTTGAACAAGTTTGACATGGATGAATGCAATCCCTTAACCACTCCAATGGAACAAAACTTGAAGCTCACATCTATTGAAGGGAAGGAATTCGAGGATGCAACTAAGTATAGACAGCTTATAGGAAGTCTTATCTACCTAACCACCACCAGACCTGATATTTCATTTGCTGTTGGAATCCTCTCAAGGTTTATGCAAAAACCTTGTGAAGGACATTGGTCTGCGGCAAAAAGAGTGTTAAGGTACTTGAAGGGGACTCAAGACTTTGGACTCAAATATACACAGGTAGGCGACTTCAGCTTCATAGGATACTCTGATTCAGACTTTGATGGGGACAAAGAAACAGGGGAGTCTACTACAGGTTACACCATGAGTCTTGGGTCAGGAGCTGTCTCATGGAGATCACGCAAACAGTCAGTTCTAGCAGATTCCACGATCGAGGCAGAATATGTGGTAGCAATTGAAGCAACAAAGGAAATTGTGTGGCTCAGAAAAATCCTAGAAGATTTGCAGATGAAACAAACGTATTCAACACCACTCATGATCGACAACACCTCTGCAATAAAGTTGGCCAAGAACCCAAAGTTCCATGATCGAACAAAGCACATCAATACAAAATACCATCTAATTCGATATCATGTTCAGGACAAAACCATCCATCTACATCATTGTTCCACAAATGAGTAAACTGCTGATATCTTCACCAAAGCACTTGGAAGAGAAAAGTTTGAAAAGTTTAGATCGATGCTTGGGCTCACCACCATCTCTTCGGATTAAAGGGGGGAATGTTGATACCTAATCCTAAGGGTTGGGTGAGGATATTCAATTTTGTATATTAAATAATATTAGGAAATAAGGAAGGCCAAGAGTCATTGGGAGATGAATCCCAATAACCTCACCTCCATGTATAAATACATGCACATTCTTCATCTAATACACATTCTGATTTGCGGAGTTACCTCCTGGTTTGACAAATAGAAATTCATAAGTGGCCCAAAATTTGCAAGTTTGCTCCAAGTAAATGAAAAATGCTTCAAAAGGTATATCAATGAGGAATATGATTAAGATAACATTAAGCACAATTTGACATAAAATATTAAAGCATGTATCAACAAAGCATATGAAGCAAAATGCTAAGGAATTAGAACTAGACCAATCAACTATAGCAAAAGTGAAATGCTTGCTTGAGATATGTTATAGAAAATAAAATGAATTGCCCAAAATATTTGAAAATGTTGTATCTTAAATAACCATGAAAGTAAATTTGCCCAACAGAAGAGATCTAGCAAATGAAATAACAAATTTGATTACAAAGTTGAGGGATTGTGAGTGCTATGTGTTGAAATTATGAGGTAAATCATGCATGAGGTAAATTAGATTAACAAGAGCAAAGCATGCAAGTTAGTTAGAAACTACTAAGAGAATCAATCCACCCAAAAGAGATGTCCTCCTTCTAAATAAGGAGGTGGGATGCCATGGGATAATTCCCAAGCTCCCTCAAGAAAATGAACTTTTTATTAGATGTGTTGCAAGAGAATGAGAACCTCTCTCTAGGCCTCAAAGAAATTCAAGGAAGTCTTTACAATAAGATACTTTAACTATAGGTTTCTAGAACAATGTTATTAGAACCGGTGGACTTGGCTGGTCTAACCGTTTTTGGCCCAAAACCGGTCTGAACCAGAATTGGCCGGTTCAGTACCAAACTGGCTAGTTCTGTAATGGAACCAGCCGGTTCAATCAATTTTGTTCTATTTGTCCCTTTCGAGGTCAATGTAAAAAAAATTCCTTATTTTTTATTTTTTGATCTTTTCAATTGGTTGGTCCACATCTAATTCTCCCCTAGGCCAACCTAATATTCAAGCCTATGGTCCTATTATTGCTATGCATTTCATGGTAATGTTAAATTCTTAAAGTAAAAGCGACATTCTCTTTAATCTTTTATTTCCATCCTTTTACCTAAAATTTTCACATTACCATGAAATGACTTAGGATGTTTGATAGTGGTTCCAACCTCATTGGATTTCATACGAAGAAAGTATAATTTTAGATTTCACTCAAAATCCAGCAGACTTAACAAATTTTCAGGATATCAAGATTGCGGGGATTGCAACATTTCCATTGGATTTTGTCATGTACAAGGGTAAGGAACTAGTATTTAATAAAGAGAACCAATCTCTCTATGTACTTTGATGTTAGTGGCAATGGTTGTCGAACTCCTCTATCATGACTCTACTAAAAGTGTACCCATCACTAAAACAAAACCTTGACTTGACATGTTACGCTTTTCTATTAGGATGATGATGACATTGATAATTAGCACTCGTAGGATGTAGCTGTAGTATCATGCTATCATATTATTTTGGACTATAAAGGCCTTTTAGAACCTGCTGCTTGATGTTTTTTGGTTCAACGATGTTTTGCAGTAAGTGCTATTTTGGTTATATGAACTATTACTTGCTATATAAATGAGAGCTTTTGCATATTTGTTTATAAATGGTTTGGATTCATATGGATGCACATGAATATATATGTTTTTCTTGAAAATTTGAATATTTTATGTGCTTTTGGTAAATCGTTTTATTTTATTTTTTATTTTTATATGTATTTTTATTTTGTTTTTTATTTATTTTTGTTTTTTGTCTTTTGTTTTGTTTTTTTTTTTTTTATTAATTCCGATTTTTTACCAGTTCCGGTCTGGTTCTCACCAGTTCCCGATCCACAAGTTTTTTGGGTTCGATCAGTGGTTCGGTTTTGATAACATTGGTCTAGAAGCCCCATTATCTACCAGCCAACTATTGTACGAATTTGGAGGAGAAGAACCAAAAAGGGCTGAAATAAGAATGTATTAGATTGACTAGTAGCTACATTACTTTAATACTTGGGGTTTCTTGACTTCTTTTGAGGACAAGGAATTTCTATTCCGATTTTTTACCAGTTCCGGTCTGGTTCCAATCGGTTCCTGGTCCACAAGGTTTTTTGGTTCGATCACTGGTTCGGTTCTGATAACATTGGTCTAGAAGCCCCACTATCTATCAACGAACTATTGTATGAATCCGGAGGAGAAGAACCAGAAAGGGCTGAAATAAGAACGTATTCAGATTGAATAGTAGCTACATTACTTTCATACTTGGAGTTTCTTGACTTCTTTTGAGGACGAGGTCTTTCTTCACGATCATCCGAGCATCTCTTCTCGTTCTTGTCGAGAATTTGGAGGGCTTAAGGTTAATACAAATTCTCTTCTTGATAATTACTTGTGAGCTTGCTTGTGTTGCTTATGTCTTAGTTAATCTTTCATCAAGTCAATTATCAAAATGCACAAGACACAAATGTCAGGTAGGAGAAGCACTTTTATTGTTGGAAGGTAAATCACAGATTTACCTTCCTTACTTCAGAATTCATCATAACCCTGATGATGCCACATAATATATATTTCTTCCAAACTTTGAACTAGATATAGCTTGACCGCAATCTTTCCAGAATTGACCGCAATTTTTCCTTCTTAACAATTCGCACCTTTTTTTGTTGTTCTGGAGCCCTTACTTGTATTCATATATATATTTTTGCTTATACCCATATAGAATTCCACATTTATCATTGCAGTATAACCGCAATCCTTCTTGGATAACCTTCTTTATTTGTTGTTGTCTTAGAATCATCCGCAACTAGATGATCACTGTACTCCGTAGAGAAATCTGCACTTCTACTCTTTCTTCTTCAGAACTGACCGAAAACCTTCAGACTTTACCGTGACAATTTTCTGATATGCTGTAGGTGCATATCCTTCCAAACACATCTGCATATCATTCCAAACACATCCTCAAGTCTGTTCTTGATTTATCCGCATACAAATAAGAGGTATCTGCACTTGTTCATTGATGTAATCCGCACTGCCTTACAGATAAAGTCTGCTGTTATTCACCGATATAATTTACATTGTCTTATAGTGAGAGCATACTTTTTTTATTTCTGAGACCACCGAATTATTTTTTCATGTACCGCAGGATATATATATATATATATATATATATATATATATAGAGAGAGAGAGAGAGAGAGAGAGAGAGAGATTGTCTTGAAGCCGACCATAACCATAACTTTAAGGCCGACTCATCCAACAGCTTGAAGGCCTACTTGTAGCACATAAAAGGTTGACTTCCAGCAATGGTGAGGGCTATTACATGCCATTCTTCAACGAGGTTCATTGACAAGGTCTTCAATATGCATGACAGAAGACAAACCCTAAATGAACATCAAGAAGAAGTTCATTAACCTAAGATAAGATCTTGCTCATGAAACCCATGAAGCAAGTGCAACAGATATATATCTTATTATCTTTGTCTTCTTCTTTATAAAATACATAATTACATAGTCAATATGAAGACCGACCTAGTTACACTTTTCAACACTCCCTCTTAACTAGGGAGGTATTCATAGTACATACAGGTACATGGTTACTTTCAAACTGAAGAGTTTCATAAGAAGAATCAGATTGGTAATCACATCTGTATAGGCATCATATCAACCAGCATTGTCCTAGTGTAGGGCCTTGACTAACAACCCCATCTCTCATGAGACAATGGGCTACAATGCTGGCGAGACACATGACTTATAGACACCTTCGTCATTGTCTCTCCAAGGTACATACTCCACCCCAGTGTTCCCAAAGTATGACCTTCTTGGACTATTCTTCTCTTGGGTAGCTAGCCCTCAAAGAATATCGATCCCCGACTACTCTTATCTTAAGCCCCAACACATTCTCAAAGAGTATCGAATGCCAAGTGATTACCCAATCCTCCATTCTGTCTTCCCAAGACTAGAATGATGTGTCTATCTCTCCCTCTCAACCAGGGAGGACCTATTCCACAAGGGAATGTACTCATTCCTATACAAGTAATGTACCTAAGCTCATTCTTAGGAATTACCAAGTTTCTTTCAAGTAAGAAACTTATTATCAGGCTCCCTCTTAACCAGGGACCTCTAGCAGCAATGGTGAGACAACCAGCTACTCATGAAGAATTCCTGTCCTCAATGTCATGGATTTCGATATTGAGGAATCTCCAAATTTTAGCTTCATAGGGCACAAATCATCCATCAGTCTCAACCTGAGTCATGTCAGCTATCAGAAAGTGATTCACCAGACTTCCTTATCTGGTCCATTGTTATGTCATGCTGCTTTCCTTCGAATCATCTCCAAGGATCATGCATCCTTTCTCATGTTTGGCAGCCCTGCACAAATTCATCCAGATAAACATATACATATGAACTTTTAGAACAAAAGTTACCTTAGTGATGATCTTTCACCATGACATCTTCATGTAGGTATCGACATCCTTCATATAGATTGACACATCTCCTAATGCTATGTTTTGTCAAGGGTCTTCTTAATTACTAGACTTCTGTCAGAGTCTACATATCCTCCCAGGAGATCTCCTAGTCACATCTTCTTGGCTTTTGGATGATAACTGCCTCTTGACATGGTTGCATTTCATGATCTCTTCCACTCTGCACATTCTTTATTCCCAAGAACTTATAACCTTTCTAGTTTCTTGTTCATATACAATCACCTCATATTCTAAGAGGACATATTATGTTGATTTCATTTGTCCGTGCACTGAGAGATACTCCTCCATAGATCATACTTCTAAATACAGAAGTTCATTACCTGCAACCATATGACATGACTTCACAACATCTAATGTTTAGCATATAAATATATATACATACCTCATACCCTTTTTCCCTCGAGTCATCCTGTAGCAATTTCTTAAGAATGAAGAGCTTCATTCTCTTGGCATGCTCCATCAATATCCCAGAAATCTGTTTCCATGATGACCCTTTGCTCTTGATGACTTTTAGCTTCATAGGGCACAGATCATCCATCATTCTCATCCTGAGTCATGTCAGCTATCAGGAAGTGATTCACCAGACTTCCTTATCTGGTCCATTGTTATGCCATGCTGCTTTCCTTCGAATCATCTCCAAGGATCATGCATCCTTTCTCATGATTGGCAGCCCTGCACAAATTCATCCAGATAAACATATACATATGAACTTTTAGAACAAAAATTACCTTAGTGATGATCTTTCACCATGACGTCTTCATGTAGGTATCGACATCCTTCATACAGATTGACACATCTCCTAATGCTATGCTTTGTCAAGGGTCTTCTTAATTACCAAACTTCTGTCAGAGTCTACATATCCTCCGAGGAGATCTCCTAGTCACATCTTCTTGGCTTTCGGATGATAATTGCCTCTTGACATGGTTGCATTTCATGATCTCTTCCACTCTGCACATTCTTTATTCCCAGGAACTTACAACCTTTCTAGTTTCTTCTTCATATATAATTACCTCATATTCTAAGAGGACATATTATGTTGATTTCATTTGTCAGTGCACTGAGAGATACTCCTCCATAGATCATACTTCTAAATACAAAAGTTCATTACCTGCAACCATATGACATGACTTCACAACATCTAATGTTTAGCATATAAATATATATACATACCTCATACCCTTTTTCCCTTGAGTCATCCTGTAGCAATTTCTTAAGAATGAAGAGCTTCATTCTCTTGGCATGCTACATCAATATCCCAGGAATCTGTTTACATGATGACCCTTGCTGTTGATGACTGCTTTACATAAGTAATGTTATCAAAGAGGTTTTCCCAGAGTTGATTCACCAAGAGCTCCTACCATGCTTTCATCAGAGTGCTACACTGCTTCCTATCATATAACCAACATAAATCACTTAAAGAAGAAGATGATCTCAATCGTAGTGTAGATCCCTTGCTTCTTCTTTCTTATATTTTCTTTGAATCAGGTTCTTCCTTTTCTTCAAATGTTTGAGTTTTGCAAAACTATTGCCTTCAACTTGTCTTCTTCCATAAAAACCTTAGGCTGATGAGTGAGGTAACTTACTTATACCATGATTTTGTTACCCTCATGATCATACGAGTTCTTGTTTCTTATACTTCCATGATGTTCCTTTGCATCAAATCTTAAGTAGGATCTAGGAGCCATAAAGAGACTTATTATGAGAGAGACTATTCTTAATGATCTCTTACTCCCTCTTTCCATCCACTCCTTCCATCCTTTCTGGTGACATGAACTTTCTTGTACTGTTCATAATTCTTCTTCTAGTTTCTTTTGTGTCTCCAGTATTGTTTATGTGAGAGAACCTTAAGAGTTCCTTTCCATGAATTCAAGGGAGACCCTTATCTATGACTTCAGTTATCTATGAGGACCATGACTATCATCCTTTTTTCATGCAAGGATCTTTGGTAGTACAACCACCCTATATATCTCTTTGCAAATCGAAGTCATTTAACCAAAATGAAAATGAAAGATACTTACTTGGCAAGTGAAGAGGAGATCTTCACCTTGTTCTTCCTTGAATGATCTTCTTCGTAGGGTGTTCCAGACTTGAGATTGCATGTCATCCATTCGTGTAGCTGAACTTTCAGATTGTATTCTTCCAAGGCTGAAACTGTGCTATCCGAGTTCTACTTTCTATTTCAAACTCATATACATGTATGCCAACTTTAAGTATTACCGAACCTGTGATGTAGGTGACATGTTTCGTAATATTTGTGCTATAAGCGCTGCAATGTAACCAAGCTGAGATTGTAACCTCCAAACTGAAGTGGATTTGTATCACTGATAGCCCTTTCTTGTAACCAAAGCTTTGATACAATGTTGAGAATTTGGAGGGCTTAAGGTTAATACAAATTCTCTTCTTGATAATTACTTGTGAGCTTGCTTGTGTTGCTTATGTCTTAGTTAATCTTTCATCAAGTCAATTATCAAAATGCACAGGACACAATTGTTAGGTAGGAGAAGCACTTTTATTGTTGGAAGGTGGAAGGTAAATCACAGATTTACCTTACTTACTTCAAAATTCATCACAACCCTGATGATGTCACATAATAAATATTTCTTCCAAACTTTGAACTAGATATAGCTTGACCACAATCTTTCCAGAATTGACCGCAGTTTTTCCTTCTTAACAATTCGCACCTTTTTATGTTCTGGAGCCCTTACTTGTATTCATATATATTTTTGCTTATACCCATATAGAATCCCGCATTTATCATTACAGTATAACCACAATCCTTCTTGGATAACCTTTTTTTTGTTATTGTTGTCTTAGAATCATCCGCAACTAGATGATCACTGTACTCTGTAGAGAAATCCGCACTTCTACTCTTTCTTCTTTAGAACTGACTGAAAACCTTCAGACTTTATAGTGACATTTTTCCATTATGCTGTAGGTGCATATGCTTCCAAACACATCCGCATATCCTTCCAAACACATTCGCAAGTCTGTTCCTGATTTATCCGCATACAAATAAGAGGTATCCGCACTTGTTCATTGATGTAATTCGCATTGCCTTATAGATAAAGTCCGCTGTTATTCACCGATATAATTTACATTGTCTTACAGTGAGAGCGTACTTCTTTTATTTCTGAGATCATCGAATTATTTTTTTCATGTACTGCATGATATATATATATATATATATATATATATATATATAGAGAGAGAGAGAGAGAGAGAGAGAGAGAGAGAGAGAGAGAGATTGTCTTGAAGCCGACCATAACCATAGCTTTAAGGCCGACTCATCCAGCAGCTTGAAGGCCGACTTGTAGCACATAAAAGATTGACTTCCAGTGATGGTGAGGGCTATTACACGCCATTCTTCAACAAAGTTCATTGACAAGGTCTTCAATATGCATGACAGAAGACAAACCCTAAATGAACATCAAGAAGAAGTTCATTAACCTAAGATAAGATCTTGCTCATGAAACCCATGAAGCAAGTGCAACAGATATATATCTTATTATCTTTGTCTTCTTCTTTATAAAATACATAATTACATAGTCAATATGAAAACCGACCTAGTTACACTTTTCAACACTTCTATCATCCCTTCTTCTTTGATCATCTCTTCTTCTTTTATCATCATTACTTCTCTTATCATTGTATGTGTTGAGGTTGTAGCTTTGGTCAGATCTTGGAGCATCTCTATTTCTCGGACAATCTCAGGCATAATGATCTCACTTGTGACAATTGTAGCGTTCAATATCCCATAATCTTCTATTAGAGTCCTTTAACTCGGGAGAAGGCCTATTTGAACTAGATGGCCTTTCTTTTCCCTTTTTCTTTTTGTCTTGAGTAACAAATGCAACGGGATGTTGTTATTGCTTATGGTGATAATGAAAGTTTCCCAGATAGGAGGGAGACCTCTAAGGGTTACTGTGACACCAACTCCCTCTCAGGAACAATTTCTCGAACTCTCTGCAATTGATCTCCAAGGCGAGATATCCTCATAATGTAAGATTTTATGGATTCTCCTTTATTCATTCCCATATCATTGAATTGATCTTTCAAGGAGATGATTTCTCTCAAATTGTTGACCTCATACATGCGGGCTAGCTTATCATACATATTCTTAGATTTCTTCAAATTTCCAACGTAAACAAGTAAATGATCTTGCAAACCATCAACAATAATTTTCTTTGCTTTTAACTCACCTTTCTTATACTTGCTCTTAGCAGCAGCGGGAACATTTTTTGGGGGGGCTTAGGAACTTTTCCTTAAATGTACTCCAAAACATCATTATCATCAGATATGATATCCAACCTAATCTTCCAAGCAACAAAATTAGATGAGTCTCCCAACTTCTCAACTTCCTTGAAGTATGAGGTAGACATCTTGACTTGATCAGATATATTCTTTCAACTTTTTCCAAAGATGATTGATTTCTCTCTTGTCTCTTTTGGGCTTGTCCTTTACATTAGCTCTAATACCATGTTAATTTTCCACTGCTCTATGCAATATCAATTACTTTAGCCTAATTCAATTCTTCAATTAGCAATCTTTTCGATAACAATTAATTCTTCCAATGATCTACAGTAATTGAAGATATAATAGTAAATGCAATGACAATAAGAGACAATCAAGAGCATCAACGAGAGACACCAATTTGGTCAAAAGACCAGGGAAAAACCCCACAAGGGGGCGAACCCTTTGTAAATTCTTCTTCTACTAGATTGTATTCAAATGTTCAGTAGAGAGTACAATGGGTCAAATTCATAAATAAGAATCAAAGTCTAAGCCTTGACTTGTCCAACGAATCAACCAACTAACAATCAATATGCTATTGATGAAATAGTTAAATCTAGTCAACTGTCATAAAATTTGCAATTCTGTCCAAGTCAACAACAGTTAAAGTGTGCCCTAACCAGTCCACAAAGTCAACTGTTAACCCTTCCAATCAACAATAAATGTAGCCTCAAGAGTTGGTCAAAGTCACCCAAAACAACCTTGAATACTCGGTCAAAAGAGAGAAAATTTGCAATTAATCCTTGTGGTCAACCCTAAAGTCAATGCCAATCAAACAACCCAGATCACCTCGCTTTTTGTGCCAGTCAACTCGACCTCTACATATTGGATTTTTTCTAGTCAAAGCATGTCAAATGATGAAGTCAAACTTGTGAAATAGAGAGAAACATCTGCGGTCAAAGTTTACAATTTTTTTCCTATGGTCAACCCCAGTCAAACAACTCCAAACTCAGTTTTTGTGCTAAAAGATGCGGCCTAGTGAGATAGAGATACCCCAGAAAAATCAAACCAAAATGATGCCAAATAACCCTTGGTAAACACTGATCAAAGAGTAGATTAGCTGAGATTTTTGGCCACCTGAAATTCGTCCTCCTTCTTGCCCACACGTGTGAAAAAGAGTTGCCACAAACTTGTATGAGCAATTAGATTGAGAGAGAGAAGATGAGATGATGTGATGTCCAAATGAGCTTGAGGTCACTTATATTTATATGCGTTGAAGGAGGAGCAATTTGTCCTTAGGTCGACCTTGACAATTTGTGTACCTGTGGGCTTGACTTCAAAAATACATTTTTCCTTATCCAAATTCAGTGCTTGAAAGGTCAGTTTTCGTCCTTTTGGAAAGAGGAATCTAGTCCAATGATTGGAATTTGTTACAAAGCTGCGAAATTAACACAAACAAGCTTGAGAAGTCCAACGAGATCTATGGGGAGTTCAAGATTAGAGGAAAGGAGGGGATGAAGAGGAAGGAGGTCAGAGAAGCAAATTATCTTGATCTATGAATAATGATAGTGTAGGTGACTAAGATATGAAAGATACAGGATTATAATATATGGCAATTGAGCATTACTAATCTATTTCGATGGATTTGCCTGAGAAAAAGCTATGCATAACAACCTCAGGATAAAAAGGGAGAAAAAGAGATTCTTAAATCCTTCCTTAAGGATGAAAACACAATTACCAAAGAATCCAAAGTATGGCAAACCTTCACACCATTTTTAAAGGAAGGAAGAAAAACCATGAGCCCTTGGAATTAAAATATTTACAACTTATCAACTCAATTATAATCTAGACACTTAAAGAGGTATGTCAAGTTACAACTAAGGGTAATTAAAATGGAAATTCTATCTTAGAATGTGAAGGGACTTGATGCCTTGGGCAAAATGAGATCGCTTAAAGCGAAAATCCTATTAGGAAAGCATGATATGATCCTAGTCCAAGAACTAAGTGCATCCAAGGGGTGATGGAAAGAAACAACATGAAGATTTTGTGAGGATGTGGATGCTTAGTTAATACTTTTGGAGGAAGATTTGGTGAGGATGTGGGTGCTTAGTTAATACCTTTGGAGGAAGATTTGGCGAGGATGTGGATGCCTAGTTAATACCTTTGGAGGTTTCTTAGGTGGAGTATCCATACTGTGGGACACATGAAAAGTTTGGTTGGACAATGGAGAGAGGAAAATCTTTATTGTTTGGGTACTTCTTAGCAACAAAAGGTTTGAGAGGGAAGATCACAAATTTGTACGGCCTTGTTTTACTCAATTTTAATCTCCATGTTGACATTCCATTGTCAAATATAGAAGAAATGACATATACGAGTCATGGATCTTGTAGAGGTAAACTCTATTACAAATATTTAAGAGAAAAGATGGTCCTAGAAGGTGTAGCTATGTTGTAGGAAATGTGGGTCCCACCCCCGTTTCACCCAAAACGAAACAGAAACGCATTTGCGCGTATTGTACGGCCTAGAAACGCGTTTCCGACCGTACTAGTATGTTTCTCGTACAATAAACTTTGCCAGTATGGTCGGAAACGCATTTCCAGGCCGTACGACCGCGTTTCCTTCCATCTAAAGCGATTTAAGTTGGTTTTTTTTTTGGGTTTGCATGCCTTTTAATATTATTTTAAGGTGTAGCTATGTTGTAGGAAACGTGGGTCCCACCCCCGTTTCACCCAAAACGAAACAAAAACACATTTGCGCGTACCGTACGGCCTGGACACAAGTTTTTGACCGTACTGGTATGTTTCCCGTACAAGAAACTTTGCAAGTACGGTCAGAAACGCATTTCCAGGTCGTACAACCGCGTTTCCTTCCATCTAAAGCGATTTAAGTTGGTTTCTTTTTTGGGTTTGCGTGCTTTTTAATATTATTTTGATATTTTACTTTGTCTTTTGGATGCTTCTAGATGGCTTTCTAAACTTATAAAAGACAATTCGACTCATGTATGTTTTATGATTTCACTTAACATTTCTTAAGTATCCTAGAGAATTACTCATAAATGTTGGATTTCAGCCCAGGGAGGTCGCGTTTCATATCGCTTCCCGTTTCGAAAACTCGTTTTCGTTTCCCCATTTCGTGCAACTTAGAGGTGTAGGTTGCCCTTTATGCTTCACCTATGTTTAGGTTTGAGCAAATGTGAATAACCACCCTGATTTTTGGGAAAAGATTAAAACTTGGTGGTTATCATCCAAAATAGAAGGTGGTTCTAAAATGTGAGAACTAGCCAAAAAATCAATTCTCTGAATGCTAATATGAAATTTTGAACTTCTCTGGAACTCACAGTCTATAGTTATTGTCTCAATGAGGGCAAAAGAAATGTAATTTTTTTCAGCAACCCACCGTGAGAAATAGGAGAATATATAGTCTTAGTAGGGAATATACTGGAATCTTGTCATGATATTGTGCATGAACTAAATACTAAATTTTGAAGAATATAGAAACAAGAGTTTTGAGGCTAAAGTTTTTGGAAATAATACTTGATGTCTCAATGGGGGTAAAAGGGATGTAAATTATTTCAGCAAACAACCATGAAAAATAGGAGCATACATAGAGTCTTAGGAGGCAATGTATTGGAATCTTGTCATGATATTGGGCATGAACTAAATACTAAATTTCAATGTTCTTTATTGAACACCCCCATAAATATGGAGGATGCAATTAAGGAGATTGTAGTTTCATCCCTAAACAGGAAATAGAGTAACATCAAAACGTTACATCAGGAAGTATCAAATAGAAGGTTCCGAAAGCTATTTTCTACATATACTTGGAGTGAAAGTCTTGGGTCTTGATGGTTTTCTACTTGACTCTCCCAGTAATGTTGGGATGTTGTGGGCAAGGATGTGCCAAAAACAAAGAAAGGGTATAGAAAATTTGGGAATGTCCTTGAAGCATTAAATGAAATATTCGATAATGTTATTCTTGAATAAGAGTTGAGAGATATATTAGTTGATAAATGTAAGTTATCAACCCTTGTAAAACACAATATATAAAACATTTGAAGCTGATTGCTAATAGATTAAATAGCAGACTAGACTCACTAATTTAATAATAGGGAGGCTAGTTGATGAGGAGATATATGTCAGATGACATGATCACAACTTGAGAGGTTTCCACACATTAAAAACATACAAAAAGTGAAATGTAGATAAATTTTGACATGTCCAGGGCATATGATAGATTTAGCTAGACCTACCACACATGGATAAAATCAAGGAATGTTCGTAAGGAACTAAATGCTACATTCATCATCACTATCCTTAAGAGTTGGAAGTGGTATCAATAGATGAATTCAGGTCTATCACCCTTCGTGATTGGATTAATGTGAGACACAAATGTGACTTCGATGAAGATTTATCAATTCGTTGTCATGTCTTTGACAATTTTAATGTGTTCTCCCGCTCAATTCCTTTGCATTAGTGCACAAAATGGTGGCAGTCTCGTTGCAATCCTCTTTTTCTCATCCCTTTCCTTATCGAATCTTTCCCATTATTGCAACTTGTTATAGCGTTAGTCTTTCACCACCCCATATCTTTTCAAGCCCTTGGGTTGGTTCTAAGTCCCCTTGATTTTGTTTGGTTTTATTCTAATATCCTAGAGTTTATTGTCATCCTTAGTCCTTTCTTCATTGTCCTTTTTGATGCCATGAAGATGTTTTGGATAACAATAGCTTTTGTTGAGGCAATATTGATGATTGTGGGGCTCATAACTTTGCACATCTCTTGCGGGAGGGGGGCCTATTTCATTGTGGCATATAAGACCAATATTGAAAGGTAGGCCATATCAACATTTTGCTTGAATGCTTAGACAACAACATGGCGCGATAGTTCGAAAGAATAGTGTGTGAGGAGGTTTTAGCTAAAAAGGTACACAAAATTACCAAAAAATGCTCTCATTACTCAATTGGGATTGAGGATAATAGAGTCCAATATGAAAACATGCTTGAAAATCATTAAAACAATTTCCCTTGAAGTAGATAGGGTTGTTTGAGTGGAATATTGCCATGGGATCTTTTAACGAGGATCCTTGCCCCCTCTTTGTTGTAACCCTTGGACACATGTGGTCATGACAATGTGTCAAGTTTGTGCACTTGGAGTGGGTCATATAAGACCTCATGTAAATATTATAAAGAAGATTGAAGTAATCTTGTAAGGTAGCGGAGTTATATAAAATCAATATCCTATGAGATAGTCTACACATAACTCTAAGATGATAATAGGAAATGGGACTTGCTAAGGAAGTAGTTAGATAACAATTGAGTTGTGTTAGCAGTCATATTGTATGAGAGGTATACTTATGATTTTCAGCATAGGACAAGGTTTTGATGGGTGACATATGGAGATGCTAACGAAACCAAGATATACACGTATTTTTGCTTGAGATGGTGCATGGATCATCCTACTTCATCACGAGGATGCATGGGATGCTACCTAAGTCACATGACACGTTCCTTAGGGTATCATGTCTCTTATTCCTCATGTCGGACATGACACGAGTGATAAAACGTGTTGGATACAATTTTCATCGTATCCTAAAATGATGACGCGTTTTTGGACCGTGTTGAAAACATTCCCTAGTGTATTTCTATTTTAGGACATGTATCCCATGAAAATCCCTAATTTAAAACACTGTGTCTTGTTTTTTTTATCATTTTTTCCATCTCTGTTCATGAGGTATTCCAGATTTTAGTTTGCTGTTTACATTTTCACATCTTGTTGGAGTTGCGACAATGCTTTTCAACTTTTGCTCACGTGGCTAATCAAACTCGCAACGTCTTTTCTGAAGGACACGAACTAGCGTGAATCAACCTCAGACTAGCGCAAATAAACTAGGTAAGATGATGATTTTTTTTATAAGTTAAATGAGTTTGGCTATGAATGGATCTAGTCATGACCAAAGAGCATGATACCTCACGAGTCGCCATATGCGCATGGTCTAATCCTGTTTTTTCTTGTTTGGGTGAAGAACAAAAAATAAGAATTGAAACCAAAAATATTAATTTGTACTATGTGGGAAGTTATGAACTTGAACCAACATGATAAGGAAGGGGTTCTTTGAGATTTGACTCTGCATTACTAAGCCCAACAAGAAAGGGGTTGTATAAGATTTGAATTTTTATTGAGTATGTGGGAAGTTATGCACCTGAGTCGACATTGTTTGTTTATGAATCTAAATATACATTAATAATTTAATAAGGGTTTTTAATGAGATTTGATGTGGGAAGTTATGAACCTTAACCAACATGATAAAGAAGGGTTTTTAGAACCTGAATCAACGTTATAGAACTTTTATTGGTTGGTTGGTATGCAACGTTATATCATTGATGTAGTAAATTAATAAACTAACAAGTTCTAAAATTGTAAAATTGTAAATACTAAGCCCAACAAGAAAGGGGTTGTATAAGATTTGAATTTTTATTGAGTATGTGGGAAGTTATGCACCTGAGTCGACATTGTTTGTTTATGAATCTAACTATACATTAATAATTTAATAAGGGTTTTTTATGAGATTTGATATGGGAAGTTATGAACCTTAACCAACATGATAAAGAAGGGTTTTTAGAACCTGAATCAATGTTATATAACTTTTATTGGTTGGTTGGTATGCAACGTTATATCATTGATGTAGTAAATTAATAAACTAACAAGTTCTAAAATTGTAAAATTGTAAATACTAAATTAGTAAATTACTAAATAGATATCATCATGATTGATATCTGTAGATGTTTTAATTTCTAAAAAATATGGATCATGCACTATATTTCAGTGTTTTTTTAACACACACACACACACAACTTGTCCCCCGTGTCCTGTTTTCGGGGTCACCGTGTCTCGTGCAAATACTCGTATTTACGTGTCTCGTGTCCTTGTGTCATGTGACTTGGATGCTACATTGGTTTAGTGGTTCATATGGTGGATTGTTTTTTGGTACCTAGCTCTCTCTTGATGGCTCCTCTTGATTTTCATATGGATTGTGGTGGCATGCATCTTTGATGCTATGATATTGGTGAATGGCCCATCTATTTGTATTCTTCATGTTACATGCCTTTTAGATCAAATTACTTGATGATGATGCTTATACATTGCCTCACGTGAGTTGTCTTAGCATCATGATGTTAGTCCTTGCACATTTGTACCGAGATCTAGTGATTGATGTGATATAATGAGATATGGGTCTTGTGAAGGAATGCTTTAGTACTTGAGATGTCTATTATATTATTATGATGGTGCTTAATGAGATGGACAATGACTTAGATGGAGTGCTCACCTTATTGCCACAGATTGTATGCATGCTACTTGATGTTTTGATGGAGCAACCTAGGGTGTTGAGATTAACTTGGCATGCTTTTGTCACTTGAGTATGATCTTTGAGGAGTGCTCCACTCTTCTCGTTGATGGCTTTATGACACTTACACTTCGCAGATTTTGAGGAAGTTGCGTGCCTTGGGAGTTGTGTCAAGTGCCTTGAGAGTTGTGATAGATGTTTCCTAGGGTGTTGTGAACCATGCATTGGACTTGTGACATTGCTTAGGGCATTGTGACATGTATTGGGAATTGTGAATTTGCCTAGAATGTTGCAGGAGCTTTGTTATATTTCTTACATAATGATCTCTTTTTAGCGGATATGCATCAACATTTGATCACATGACTTGGGTGATTTCAACTTTTGTACAAGGGTTGATGGCATTGTACTTCTTGGTGAGAGCGTCCTAGTGTTTGATTTGTCTATCATGACCTTATGGTGATATTTGATGAGGTAGATAGTGATCTTCACGGAGTGCTCCACTCTTTCATGATTATTAAGGTTCTATGGTGTGGTTGGAGGGCAACCCACTCCATATTGAAGAGCGGGGCTCTATTACTAGAGTTCTTATCTATCCTGTTGCATTTTGATGATGAGATTGCACTTTATGATGGACATACATTTCATTATGAGGAAGTGCTCCTTACTTACACACATGTGGAGGCATTCCATGTGGTTTGAAGCTATTCCACTATTGGAGAAAGGTCCTTACGCACATGTGGAGGATAATGGTGTTTGTATTGAGTTAGCCCTTTGTTCATAGTCTCTCTGTTCCATGCGAAGACAAACTCCTATTATGATATCCATTTCACTTGCCTTGATCCATGGATGGTTGTTACACTTTGGAACCACACATGCCACTTGGAGGATTTGCTACACATCTTTTGAGGGTGGTTATGTATTGCAATTGAAGTTTGGCTAGTTTGTGGCACATTTCTCCCAAGTGCTCCACTTGTCAAGGCTTGTTTGCACTTCTTTACATGATGAGGAGGACATCTTGAGGTGGCTGCATTGCATATATTTTGTGCTACTTTGTTGAGGATGCTCGATCATTTTGAGGCTTGGTTCATTCACATGTGGGACACATCTATTGGAGGGTGCACATGTGAAGAGAGGCTTGCCTATTGTTTTGGAGGTTGTTACATGGTCAACCCCTCACCCAAGGGAGACAATCTACCACCTAGCTCTATTCTTGGATATGGTTGCCAACTAACTCAGTTTACTATTTTTTGACTTGTCTACTGGAGTTAGTTGCTTGAGAGCATTATTGTATTGTTTTCTTGGGATATTCTATTCATATTATAACCTCTTAGAGGAAATTTTGTATATCAACTTCTGGTTACATTCAGTAAGTAGTTGTTGAGAGCGTTATTTTATTGTTATTACTTGGAGGGCTAATGGATCTAGAAAAACAAATACTTGTTTATTAACGGGACATAGAGTTGAAACCTATATAAGGGTTTAGTCTCTTAATTTGTAAGGTGTAATTGAAAGAACTCCCAAGGTTGGGATTAAAATTGCTTTATTATTGTTTTAAGCTTTTTGGAATGTATATACAACTTCATTGAAATGTGGCATATATTCTTGGTGCATATTAGTAGGCTTTTTGTTGCAAGTGATTGTCAAATATGATTTGGGCGCCATAAAGGAGTAATGTTGCTTTGTGTCTTTTTTTAAAGAGAGAATCTTGTTCTACAATTCCTTGACAACAAAGAACACACTCAAATTGATTTGGAAGTGGTGGGATTCTTGAAGAAACTTCCCTTTGTAAAATATGTAATATATGGCTTGCTAATTCTATGGCCTTTGGATCTTGTTGTTTTATAGCCCAATTTCCCCTTAGATATTTTGAAGAATTGCCCCTTGAGGTTGCATGCATGACCCCATAGCCCAAAGAAAGCGAAGGATTGATCTTCCTTTTCATCCACCACCAAAATAATAAAAATATTTAAAAACCAAATTTATTTTCGAAGCTCTCTCTTGCTCCCACTCCATGCTACAAGACATTCAGTTTAGTTAACAATTGGGAAGCTGTCCCATGCTAGAATTCATCTAGCCTAAAGAGAGAAAGTCAATGCTTTTGAGGTGATAATGGGTAGCTTGCGAAAGTTTCCCTTGAGGTGGCAATGGGTAGCTTGCTAAAGTTTTCCTTGGGGTATCATAACTTGTGCAGCATGCTTAGGGCCTTCTGCACCAAGTGAGATCTTGGGAGGTTACAAGCTACAATCATACATGTCAATGGGCAAAAGCTAATGGAGGTTGGCAATCTATTGTGAAGAGGCCATAACTTGATCCTTGAGAATCTGAGAGGTGATTGAAAACATCACTGTATATGTAAAGTTTTTGTCAAAAGATTTTTTGCCCCAACATAGAATAGATTGCTTAGGGAGAGGATACTTTGGCAATGGATCACAACTCTAGAGGAACCTAGGGGGAGTGGAAAAAGTCACCCTAAGCATCATTTCTAAACATGGAATTGAGCATCTTCATATGATATTGAATAGCTTTAATGTGAAAATCTAAATTTCTAGAATAAATCTTTTAAGCCTATATAATATACAAGAGCTTGGAGCTTGTTATAGTGAGACAAATTTATAAGTTTGGTACTAGTTGTTTGAGTAGTAGCACTGGCTACACTTTTTTAATTGTAGATATCTATATAGTAAAAGATAATATGGTATGTTTTGATATTTTAGATGATAGGCTAGACTTGGGCAAGGGTCGAGGATGGATGTTCATTGTCAACAAGTTTCTATATGATCTTGACATTTGGGATTCTTGGACATGAAATATTCTACATTTGTTTGTAACATTTTAGATCTTTTAATAAAATTGGCTGTTTTATTTGCCATTTTTCTTCGAGTTTTTAGATGTTGTACATCGTCCATGAATTGACACCAAACACTTAAGTGCAATGACTCTACATTGAGAAGGAAAGGTAGGTCACAACACCATCTAGGAGGCACATGGAGAGAGAAGCACATGGACATGTTCACAATTTTCACCTACATGACCGTATGGAAATATTTCTAATTTCGTTATGCTACCTTCAAGACTCGAAACATAAGAGTCACTTAGATTATCATCAACAAATTAAATATATTTTCTTGATCCAAAAAAACATTTAGACTAGAATATTGGGCATGGGATTGATGCCAATCCCAAAGATGAATCAACAACATTTAGACTAGAATACTGGGCATGGGATTGATCTGCATTGCATTGGCATTTGTTGGAATCAACTACATATGATCCTTCAACTCCTTCTAAGCAAGTAAATATTTCTAAATCTTTATTGCAATCCCCACATTATTTTCTAAAAGAGAAACAAAAATCCTCATTTATTTTATGAGGATTTTTCTGCGACAAATCCATTGTTTGATATGCATTTTGGGGGATGCTAGGTTATATACATTACTTGGTTTTTGATATTTGAACTGTTTTTAGGATTTTTATTAGTGATTCTTTTGACACTTAGATAAGAAAGTATGGATTCAATCCATCTTTTTATTGAAAGTATTTTCACTCGATTTTGTGTGTTTCACCGAGGGTTTACTTTATCATCTTCAAATGGATATGTGGAACTTATTTTTTGTTTAACTATTTCACTACATACTAATGCAATTATTTTCACTTTGGGTATTGAGGTGTACAAAAATTTAGGGTTTACTATGGTTTAAGGGTTGCTAGCTCATGCATTATGGATTTTCGTATCTAATTTAGTTTTATATGGTACCGAGTTGTTTTAGATAATAAGGGACCATGTGGTCATTAGGTTATTTCTTGAGGAGATGATTCATTACATGGGCACATTGTAAATTGGTTGGGCCATTGGGCTTCAATCTCTTAGGGTTTGTCCTTGTTTCTTTTGTCTAAAGGACATTTACCTAGAATGGAAAGGGAACTAAGGAAGGACATGTCCCAATGCAATGATTGATGAAATGTGATTAGAGTTATCGAATGGCCTTCTCATCAGTGATAGATGATGTTTATGTAATGCTTTGAACTTGTGAAGTGAATTTTTGCACTTGTCAATTGAAGGGTAAATATTTTCTTGGTTTTTAGGATAAATTTAATTTCCATTAAAGGACATTGAGCATCTATTGTAATAAATCTACATCAAGAAGTAAAGGTTGGTCACAATACCATCTAGGAGGCACATAGAGAGAGAGCTACACTCACACACACTCATATTTGTATCCTATGAGACTAACCTATGGTGAAAGCATGCGAGTCACTCCAAATACAATGAACAAATTAAATGTATTTCTTGATTAAAAAAGTAGAGAGGTTTTGGCTAGAGTATTATGTACCAAACTATAGTTGATCCCATAAGTTGTTGAGCTTGAACCTGGAATGAACCTTGAACAAATAAACAGTCCTCTTACAATTTATTACCAGACCCTAGTTGTTGTGTACCTAATTCCAACATAGTGATTAGGTATTGAAACCTATGCACATGGATTTTGTTGTATGCAAACTTTGATTTATTATATTATATAAACTCTGATTCATACTGGTTGTACTCTTTAGTCCCATTGACCTGTTGTGGTCATTCGTTGGACATTAATATAATGGCCGAAGTGTCCTCAGACACAGAATTTTATTAATTAGAAAAACAATTACATTTGGAATTATGCAAGAGTTTACACCCGAACCACCAAAACACTCTTGCAATGAGCTATTTATATGCTCAATGTCCTAACTTCCACTAATTATGGATCACTTATTAAAGAACAAGTGTCCACTTACATTAAATGACCTTCTAACTATTCTACTAACTTTATTCCTAACTTGGAGCCTAAGAAATGACTCTATTCTAGAATCCTATTTTTAATAACAAAATTCTATTTCTAAGTATCTCAAATATTTCAATTTATAAATATTTTTATTCTCTAATATTTATTAAATATCTAATTTAATAAATATTTTATCCTAAGTTTATATTAACATATTTGGATCATCTAACATTCCCCCCTATGATCCAAAGATACATTACAACATATACCAAGTTCATCCCTGAACTTAGTAAATTTTATTCTGCCAAGAGGTTTCGTGAAAATGTCGGAGGTTTGATCTTCTGAAGGACAATACACTGGCTTGATGACGTCCTTTGCAATGAGAGATCTGATATGATGATACTTGGTGTCCACATGCTTTGTCTTTGAATGGAAAACTGGATTCTTGGCAAGCTTTATTGCTGACTGATTGTCGATGAATAACAAAGTAGCTTCTGCTGGAGGAATTCCCAAGTCCTGTAAAACTCGACGTAACCAAACAATCTCACATGCTGCTTCCCATGCTGAAATGTACTCTGCTTCTGCTGAAGAAGTGGCCGCTGTAGCTTGCTTCTTGCAACTCTGCAGTAGGAAACTGCAGCTGACCCCATCTTCATTAAGTAACCTGAGGTTGATGCCCTGTCATCAATACTGCCAGCAAAGTCGGCATCTGAAAATCAACCAAGTACAAAATTTTTAGTCTTTTTGTAAAGAAGACCAAAATCTTTTGTTCCTTGGATATATCGAAGAACTCTTTTGGCTGCATTCCAGTGGCTGTCTAGAGGTTCCTGCATAAAACGTGAAAGAATACTGACTGCATAAGATAGATCAGGATGAGTGGTTGTCAAATAAATCAAGCTGCCAATCAACTGTCTGTAAGTAGTGCTATCCACCTTTTCCCCCCCTTCAAATTTTGAAAGTTTCAAGTTTTGTTCCATAGGGGTAAGGACAGGCTTGCAATCCTGCATTCCAAATCGCTGAAAAATTTCTGCCGCATATTTACTCTGAGAAATGAAGATCTGATGTGGACGTTGGAATACTTCAACTCCAAGATAATAGTGAAGTAGTCCCAAATATGTCATCTTAAAACCTGCATGTAACTCCTTTTTCACCTGTTCAATGTGATCATCATTGTTGCCTGCGATGATCAAATCATCGACATACATAATCAAAATCATCGGATTTTTACCTTGTTGGCGTACATACAAGGTATCATCAGATTCACTGCGATGAGAACCAACTTTGCGAAGGTATTCATCCATTTGGGAATAACCCATATAAAGCTTTTATCAGTTTGCAGACTTTATGTTCTTGTCCCTCAATTTCAAAACCTGGTGGTTGTGTCATGTACACTTCTTCCTGTAAATCGCCATTGAGAAAAGCACTTTTTACATCCATTTGATGAACTTTCCATCCTTGTTGAGCTGCTAAGGCAAGTGTGAGGCGGATGGTGTTCCATTTAGCTGTAGGAGCAAACTTTTCTTCATAATCTATCCCTTCTTGCTGCGGAAAACCTTTAGCAACAAGTCTTGCTTTATACTTGTCAATATCACCATTTTGCTTGTTGTTAATTCGATAAACCCATTTGCATCCAATAGGTTTAACATGCTGAGGACAATCAAGAAGTTGCCAAATGTTGTTGTCTTGAACTGCCTGATATTCATCAACCATTGCTTGTTGCCATGCTTTATGTTTTACTGCCTCTTGATAAGAAGAAGGTTCAGTAAAATCATTTGCTATCAAAGAAAAATTGCCTTCATTTTGTTTTGATCCCCTTGTTCCTGTTTTGTTTTGTTCATTAGGCCTGACATCTTTCAAAAGTTGAATCTCTCATTTCGGCAATTGATGTTCACTGGTTTGGGCTTGTGAAAAATCACCATCATTAAAAAGAGGGTTGATGTAAACTAATGTCTGTTGAGCAACCGCAGGTTCTGGGGGCGGAGAGTCATTGTCAGAATAACTGTTGCTGCTTGGAGAGTTGGATGAACTGCTAGAAGACCTGGATGGCGCTGATGAAGAAGACGGACTGGATGAATCATCGTTAGATGAAGGAAATTCAAGTTCATACCAACTTGGTGAATGTGGTTGACTTCGTAAATTTCCACGTCTTTTATCAGTTTTTGTTTCTAACTTTTGAAGAAGACTTTCAACTTCTTCAACACTCTTACTCTCATTTTCATCAAAGATCACATCTTTGCTTACAATAAATTTCCCATTCAACAAAAGTCGGTACCCTTTCTTCTCATCAGAATACTCGATCATTGTGCACTTTAAGCTTCGTGCATCAAGCTTAGTTCGTTTTTCCTTGGGAACTAAGGCATAACAGATAGATTCAAAAATTTTGAGATGCTTAACTCGTGGTTTGAATCCAAACCAGGCTTCATAAGGTGTGATCCTGTCTAAAGAAGGTGCGGGAGATCTGTTTCTCAAGTAGACAGCGGTATGAACTGCTTCAGCCCAATATGAAGGACTTAACTTTTTGAAAGTTAACATAGATCGCGCCATTCCTAACAAGGTACGATTCATTCTTTCTACTACCCCATTTTGCTGCGGAGTGTAGACATTGGTAAGATGTCGTTTTATTCCATTTTCCATGCAATACTTTTTGAATTCATTTGAAGTGAATTCTCTGTTGTTGTCAGTTCGAAGAGTACCAATCTTCTCCTTTACTTCATTTTCAATAAGCTTATGAAAAGTTTTGAACTTTTCAAATGCTCTTGACTTTTGCTTCAAGAAATATACCCATGTCATCCTACTAAATCGTCAATAAAAAGTAAAAAATATCTGCAACTTCCAAGTGAAGTTGGGAAGGGTCCACAAATATCACTGTGAACCAATTGCAAATGCCTGTTTGCTCGCCAAGAACTGGTGGGAAAAGTCTCTCGATGTTGCTTTCCAAAAATGCAAGATTCACACTTTGCATTTTCCCTTTTGAAGGTTGGAAGTCCTTTAACCATGCCCTGTTTTTGTAACTGAGAGAGACTGTCAAAGTTGAGATGGCCATATCTGACATGCCATAATTTGATTGGTGAAATATCTGTACTTGCTGCGCCTGCAAAGTCAGAATGTCTTGGAATAACTATCCCTTTCATCCTTAACAGTTTTCCATCTTCATAACCTGTCATTACTGTTTGCATGTTTTGTTTCACTGAGTTGATTTTAACTGAGCCATCTTGCATAATCATTGTATGCCCTACTTGTCGAATTGTGACTAAGGACAACAAATTTTGCTTGAATGTTGGGACATACCATACATTAGAAATCATTCTTTCTCCGATGCCTGGTAAAAAAACTTTAACTACACCTTTCCCTGAAGGAGTATGTTTGGTTTTGTCAGCAAGATAGATTGAATTCAGATGACATTCTTTGAAACTCCAGAAGAAGTCACGTCGAAATGTCATGTGTTGAGTTGCGCCTGTATCAAGAATCCATGCATCTTCATAATCACTGCGAAGAAAGCTTGAAACCTGTAAAGCTGTTGCTTCTGAGTTTGTGAAAACATATTCGGAACTATCAGGATCATCTTCATCATTTGCAAATTGTGCTGAATTTGGATGAAACTTAGAAATTTTCTCAATAGAAGTTCTACAATCTGCTGCATAATGACCAACTTTGTTACATCGCCTGCAAACAATTTGACTCAAATCGGTGCTTCTTCCCTGAGACTGTCCTCTGCCTTGAGACTGTCCTCGGCCTCTGCTTTGTCCTTTGTTTTGAGTTTGTCCTCTCCCCGGACTTTGTCCTGTGCCTTGATGATATCCTCTGTTTTGATTGTTGCCTCTGCCTTGAAAATTGTTTTTGCCTGAATTGGAGCCTCTGTTGGAATTGTTTCCTCTGTGTTGACTGCGACCACGACCTTCGCTGCTTGATTTGGATTGAAAGTACCTCTTCCTTTGTTTCTGGAATTGTCAGCTGAGGTCCTGAGGAGTTGCTTGAACTGGCTTCGGTGAGGAAGACATCTTCCCCAATCTGCTGCTTCTTCCCGAAATTTTTATCATGTTGTGCTAACATGTCACTCATTTCATCAAATTTGACCTTCTCTAACTTGCCAGTGACTTGCAAAGTTTCCAAAAAATGAGTATATGATGATGGCAATCCAACAATTAAAATTGTAGTTAAGAAGCTTTCATCAACAGCTTGAAAACAAGCATTGATGATTTCTTGCTTAATGTTTTTAAGTCGTGAAATGTACTCAAGGACATCACCACCTTCAATTAATTTCCGTTGAAGCAATTTTAATTGAAGATCAACTTTCTTTGATTCAGGTTGTGTATCAAAGAGATCTTTGAATGTATGTAAAGTAGCCCATGCATCTGAAGAATTCTCAATGTGTATGTACATTTCATTACTAACTGAAGCTTTTATAAGAGCTAATGCCTTGGCATCTTTTATTTCCCATTTTGCAAGTGAATCTGGATCTGTTGGTTTATTTGGGTTAATGTTGCCATCACAAATGCCATGCCACAATTCATTAAAAATAAGAGTGCTTTCAATTAGACGTCGCCATGTCTTATAAGATTTCACTCCTTCTAGCTTATCAGTTTCAGAGAACAGATTAATTAACTTCGACATTGGAGTGCTGAAACAGTGCACCAAAAGAATCAAGCACAAAAAATTGAGCAACTCATCACACGAAACACACCACGCAAAAAACGGCACACGACGCACAAAAAAAAAAAAAAAAAAAAAAAAAACCGATCTATCGGGGCTTGGCCTTGACCCTTGTATAGTCGTTGAAGTAGGAGAAAAATGACTGAGCTTTGCACTTGGCTGTAGTCAATTTCTCAAATATTTACAAGGTAACTTTCAAAATTTGATTTTTACAATGATGCGCTTGCACAATGTGGTAAAAAAAACTGTTACCCCCCTTCAAAGTAAAATTACTTTGAGTCACACTTATCTCTCTAGAAACAAATTACAAAAAATCGCCTTATTACTCCAATAAAAATTACAAATAACCTTATTGCTCCATAAATATTACAAAATCTTTATTACTCCAATAAAAAATATTACAATGTTCTTCAAAAAATACAAAGTGCTACTTCACCTTATTGCTCCAATTACAATTTTAATTTTTTTTAAAATATATAGCTCCAATGAGTGCACACATGAAAAAATATTTTTGGTAAAAAAAATAGTCTGTCTCATGGAATTTGCCCAGGGCTCATGGAATTCGGGCTTCCGATCACTTGGAAGATTCCGCGAGCGTTTAGATGAGGAGAAGCTCTGCATTTGGATACATTTCGTTCGATTATTTGGTGCATTCAAAGTTTACGAAGATTCTAGTGTAACTCTATACTGAATTCATGGAATTAGGCAGGGTCTGCACACTTAAGCGGAGTGCGAAGATTTTGACGTCAGGAAGCTTCAAATATGTCAGAAGGAAGCAAAGGCTCAGAGGAAACCACTAACTACGCCCAGGATTGGGAAGTCGTATCGCTTACTGCGTCGACTTATGCTGCGGCTCCAGGGCCGAAGAATCCAGAAGAATTTCAAAGCGAAAATGAGAGTGATGTAAATGTTAACGAAAATGAATCACTTGCTGCTATGATTCATTTTGGTCACTTCAATTGCCCCCCCATTGACCACAAAGCTGTCCCAATTCAATCATGGCAAGGATTTGACAGTCGTGACAAGGATTTGAAGCACGGGGAGGAAATCGATGCAAATGTTGACAATTTAGAGATTTCTTATAGTGATAGGATGGAGAGCTCGTTTCAAAATCTCCATCACTGCACCAAAAGTCTTCGGGGCACTGAATTGTTTCGCGAAAACCCGATTCCAGTTCTGTATCTCTCTAATCTTGTGAAATTTAATGTATCGAACAATAATCTGACTGGTCCCGTCCCTGATAACTTGAAGAAATTCTTCCTCGATTCATTTCTTGGAAACAAAAGTGGGTAATAAGAAAAATATGATCGGACGACCCCTCTAGAACTCCCATTTGCACACGGCTACAGGCTTGTCTAGGAAGTTACACATTTGGCAGAATTTTTTGAGTCTCTAAAGCAAAATGCTAGAGTTTTCGATGATCTCACAAAACAGAAGGATGCTGAGATTTTGCATTTTTTTCTTGATAATAAAAATGATTTCAGAATTTACAAATCTAAAATCAATAATAAAATTTCTGTTCTTTTTATAAAAAAACTTGACAAATTTCATACCAATCATTTGCTGATCAATTCAATGGAGTTTTCCAAGAACCTGTAGAGCTGGAATCTCCTCCTCATATCCACTGTAGCATTACCGTAGCTCTGATACCACAATAATGGCCAAAGTGTCCTTAGACACGTAATTTTATTAATCAGAAAAACAATTACATTTGGAATTATGCAAGAGTTTACACCCGAACCACCAAAACACTCTTGCAATGAGCTGTTTATATGCTCAATGTCCTAACTTCCACTAATTATGGATCACTTATTAAATAACAAGTGTCCACTTACATTAAATGACCTTCTAACTATTCTACTAACTTTATTCCTAACTTAGAGCCTAAGAAACGACTCTATTCTAGAGTTCTATTTTTAATAACAAAATTCTATTTCTAAGTATCTCAAATATTTCAATTTAATAAATATTTTTATTCTCTAATATTTATTAAATATCTAATTTAATAAATATTTTATCCTAAGTTTATATTAACATATTTGGATCATCTAACAATGAAAGACATATGTTGGCCCCTATTTTCCCAAAAAAACATCGTTTAGGGCCTTAAAACGGCTCTCGGAGTTCATGTAATATCCCCAAAGGGGAATAACCAGTAATATAACAGAAATATGCCAGACAGATATAGAAAATGCAATGCTGAACCAGATCACTGAATCATGACACATGTAATACCAGAAACTGAGCCATTTTATTAATCAGAAAGTTCATAGAGAGAAGTACAAATAAATCAGAATCAGTGCACCTATCCTTGCCCTAGGCAAGTGATGACCCTCCCATACAAGAAAATGGCTGCAATAAGGACAGCGTCCTAGCTGTTCTGGAGATGAACTGCGCTGGTACTGGGGCTGATCTCTAACTGCAAACCCTCTCTACTGGAAAACGTTGTCTCTGCTAGTGACAGCGCAGAAACAGGTGAAGCACAAGGCCCTCAATCCTCCAGACAGATGAACCTGCTACAGAATGCTGGAAACGCTGATGAGCCCCTCTCACAATAGCCTGCTCCTCAGAACTGCGTCTCTCCTGATGGATCTAGAAGCCTCCAATCAGACCTGCGTCCTTCCCTTCCTGATCTGCGTCCTCCAATATCAGATCTGATGCCAAACCCTCAAATCTATACTAGATCTGGAACTATCTCCTCAGATCTACAGCCTCTAGGGCTAGATCTGGTGTTATTCCTTCAGATCTGGGCTAGATCTATCAATATCTCCTCAGATCTGTCACTCCTCCAGCTGGATCTAGTGCTAAACCTCCAGATCTGCAACATACAATACTAGATCTGCAACATACAAGACTAGACCTGCAAGATCTATCCTTCCCACAACTGGATCTAGCAATAAAACTTCAGATCTGCAACCCTTACCTCCAGAAATGGACAGCGTCCTTACTCTAGGGCTAGACAGCGTCCTTCTGCCTCCCAAAACAGCGTTTTCTCTGCCAGACTGGAACTGCGTCCTCCTTGGACAGCGTCCTCCCCTCCTGAAAGGCACAGCGTCCTCCTTCCAGATGAGACAGCGTCCTTCTCCTCCAAGAATCAGCGTCCTTCCTCCTCTTCCCCTGCGCAGCCACAAGAGGGCTTTCTCCTCCTCAGATATACTTCAGAAATTGCTGCTGCTTCACTGCTGGAACTGAAAAGTGTACTCAGAACAAACCTCACTAGGGTGGGCACTCGAAGTCCCCCAAAGCTAAGGGTGAAACCAGAAAAACCTTACCAGGGCAGGCACTCGAAGTCCCCCGAGGCTAAGGGTGAGATCTCCGACCGGAGACACTCGTGCACTAAACAGTGCTGCAGACCGACTAAACAACCGGCGTGCTGAAGCAGACAAGAGTCTAGCTATCAATAAGAATATCAAATCATGAATCATCAAATGAGGTGAGAGCCTCTCCTTTTATAACACCAATCTCCCTCCAAAACTCAACTCACCCTGGATCTGCGCAGTTTACCTTGGGTTAACCTTATGTCTCCTCCATCATATCCACGTGGACCCCCCAGGCCCCCTCTCTAAGTTACAACGTCAAGCTACTAGGAAAAAGAACACTTTATTATAAAGTGAGGTGACTAAAGTGAGGTGACCCCTCTTATTTCTCACTTTATTTATTATTCCTATCTAAAGCAGCAAAATAACACAAAAATGCAATATTCCAATTAGCAAAGCTAATTGGGAATATTACAGTTCAGGACCTGAAAAACTTCCAAAAATAGTAAACTGTGCTACAATTAAGGAAACTGAAAAACTGAAAGAAACAATGGTGGGGGTCCTAATGGAATAGGTGGGTGGCCACCAATATCCACCTGAATCATATTGATGGTATGGATTTCTAAATTTACCAATATATATAAGAATTCAAGATGATTAATATGAGATACACACACACACACATGATCAACTTCAATGTAAATGGTTTCTTACTACAAATTTAACAAAATATAAGTGGCTTACTCTTTATCGTGCTCCTTTTTCCATTTGTTTGGAGTAGTTTCCCTTCCCTTTTGTCACCATCCAAATGGTCATCCCAACCCACTTCCCCTAGTGTGTCATTAATTTGCTTGATGTACTCTCTAGCATAACAAAATGACCATATAATTTGTACCTTATTATTGAATATTCTGCAATTAGTGGGTAATATAAATGTACACTACCATCAAGCATGCATAAAATCAACCATTTCAATGTTAATCGTGTGAGATGATTCCTCTAAAATTAGGAGACTTAATGGTTAATTTCCTCAAAAGTACCGAGAAACACATATCTGACATACCATAAATTAATTTCAAGTTATACAATAACATTTTTGTCCCTATTTGGGTAGACCTTCCCAGCCCATGTCCAAATAAATGGGTGGTGGAAATATTGCAACCTTTTAAATAAGGTATCAACAATATCAAAATCATTCCCTAGTTAATTCTGCTTGAATGAATGTAGTAACATTACCTCCATGACATGACTATCTTATAAAAAATCATCCATACCAACCTATATATCATTACGTGCATCCCCAACATGTGAAGAACTAGCGTTATTGTAGAAGTTTTGAATTAGTGACTCAGGATGTAATGGGAATTGAATAGGTGGTTAATTCAACCATTATTAGTATGCTTCCTCTTTGAGTTGTTCTTGTTTAATTTGTTTCTTCGCTTTTGACATCTTGTTCAAGTGTAATGGTAGATGGTAGATAGGTTGCTCATTATCAGAATATTGATTGTAAAAATATCGAACATTACATAGATACTATTTGTAACATAATGCATTTAGTATCCTAAAACATTATACCAAAAATTTATTGGAATCATGGAATTTTTTTCCCATTAATAAACTTGCTACTTGGGTGTCAAAAAAGAGATCCAATTCATAGTGTAATACCATTGGCCCAGGTTGGTTGTTGGAATACGACATGTTACAATTGGTAGGATAAAGTAGTTTTCCATTTTAGTCAACTGTATACAATATCTTTCTTATAATAAAAAATTGCGACATTTTGGGACTAGTGGAATATCATGCACATATGAACTTGATCTTGAATCTTGATCCCAAAAATTCAATAAAAAATTATTCATATGCACATGCATAAATAACATAAATTCAACTGTATAGATGAATCATAAATAAAATCTATACTTACTACAATTGATGGGGAGAAATTAAAGGACTTGCAACGATATGAAATGAGTTGGAATTTGAAGAATTGGTTGTTTGATATTGTGTGACAATCTTTTCTCTACGTTTGATCCAAACCCATCATCAATACTTCTGAAATGAAATCTTGTCAAACATCAAACAATATAATTCAAACATAATTTCAATTGGCATATAAAAATTTATTTGCACACCAAATAATTTTTTTAACACCTCGATGTTTCTTAGTACAATGAATGCATTGGTGTGTGTATTAATGAAGCACATTGAATGGTTCCATATGTTTTAACATCCACATAGCAAAACATCCACTAAATTTTAATTGCGGAAGTTTTCATTTCTATTTTTTCAATAAAATATTTTAACAGTGTATTTTTTACGTATACACATTGGTATCCTTTTTCTATAAAGCATACTAAAAAGTTAAGTTGACAAAAATTGTGTATGCTTTTATCATTTATGAACAAAAAATATATCAAAAAAATTATCGGGAAGTTTTAATTTTTTATCTTTTAAATGTGTTCCTATGCCAAGTCTACTTATGATAAGGAAATGTTGTCTATCATTCATGCTTTACTAAAATGGAAACAATACCTATTGGGAGCCACGTTTTTGGTCAAGACAAACCAAACTAATTTTAGAAAAATTTAAACTAAAAGAGCCTATCAACAAAATCACAACAATGGGTAAGAAGAATCTAAGTTTTTTACTTCAAGATTCTTTAAGAAATGCAAGGAAAATCTAGTTGTCGATAGCTTATCAAGGAAACATGAGAGTGATGTGACACTATGTGTTATTTCAATAGTTACCCATGAATGGATCTTAGATGTTCAAGCTAAGTATGTGAAAAACACAAAGATAATTAAGTTAATTGAGGAGGTTGAAACTAACAATGACATAAGCCCAAATTTTACATGGGAGAATGTCATACTTTGGTGCATAGGAAGGATATATTTACCTACTTATTTCAAGTATAAATTCCAAATATTAAAAAAAAATCATGATTCTCCATCTATGGGAAAATTGTAGGAATTTTCAAAACTTAGTACAATGTATGAAAATCTTCCTTTTGGAAAGGGATGATCAATGATGTCCAAAATTACGTGATAGAATGTGACATCTACAAATGCCAAAAGTTTGAATTAGCCTCTTCTCCAGGTCTCCTTCATTTCCTTCATATTTGTAATAAAAAAATCATAGAAATATCTATGGATTTTATCACAGGTCTTCCCCACCTCGAATGGGAATTTTACCATATTTTTAATTGTAGAGAAATTAACCAAATATGTTCACTTCATTGGAATATTGTAAAAATCCATGGCCAATCAAGTTGTCAAAATCAAGTTGTTGACAAATTTGTAAAATAAATCTATAGACGCCATAGATTACCTAAGGTTTTTGTTAGTGATAAGGGACCAATTTTACTAGTAACTTTTGGAAGGAATTATTTTTTCAAGTTGGGACCACCTTAGCCATGAGTACTTCTTACCATCCCCAAATAGAAGAGCATAATGAAATTGTAAATAAATGCCTTGCATGGTACCTAAGAAAATTTGTAAATGATTGTAAGTCACAATGGCACAATTGGCTGCAACTTACAAAATGGTGGTATAAGAATACATATCACACTTTGGAAAAAATACTCCCTTTGACGCCTTATGTAGCTATGATCCTCCATTCGTAAAAGTGTATGTTGTCACCAATTTCAAAGCACTTACAATGAAAATTTACCTAGCTAATTTTGATAAAATCCTTTGATCCTAAAGAATAATCTTGAATGGGAAAATAATTGAATTAAACAAGCAACAAACCTAAAGAGAAGTGATCATGAATTTGGGGTAGGATATTGGGTGCTTGTCTAACTTTAACCATACAAATTAAGCTTTCTCAAAATTTGCAAAAAACATAAACTTGGGCCCAAGTTTTTGGGCCCTATCGAAATTTAGAAGAGGGTGGACTAAGTAGCCCATGCCCTAAATATACCCAACAAGAAGAAATTACAAGATGTTTTCCATTTTCATATTTGAAGGAAAATTTGGGCTCAACAACTAATGTATATACAAAATTGCCTTTATTGGGTGAAGAGAGGAAGTTAGTTATGGAGCTTAAGTGCATCTTAAAGGAGAATCAATTCCTTCATTCTAGAAGTGTCGATAAATACATATTAAATAAAGGAGTCTTCCAAAAGATAAAGCAACATAAGAAAAATGAAGAATTTAGATCAAAATACTCTTCATTACATTCTTTCATGGATGAAGCATTTTAAATAGTGGATGATTTTTAATATGCCAAAAAATAGTTTTCAATAATAATAATTAATAAATAATAGTGGTAGGTTACATCTTTGGTCATGTCCTTCTACCTATACTTATATATAATGCTAACTAGTGATCATTATAAATATATACTTGAATAAAAAATTATTATGGTGCCCTCCATTTCTCATTTTAATCTACATGCAAAGTGATGGACCATGGCATATTACCATTGGGTAAGGTAAACAAAAGATAGGAGATAAAAAAAGAAGAAGCCATATCAACATCAGATTGAAACACCCATTAAATTTCTAGTTTTATAGGTGAACAACAGTAGATTAGAGCACCAACTAAATCTCTAGTCTCGTAAAAGAATAAGAATAATTTGGAACATTAATCAAAAAAATTTCTTGTAAAAGAATTAATAATTTCAAAAATTTACGAAATGCTTAAAAATATGAGTCTTTGTTATGATTAGAGCGTTGACATTGTTTGGAAGACCAAGACACTAAAGTTATGATATCTTGTAACGTTAATCAACGTTTGTTTCTAAAACACAAGTGGGATTACAATTATATGTCTTAGAATGTTTGCAACAAATTCCATGTTTCATCTCAACCAATAATTATATCTAATAGAGAATAATGAACCTATAAAGTGAAATACATTGTATTATTAGTATTTTTTTCTTAATGTTTAAGAATAATTTTTTTAAGAGACCAATTTGTAGAGTGTTTTGGATTCATGTGCACACACATTATTTGGATTCATTAGCACACCCATTATTTCAACTCTTTGTATTTTTTTTTTGGTTACTTCTATACTTGTCTAGCAATAATCATGAACTTTAGATAATTTTACAATTAAAATAAAAGCTTTAATTTCAATTTAAAATAACTCATAGATTTTCAACATTTACAACCAAAACTATGGAATAGCTAATAATGTAAGAAAATCTCATTTATATTTAGGAGTGCACAAATTAATTAGTGGTGTAGAAAAATCTACATAAGAAACAAAATTAAATAGATTTTCATTCATAATAGGAAGAAAACAATGCATTCATATATGAAATAGATTATTTTTATAATAAGAGGAGAATGGTGTTATTTAATAAGGCTTACCAAGAGTAAGATTTTCAAATATGATATCAACGAAGGCTCTTTGTTACTAGGCATGGCACTGTTCTTGGTTTCCTTTTATTTGATGTTATTGTTTTGGAGTGCAACAAAGATTCAAGGCCAATGTTCACTGAGTCACTTTTTTCACAAGACCATGTTGTCAGTTCAAAAATTCTTTAGGAAAATCCTGATTCCTCTCAAAGCCTTTTTTTTTTCTAAGGGTAGAGAGATCCCCACTTCATGTAGTGGGGAAAAATGTTGATAGGGATGAGGTTGACAACATGATGGATTTTCAAACTAGGTAGTTTGAGTAATTGAGTAACCTCCTCTCTAAAATTCTTGGGGATGGGGAAGAAGTCTTGTGAAGATAAAGGGATTTGTAGGTATTATGCTTTGCGTCATTTGTAATACATGAATTTAATAATAGTAGGACAAGATCCTAGACATCCATGAAAAAGACATATCCATCTTGGAGAATTAATCTTGAGTAGAGGGGAAAACAAACCTTTTTCTCAAAACCATCTAGACTAAATCCATAGGAGAATAAATGAATTTAACTATCATTCATAATTCCATTCCATTCCATTTCACGTGGCATCTTATAATTTTTGTTTTTATTTTTTAAATATGACATTTCCTTGTATATTATTATTATTATTTTTTGCTAGTTTATGTGAGTCATGAGATGACTTCACTACTAATTTGTGGCTGAAATAGTTGTAACATAGAGGCATCTAAGTCATCAAAATCACTTGAGGATCAGACTCGACCTAGGCCACACCAACCCTTCCTATGGTTGGATTTTTGCCCACAGAGTTTCGAAAGAGTAACTTTTACTTCATGAAATGCCTTATGTGTGCATATTAATATTATTTTGTTATATTATACTTTTTACAAATAAAAAATATAAAAAATATACACAATCTAATAACATTATTATTATTATCCAATATTAAGGTTAGTGCCAAGCAAGACACCAAATTGGTGTATGAGACCCCCTTGTTTGTGGGACAAGGGACCCACCTCTGCGCAACTTTTACTTCATGAAATGCTTTCCGTGTGCATATTAAAATTATTTTGTTATATTATACTTTTTACAAATAAAAAATATAAATAATATACAATCTAATAACATTGTTATTATTATCCAATTTTAAGGTCACTGCCAAGAGAGACACCAAATTGGTGTATGAGACCCCCTTGTTTGTGAGACAAGGGACCCACCTCCACGCAACTATTTGACAAGTCTACAAAAACATACATACTCTGCCCCTCTCATTTTGAACCTATGACGTTGTTTTGAAACTTAATAATATGATGATAATTTAAATTTATATACATATGTTAATTTATTTTAATTATAAAACAAAAATTGTATTTCTTATAAACATTAATTAATAATATTAATATTTTTATAATATAAAAATTAATATTAGTAATATTAATATTTTATTAAATAAAAATTAATATACAAATGAAAATTTAAAGAATACACACCTTCTTTATAATACTTCTGTTTATAATACTAATATCTTTATATTTTAAAGAGACACAAATTAGTATGTTTTAAAGAGACAGAAATTAATATGCACTTTATATTGTTGAAAATTTATTTTAAATTGTATATACATTCTATATAATATAAAATAATATTATTAATATTTTTATTAAATAAAATTTAATATACATATGAAAGTATAAAATTTATACGCCTTTTATATAATTACCGACCCAGTTTCGTCTGTTTTTAAGAGTCAAGTTTCTGCTCATATTGTTAGTGAAGCCTTAGCTCTCACTGTGCAGGTGGTCAAGGCCTCACTGGATGAGGCCTTGAAGTTTTCTGAAAGTGCCTTAATCTGCCGGTTTAATGGATTTTGGCCGCGGTTGACAGCTCTCCACAGTTGGATCTCGGAGGTATGGAAGCCTGTCATCTCTGATGAAATTAATATCTACCCCTGTGCTAAGGGTTTCTTTATAGTAGATTTTGAAAACTTTGAAAGTAGACAATGTATTTTAGATTCCAGCCCTTGGTTTTGGGAAAATTCGGGCCTATTCATGAAGCCATGGAACGCATCATTCGATCCCTCAACAACAATCATAACCTCAACACAAGTTTGGGTCAGATTGCCAAACCTACCTTTGCATCTCTGGAATCTCTCCTCACTAAAAGCCATTGGAAATGCAATTGGGAAATTTTACTGCAGGTGCCCAGAAACAGAGGAATATGTCAGAACCACCTTTGCACGCATCTGTGTAGAAATGGACTTCAGCACCAGATTCCCTGCTAAAATAATCCTAACAAGCAAAGACTATGTATGGAACCATAAACTCGACTATGAAAGTGTCATCTTCAGATGTCGATCCCGCTTTAAGACATGCCATCTAGCCAAAAATTGCCCAAAAGTCTCCGAGAAAAATTCTGCTAGAAAGAATTACCATAGATTTACATGGTGGGAAGGAGCACAAAAGGAACATTATACTGTCATCAAGGAAGAATACTCTCCAGAAAACTCTGAATCGCAAGAAATCAGGCAAGAAAGAAACAACCCTTAAGACAAGCAGGGGGAAAACCCCGCCCAACAACAAAAAAACGAACTCGACAACCCCTCAAGCACCAACAATTATGAGGATCCGAATACTGCGCAAAATAAATCTTCATTTAACAGCAAAGCAGATCTTCCAGATCTTGAAGATAAGACACCAGTGTCCCAAGAATCAGAAGAGACGAAGGAGGTGCAAGATAAAGGAAGTTGGAAGACCATAGAGAAGAAAAAGAAAGCTACAACACCAATCTCGCCAAGAAAAATTAGAAGCGAGACAATTAAGAACTAAGAAAATTATAGGTCTGATAGACCAAAGTTTGGTCTCAGTGGACGTTAACTATCATCATCATCATCATCATAATACTAATATCTATATATTTTAAAGAGACATCTATAACAATTAATATAAGATGATAATATAATTTAAATTGTATACACAGTCTATATATACTATTAACGAAGTTAAAAATATATTTAATATAAAAGAAAATATATATATATATATATATATATATATGAAAAGTTATATTTTTTCAAGGTTTATAATTTTTTTTTGTTAGTAGAAACTATATTAGAAAAATCATATTAGATGTTTTAAATGTCGATCAAATCCTAATGATTTTAATGATGTGATTAATAAGAAAGACATTTTTTTTGTTAGAGGTTAAAATATATTAATAAAAAAAATATGAAAAATTATATTTTTTTTAAGATTTATAATTTTTTTTTGTTGATACAATTTATTTTTAAATTAAAAAATATTTATAAAATTATGCATTATATTTTGGTGAATATTTAAATTATGTATACGATGTACATAAAAAAAAAAAAAATTATAAATATTTTTCAATTTCCAAAATTATTTTTTAATATAATTTAAAAAAAAACTTAAAAGCAACTTCTTTATATTTATAGATGGGGACTTCAATTTTTAAGGAAAACTTAAAAGACACTCCTTTAAGATTTCAATTTTTTTAAAAACACTTAAAAGATACTCCATCAGTATTTCAATTAAAGAAGTACTTTAACAATACTGACGAGGATGCCAGTTTTTTTACAGAACTTAAAAGAGACTTCTTTACATTTATGGATGGGCATTCCAAAAATGATACTACAGGAACAACACACGTGTATATTCATGTATATTATGTTCAAGGAAATTCAAAAAAACACACAACCTGCCCGAAATTAGTTTAATACCCAACACCAAGAGTCTGACCAAACCCCACCTTTGGGCGGATTAGATTACATAAATTTCATAGGTGGAGGTGCCTTGGGGGTGAATTGAATTGGAGATTGCATTGCATTAATTGCAATCCTGTCGGAACCAGTGAATTTGATAAGAGGATACACAAACACACCAGAGTGTCCATGGCATTACCTCAACCATTACGATTGACATCCCCTCCTTTTCTCAATTTCCATGGACCATCCTGTGGGAAATCTGCGCACGCTATCTCAATTCCATACTCCCCGAAATTACATTCTCTCAGGCGCGGGAAAAATTCGTGTCTGTCAAGACCTGGTTGGGTGGAAATTCGAACTCGCAACTTTAGAGGAGTAGGGGCTGTCAGACAGTATCCTATGCGCATCCAGGCGGCTTACATTTCTCCGCCGGCTGCAGATCCTCAGATTGAATTGGGGAGCTCTAAAAATTCGTTAGAAAATAATGGTATCGAGGGTGCGAAAACGGTACCAATAAGGTGGAGCCACATTGGGGCTCTGGTATTCAGGCACAAGCTGCGCGTCGCTCTATCTGCCTTCGCCCTCGTTGGTTCTACAGCTTGTACACTTACTATGCCCATTTTTTCGGGTATGGTTTCATGTCCTCCCCTTCATTTAATTTGGCAATAAGCTATTTGATTTTATGTTATACAATATTACATGCCTAAAGCTTAATTTCAGACCAGAAGATCGGTTGAGATAAGAAAAACTAATGCTATTAGACATTGCATCAGACATGAGTTAATGGTGGTGTTAAGTACAGATTTATTGAAACACACAGGTTATGCAATAACTTGATCGAATTTATCACAATATAACATATCTCACACGGTTTGTTGGATGTCACAAGTCCTTACTAATATGTTCTCTGATGGCTTATCTGAAGTACGGGTATCTGGAAAGTTTTATTGCATTAACATTTTTGTGTTATCTGTATATATGACCAATTTACGGTTTCCAAGTTGAACTGAATTCTTTTAGGTGTAACTTAGATTTGCATGGGAGATCTTGGAACTCTACCATCTTTTTGATGTATTCAGTTGTATTTGTGAAGAACATAAATTTAGCAAATTAAAATGTTTTAGTTTATCTGTACATGTTTTTAGAGGTTTTTTTTTAGTAGAATTTGTGCAGAATCCTACAGAGATTTGTTGAAATTAAAAGTTTGAGTTGGGAACTCTCCACAGTTCAAGTTGCGAGTTTCCCAGGGTTTTTTAGGGTGTTGAATCCATAAGTGTAGTCAAAATGCATTTTAAACAGCAAAAGTTCACAATTTGACCAAAAATTGTTTCATTTGGATTTCTACCAAAAACTCCAAAACATATAATACTTAGACAACTCCAATTAAAATGATCTTGTTGTTTTTTTAGTGTAACTAAGCATTTCACTTTCCAACTTACAGGCAAGAGGAATAAGACACTCTTCAGTGTTCAATGTTAAGATTCAAAGCCATTATAACAATATATTCAATATGAATTCAACATGTTACTTGTAGTTTTTGAATTTTACAAGAAGGATAACAATCAATCCTTCCAAACACCTGATATAAGTACAATTAACCAAATGATCTCATAGCTTACCATAAATTTCACTTTGAAACAATTAATTAACATTAATTAAACTAATTGTTATCCCCTTCACCTGTTTGCAAGTCTCATGGGGGACATCTTTGGCCTATTGTGATAAGGCTCAAGGAGTAGGCTCCCCCACCCTTGTGGAGTCTAGACTCTTGCTAAGTCATAAATTCCTGGTATAACTAGCTTACGGGCTGTTAGATATACTCTTGGTGTTATAGTGGCAGCTGCTAGATTTAATATTGGGTCTCGGCCAAATTACTCCAACAAGTTATATATATATATATATATATATATATATATATATATATATATATATATATATATATATATATATAGTTTTAACAAAGTCGGTTGCTATTGATATTCAAAAAAAGGGAGACGGAGCTGCAATGGTTACAAGAGGTGTAATAGAAGAAGGAGAGATAGGAGTGACAGAGAAGCGTGCTGTCACTCTTTTGCTTCTAACATTCAAAAAAACCTGAACTGCAGAGAGTGCGTAGATACGGATGAACTGAGACAAAAGGAGGATAAACTTGCAAGTCATAATTAATCTATGTTAATATGGCGGATCTGGCGAGCGGTGGAGTCTTCAGGATTGACATCTGCACCTTGGTTTCTTGCATTTGTGGAGCTAGAGCTTGGTGCTGTATTTTTTTCCAGCATGTACTTCAAAATTTCGATGGATTCTTGAGCATGGGCGCACTTATTAGAGAGTTCTTTGAACTGTTCCTGAAGGGAGGTGACCCTCTGATGGAAGAAGTTTAGATCAGCTTCGTGTCTCTCTTTCGCCAGCTTGGCCTGAAAGTGCAGCTTATCATCCATGATCTTCTGGTGGGCTTGGATTTGCTCCAACTCTGCTTGGAGGTCGGCACAATGTAGACAATCTTCTCTCCTGGCCATTCTTAACAGAGATAACCTGATTCCAGAGGTCTGAGGCAGAGGCGAGAGGTAGGAAGTGGAAAAGGATAAGGATTCAAGTAGCCAGGGAAATGCAAATGAGAATGGGAGAGGAGAGACAGGAGTTGCAGGCAGGTGGCGGGCGCAAGGATCAATGGTCTCACTCCCAAAGGAGCAAATGCTGCAGCGAAGGAGCAGAGGATTGTTCAATAGAGCAGCGAAAGGAAAATGGTAACCGAGAGGTAGGGAAGGCAAATAAATAGACTAAGGCGAAAGGTAGACCACGGATGATCACGGGGAAGCGGAGGGTGGAGTCGAGCGCGGGAGAGGAGGGTGCAACTGCCTCGAAAGGGGAAAAAATACAGAGAGGGCTAAGGATCATGAGTGAAGAGACATGAAATCAATACAATGATGGAGGGAGGACAATACTCATGATCCAGAGGCCCGTGAATACGCCTCCAATTTTAAAATCTGCTGACTGAAGCTTTCCGAGGCCATTGGGAGATGGGCCAAATGTTGGGAATCCAAAGCTGATTGGACCTAGTCATGGCAGGTGGATTTGATGCTCGATCTCATTGCAGGAGAGGACTCCTACGGATCTGAGACAGGCCCTGTTGGCGCGGAGGTCCGCCTCTTTGTTGAGGGTGCGGAGAATATGAAAGAAATTGACCCCCTTCATGTCTTCAATAAGAAGTTGGCATCTAGTTGTGGTTTGCTGAAGAGCCACATTTGCTGCCGATCAATTATGAACCATAAGGCTAATGATGATAGCTGAATCTCCAAAAATCATGGCATTGTTTATGCCTAGCTTTTGCAATTGAAGGATGCCTTGAAAAAGAGCGAGGGCTTCAGCTCTATTATTGGAGAGAGCACCCAAACCCCATTCGAAAGAAGAGATGATAATATCCTCCTCGTTGCAGATAATTCCACCAGCTCCTGCCACGCCCGGATTGGATTTGGACACTCCATCAAAGAACAGAGAGGGTCTTTTGCAGTTCCTTAACCATATGTTGAAATCCTCCTCGCTTAGTCGAATTTTCCAACTGTTGTTGGTGATGTTCAACTGATTGTTGAGGGTGTTACTGCGTTTGATGATGTTATTTTTATCCAACAAGTAGCTTATGAAGTTGTGCTCTTCCACACATAGATCGTTGCAATCAATTTGATAGGCATGCTTCTTAATAGAAATAGCTTCCAGAGTAAGGCTTCTAGCTTTACTGCACAGCTTCTTGAAATCAGTTGTTTTATATTTGAAAACTTTACGGTTTCGGGCCAGCCAAATATTCCAAAGAGTTGTGAGGGGGAGAGTATCCCATACTCTTTTAGCTAAGCTGTTCTTTGTACATTTCCAGGGGTAACTTTTCTTCCATAGGCCCAAGGCTTCGATGATGGTGCTATGTAAGCCCCATGGAAGATTGGAGTTTGGGATGAGCTCCTTCCAACAACTGATGGCAAAGGGGCATTCAATGAAAAGATGACGGATGGTTTCTTCAGCAGCTTGACATTTAGGACAATGGGAGGGCCCAATTATGCCTCTCTTTTTTAGATTCTCAGAGGTTAAGATTTTCCCTTTGAGTAAGGTCCAAGTGAAGAATTTCATCTTGGGGAGGGCCTCTGATCTCCAAACTAATTTCCACGAAGACCATGTGGGCGCAGGGTAGTCCTTATTGCAGAGAGCTTGATAACCAGCTTTAATAGAGTAGATCAATCCAGTTGGATCCCAACGAAAGCCATCTTCACAGTCCTGCTTTAAAGGTGCAATGCCATGGAGATGAGTTTGAAGAGTTGCAAGGCTTGCTTCTAAATGAGCAGGAACCTTGGGGAATTGCCACCCGGTACAGATCAAAGATTGAGAATCTCAGGTGGATATTTGATTTAAGTTGTGCAGCCCCATGTTGCTTAGATAGGCCAAAATATTATGAGTTCCCTGAACGCTATTGATGGGGGCCTGTCCCATAATTCTGTCTGCTCCTATGCTTGTGTTGCTGCCTCCCTTAGGCACTTTGGATATGTTGTGAGCTAGGGAGGAAATAGCTTTTTTACAAAGCCCCCAGATTCTTGAGCAAGGCTTGTTGGGGATAGCTTGATCAAGCAGATGTTGTCTAGAAGTATGCAGGTATTTGATTTCTAGGACTTGTTTCCACCAGGCAATCTTGCCACTGATAAGTCTCCAGATTATCTTTCCACCAAAAGCCAGATTCATAAGCTTTGGTGAGCGGATACCCAAGCCTCCGCGTTCTTGGTCTTGAATGACTTGCTTCCAGCTTATGAGATTGAATTTTTTTTTTTTTCTTTTTCTTTTTCTCAGATTTCCCACCTTGCTAAAGGAATTGACGAATAATGGTCTCCATTTTGTGATGGAAGGAGGCAGGGGCATGAAGGAGGGAGAATTGATAAAGGGGCAGGGAGGAGAGGCCCGATTTGAGAAGAATAAGGTGGCCAGCTAGATTCAGCCAAGTGGCTCCCCAAAGCTGCACTTTCCTTTTCATTTTGTCGATGATGATGTCCCACACCGCAGCTTTCAAGGGTCCTGTGTTTACAGGCATGCCCAGATAAGAAAAGTGTCCCTAATCCAACTTATAAGGGACCTCAAAAATACTGGCAATGTTATGCAAAAACTGACCTGAAGAACTCCAACCATAAATACAACTTTTGAGATGATTGATCGGGCCTCCAGAATAGCTCATAAATTTATCCAAGAGAGACTTGAAACGATGAGCTATGATGTTGGAGGCTCCTCCCATTAATAGAGTATCGTCAGCAAATTGGGAGTGATTTAGATTTTTGACTCCATTGCCAAACTTGATGCCAGCGATGAGTCCAACCCGGCGCTTGTGATCTAGGGCCTTACTGAAGGATTCAACCATTAATATGAAGAGATAGGGGGACAAGGGGCAGCCTTGTCTTAGACCACGAGAACACTGGAAGAAGGGAGCTGGCCTGCCATTTATGAGGGGGGAGATCCAAGGGCCGGTTATGCAGGCTTTAATAAGATCAAGGAAGGAGGAATCAAATCCCATTTTTTTAAGAACTGCAAAGAGGAAGGAGTGCTGGACATGGTCAAAGGCATTGGCTAAGTCAAGTTTTAGGATAAAGCCTTTTTCATTGCGAGAGAGGCTGGAGTGAATAGCTTCTTGGACAAGAAGGATGGAATTAGAGATTTGTCTATTAGACAGAAATCCTCCTTGGTTTTCGGAAATGAGAGAGTGAAGATGGGGTTTCAGGTGAAGGGCTAAGATTTTGGTCAATATTTTATAAGAGGCATTACAAAGGGAAATGGGTCGAAATCTGGAGAAGGAGGAGGGTCGGTTTTCTTTAGGAATGAGGGCGAGATGAGTAGCATTGGTATAGCCTCCAACTTTGCATTTGCATTGGGTCCAATGTATCAGCTTGATCAAATCTTTTTTTATTATTTCCCAATAGGTCCTGTAAAAGCTAATGGAAAAGCCATTTGGTCCCAGAGCTTTATCTGGATGCAGGGTCCATATTTCTCTTTGGATCTCAGTTTCATCAATTCCTCTGGTGAGCAAGTTATTGATGTCCTCTTTGACAGTAGTGGGAAGATACTGGAGAAGATCAGAGTAGTCCTCTTCACTTTTGGTCTCAGTGAGAAGAGTTTGAAAGTGAGCAGAAGCGGCTGTTTTGATTGCTTCTTGGTCTGTGTGAAGAGTGCCCTCAGCATCTGTGATGGTACTTATGTTGTTACGAATTCTCCTGACAGTAGCCTGTTTGTGGAAATAAGCAGTGTTTTTATCGCCATCTTGAAGCCATAGTTGTCTTGATTTAATGCGCCATTTTTGCTCCTCTTCTTTGTTGGAACAATAGAGCTGATAATAAAGATCGTTTTCCAGCACACGATGCTCTGGGGTGAGCCCATTTGTTTTGATTTGTTCATGAACTCCTTCCAGTCTTTGTTTTATAACAGTTTGTCTCCTCTCTGGTTCTTTGTAGTGGGATTTCACCCATTCCTTGAGGGCAATTTTGGTATTCTTCAACTTTCTTTCCCATATGAAAACCGGAGACCCTTCTATATGCTGGTTCCAGACAGCCCGAACAATATTATTGGCTTCAGGGATATTGTTCCATAGGAGACTGTATTTAAAAGGCATAGGCCCTAAAGGGCGATGCTCTTGGAGGTTAAGCGTAACAGGATAGTGGTCGGAGGCAGAGAAGGAGAGGACGAGGGCAGAGACTGTGGAGAAGGAGGCAAGGAGGGTGATGTCCACGAGAATTTTATCTAACCGCTCCATAATATTATCTTTCTCAATTCTGCGGTTGCTCCATGTAAATTTACGATTTTTGGGAACAATGTCAACCAACTCATGCTCTTGCATGATGTCTTCTAACTGAGCACTAGAAGGATCTTGGGTGAAAGTTCCTCCTCTTTTTTCATTTGAATGGAGGATGAGGTTAAAATCTCCTCCTATTATTATATTCCTGTTCTCCTCTTCGTCTATGTCAGCCTTGATAGAGTTCCAACACTGTTCTTTATCTATGTAGTGATTAGGTCCGTAGACATTGTAGATGAAAATTTTTTTGTTGTCTTTTTTGTATTCTAATTTGACTTTGATCCAATTCTGATTAATAATGCTGCTGTTGAGTGTCCATTCGCTGTTGTTCCAAAGGGTGACAATACCCCTAGAAGCCCCTCTAGATTTAGTGAGGAGGCCATCATACTGCCTAAACTTATCAATAATGTCTTTCATTTTTGATTTCCCTTGTTTGGTCTCTTGCAGAAGAAGGATGCCTGGTTTCTCCTGGGTTATCAGATCTTTAAGAGCAACAATTTTAGAGGGGTGCCCCAATCCCCTGCTGTTCCAAGAAAGTACTTTCATCATTGAGTGCCAATGTTACGAAGGGTTGCTCTCCCTCCTTGTTCCTTGGCTCCCATCTCTTTGCTGTTTTGCCCCAAGATGTAGGTTTCGACAGGGTTTTGGGTGCCCATTGCTATGTCTTTTTGCGCATTTTCATCTCTTTGTTGCTTGAAGGATCTCCTGCCAGGCCCTTGCTTTTTTTGGGGTTCAAGGTTTGCACCATGTTCTTTCGAAGAGTTTCTAGTAGCACGGATGGAGGGGGGATCAGGGGCAGAAGGGGAGGAACTAGGGCCATCGGTTTGGGAGAGGGGAATGGTAAGAGGAGGATCGTCCTCAGGAGGGGATAAGGAGGAGAAGGGGTTGGAGGATTCCAAGTTGGAGATTGGAGGAGGGCAGGGGGGGGGGCTGAGCAGAGGAAGCAGAAGGCTGAATAGGGCGTTCCTGGGAAGAGGGAGTGGAGGTGGAGGCTAAGGGTTTGGAATGGGAAGGAGCAGAGGATGGCCTAGCTTTAGGGTTAGAGGCAGATTTCTTCTTTTTGACTGGCTCCCATTGGGCTTCTTGTTCAGGGTTTTCAGCATCAATAACTTTAGAACAATGATTTGCAAAATGACCATATTCGTGGCATACCTTGCATTTGAAGGGGATCTGCTCGTAGTCAAGTTGCTGAATGTGAGTCCAATCATCCACCTTGAGCTTAATGGCCTCTGGGAGCCCTTTACCAAGATCGACCTCAACGCAGATCCTAGCACAAGCTTGCATGTTGTCCTTTGGTTCGCTGCGGTCGATGAATTTGCCGACGACATTCCCAATGGCGCGAACCGATTCGTCCCCCCAACAGTGAAGAGGGAGATGAGGAAGACGGACCCAAACCGGAACCGCACTGGGCACATCAAGCTCAGGATCGAAGTCTGGGGTCCATTTGTTAAGATATAAACCTCTCGAATCCATGAAGTAAGGCCTGTTCCTAAAGATTAAATCCTTGTCCTCCTTGGATTCGAAATGAAAGGTGAAATATCCTTTTTCACAGAAGCGAATGGAGATTTTACCATTTATTTTGTCGGCCCAGTTTCGTTCAACCCAACGCTGAACCGTTCTCGGAGAGGGCCAAAGGCCAGTGAGCTGGAATGGTAGTACGCCGCTGGAAAACGTGCACAAGTCGTCAGACGGATTCTCGCTTGAAATCGTGCCAACTGCTTTGAACTGTGTGCAAATCGTCAGACGGCTCGTTTGAAATATGGCCTTGAATGTGCAAGTCGTCGCTCTCCTCCTCACTGCCCATAAATCTCCTTTGCTCTCTTGCTCTCCTTCTCCCAATCTGCTCATGAAAGAATGAATGACCTTTTCCTCCTTTTCCTCCTTTAACCTAACCCTAAGTGACTTTTGGGGAATCCCTAAATCCAATGGCTGAAATAGATTGAGATCTAGGTCTGAGATTAAATGCTCATTTAAATCTCACTTTCTATTTTTTAATTCACCCCACTTTAATAAAGACCCACTTAGTCATTTATTTCCAAAGTCACTTTTTCCTTTCTAATTTTACATTGACTTTATTTAAAGTCACTTTAAAATTAGACTTTAGTAACTTTATCACTTAAAGTCACTTTAAAATTAGATTTGACTTATAACTTTATAAAGTCACTTTAGTAACTTTATCACTTAAGTCACTTTTAAATTAGATTTAACTTTATAAAAATTATAAAGTTACTTTAGGAGAAAAATTAAATTCTTTTGGACACTTTTCCCTAGGCCAAAGATCAAAGCCTTAGGGAACCACCTGTCCTCCGGTACCAAATTTCAACACTTCCTCTTACCGAGGAAGGTGTTCCTCACCACACCCATCTTGTCTCTGAAGTAGACATGCTTGCCCCGTGGTAAGGCTTTGGTAAGAATATCTGCAACCTGCTCATCAGTGGGAATATACTCAAGCTTCACAGCTCCTTTCTGAACATAGTCTCTCATGAAGTGATATTTGATCCCGATATGCTTTGACCTGTCATGAAATACTGGATTCTCCGTGAGTTTAATGCAACTCTGATTATCACAGTAAATCACTGAAGGTCTCAACGGCTGACCAAATAAGCCAAAAAACATCTTGCGAAGCCAGATGGCCTCACAACTAGCTAGACTGGCTGCCATGTACTCTGCTTCCGCTGAACTCAATGCTACTGACTGCTGCTTTCGGCTGAACCATGACACAACTGCCGAACCCAACCCAAAACAGCACCCTGAAGTGCTCTTCCTATCAGAAGCACAACCTGCCCAATCAGAATCAGTGTAACCTGCCAATCTCACTCCATCCCCCCGCCTGTAGTCCAAACCATAATCCACTGTCCCCTGCAAGTACCGCAAAATGTGTTTTGCAGCCACCCAGTGAACCTTCCTAGGCTCACACATAAACTGACTCATCGTGTTGACTGCAAAACAAATATCTAGTCTAGTGTTGACCAAATACATCAAGGAACCAATCACCACCAGACATCGTGGGATCCACTGATCTCCCTAATCCTAAGCATGAAGCTTTCCAGCCAGGAAAACTCTGTCACATGGTCTATAATTTTCTATGGAACTGCCAAGGATGTCCACAATTACATTTCATTCCTGTGAAGAAATGCCCCTCCTCCCGCTGCACACCCAACCCAAAAAGTAATGCATCAAGCCGAGGCCTATCTCAAACTCATTGCCACAAGATCTCTTTGGCAAGGTTTCATGAGTCTCTCTCGCACCAATGACTAAGTCATCTCACATACAACACGCTGTACGAGAGGCCCCCACTGTCACAACAGAGTGAAGGTTCATCCGTCTCACTTCCTTTGTGAACCATCTTCTTCAAAGTAAGTATTTGTCCTGAGCACTAAGCTCTGGAGCTGCCTGCAGCCATAGAGGGCCTTCTTCAGTCTGCACACATGGGACTCCTTCCCATGCACCTCAAAGCCCTGGGGCTGCTCAATGTACACCTCCTCCTGTATGAAGCCATTGAGAAATGCGGTCTTCACATCCATCTGGTGGATCTTCCAACCCATCTCTGCTGTTATCGATATAATGGAGTGGATCGAAGTATATCGAGCCACTGGAGCGAAGGTCTCCTCATAATCAACTCCCTCTACCTGGGAGAACCCTCTAGCCACAAACCTCGCTTTGAATTTCTCAATGCTGCCATCTGCAGCATGCTTTACCTTGTAAAGCCATCTGGAAGTAACCATGGATTTGCCCTCAGGCCTCGGCACCACCTCCCAAACATCATTCTTCATGATAGAATAATACTCCTCCTGCATGGCCTCTCTCCAGACCTGCTGGCTAGCTGCCTCCTCATAGCTAGAAGGCTCAGAGTCAAGGATGCTGGTAGCCATTGCCATATAGCTACAAAACCTCTCAGGTGGTTTGCTCTCTCTGACCGACCTCTTAGGCTCAGCAACAGATGTGGCATCTCTCATGTCCCGGCCGCCGCTCTCTTCCCTTTTCGGGAAAGTACTTCTCCCGCTCGAGAATAAAACTCTCCTTCTCAACATCGTCTTCGAACTCCCCGATCGTCCGGTGGTCAAGCCTCGCCCCGCACTCGAACTCGTAGATGCGAGGTACCGTGTGAATCGTCCACGTTGACTCCTGAATCGCTTCGTGGATCGCTTCTGCGTGCTGCCCATAGCTCCACCCCTCTGACTCTGTGAGCCACTCCCCACTGACGGACCCGACATCGTCATAGATGTACCTCCGGATCCTCCTGATCCCTGCCCACTGGATCCCTGCGACTGACTCAACTGCTGCTGAGGGTCTGGCTGATCCAGATACTCTAACTCCCGTGACCTCCTAAAGGCCCTGTCCTCCTCGAACTTTACATCCCGCCTGACAACAACTTTCCTCTGCGCAGGAATGTAAATCCGAAAGGCCTTGGAGGTCTCACCGTAGCCCACAAAGATACCCTTCTCTGCGGTGGGCTCTAGTTTGGTCCTCTTCTCCTTGGGTATGTAGGAGTATGTCATGCACCCAAAGATACGAAGATGACCAATATCAGGCTTCTTCCCAGAAAAAGCCTCCTCCGGAGTCATGTGCCCCAAGGCACGATGCAAACTCCTGTTCTGCAAATAAACAGCAGTGTTGCAGGCCTCTGCCCACAAAAACAATGGCAACCCCTGATCATGTAACATGGCTTTGGCAGCCCCTCCGATGGATCTGTTCTTCCTCTCCGCAACCCCGTTCTGCTGGGGGTTGTAAGGAACAGTGAGCTCCCTCCTAATGCCAGCCTCCGCACAATAGTCAACAAACTCTCCAAGGGTGTACTCTCCTCCATTGTCCGACCTCAGGGACTTGATCTTCCGACCTGTCTGTGTCTCCACAAGAGCTCTGAACTCCTGAAACCGCTTGAAGACCTCACTCTTGGTCTTTAAGAAATAAATCCAGGTCCTCCTGGAGTGATCATCAATGAATAACACATAGTACTCATATCCACTCAAGGAAACATGAGACATCCGACCGCTCACATCGGAATGAATCAAATCAAGTATCCCAGCCGCTCTGCTGTCACTGCTGGGAAAAGGGGATTTGGCAAACTTGCCCATCGCACATCCTCTGCAAGTATCAAAGTGATCAGTACTGAAATCTGGCACACCTGTAGTGATCTCCCGCACAGTCCTCAAGGCTCCATGATGCATGTGCCCCATCCTGCGGTGCCAAATCTCACACTGCTCAGAACTGCTAGCTCTGCTGTCGGTACTACTGCTCAATGCCAAAAGGGACTGAAATGCAAACTTGTACACTTTTGCATGGCGTACACCTATCACTCTAGCTGAATCAGCTGGAGTGCCCCTGGGATACATCAGCACCTGTCCTCCCCTGAACAGTATCTCATATCCTCTATCCTCCAAAGCTGAGACGGATATGAGGTTCTTCCTCATCCCTGGCACATAAAGAACATCCGACACCTTCAAGGGAGGTTTGGACTCCCTCTGAAATGTCAATGTTCCCACACCGACCGCTTCTAACAACTCCGTCATCACCGAGCACACTCTCTACACGTTGCCACTCTCTAGAAAGCTCATACTTCCACACTCGTCATGACGCAGCCCACCGTCTACATACCAGATAATTCGAAGATGCCCGCTAATCGAGGGAAATGCATGCTCCCTCTGAACCTGTGTGGCAGGTAATCCTGCACTAGAAGACTCACACGCAATGAACCCAAACTCTCGGTCAAAGCGATCTGCAAAGTCCTCAACCTCTGCTGAAGCTGCCATGCTCTGGTTCTTCCTCTTCTTCTTCTTCTTCTCCGGACACACAACTGCATAGTGTCCCATCTTCTGACAATTCCAACACTTCACTTTGGAATAGTCCTTCTGTGAGTTATCCTGTTTACCTTTACCTTTGCCCTTGCCCCCACCATTGCTTGTGGAAGCCTGCTTCTTCCCCTTGCCTTTCTTGCGTCCTGCCAACAGTGCTACATCCTCATCCTGCTCAACTGGCTTGGCTGCCCCAAGCTGACCTTTCCTGATCTCTGTCTGAATGCAATCATCCCAAACCCTCTCCCATGTGGGAAGGGTCTCACGTGCACAAACCCCATCAGCAAAGTTCATCCATGAACGGGGGAGGCCATTCACTGCAATCCGCACCAACTCAGTGGGTGGAATGGCCTCTCCAATCGCCGCCAACTCATCTCTCACATTAGTAATCTTAGTGAGATATCCAGCTGCACTATCATTGCCCATCTTAATGGTCTTCATCTTCTCCTTCAGGACCATCTTCCGGTTCTCATTGGTACTCTGGTAGAGATTGGACAATGCTGTCCACATCTCATGAACATTTCTCTTTCCTCTCACATGAGGAATGCAATGATCTTTGATTCCGTCTAGAATCAGCCTCTTACCCTTGTTGTTCTTTCTATTATATGCTGCCAACTGAGTAGCATCAGTAGGCACATTCACAGGGTTCTGTGTGGTATGTACCATAATGTCCCAGACTTCTGCCTCCTCAAAGATACTCTGCATTCTCTCCTTCCAAATGCTGTAGTTGGAATGCCCATCCAACCTATCCTCCACCCTCAGTCCCAATGACATCCCGCTGTCCTAAAACTGAAAAATAACACTGCTGTAGTAAAGGTAAAAATCTGCTGTTTGTGAAAAATCAGCTTGCTGGAATTTTCTGAGTGAAAAATCAGCAAGCTGTAATTTTCTTCCTTGCTGTCCCAAACTGCTCTTTCAGCACTCAAGCTCCGATACCATGTAGAAAATTCAAGTTTCCCACCCCGGTTTTCAGTTTTCACCTTATTACTCCAAAATAATTAAATGCCCTTTCCCATATCCATACATTTAATAACTGGAAAATAAATTTTGCTGAAAACACAAATTCTGGAAATTTTTCAGAATGCTGTAAATGCAGAAATAAAATAACAGCAGTAACAAACAATCATTCAACACATCATAACTCAGTATTTTTGGTCAAGGTGACCCTGGAAAAACCCCCTACAACTCTTGGGGAAAACCAGTTTGAGAGCTCCTTCTTATTTCTGAAAAATGCTTTTTACAGTGAGAGAAATATTCAGAAAAAATCAGCAAGTAAACTTTTACAACTTATTTCTTTCCGTGCTTAACCACCGCCTCGGAAAACGTGCAAACAGTAAAACTGAACCAGCAATAAATGCTGTGCGTATTTCCTTGAAAAACGTGCCCAGAAATTACAGCATTAATTTCTCATTGACTACTTCTCTTTTTATGCAAGGGTAATGTTAATAAAATGCCGCCGACGGCCTCCTTGGAATGCGTGGCAATCGTATTAAATGTCGCCGTACGAAATCGCTTCGATTTTTGTGCCAAAGAATCGCCACATGCCGTACTACCGTCTAGAAAAGTGTGCAACAAAAATGTAGTAGCCTTCTCCTCGAAATCGTGTCTAAAATGGTACTTGGCCGTTTGGAAAACGTACGGCTAAGCTCAATGTGACGGATTTTTGTTTCGAAATCGTGTACAATCAGCTTTGAACTCTGTAAAATCACTGCAATTTCCTTGCTGAAATATGGCTCTTGAATAAAATAAGTCGTCGCTTCCTTCTCTCATCGTCAAATCTCCTTGCTCTTCTTTGCTCTCCTCTCTCAATCTGCTCATGAAAGAATGAATGACCTTTTTCCTCCTTTCCCTCCTTTAACCTAACCCTAAGTGACTTTTGGGGAATCCCTAAATCCAATGGCTGAAATAGATTGAGATCTAGGGCCGAGATTAAATGCTCATTTAAATCTCACTTTCTATTTTTTAATTCACCCCACTTTAATAAAGACCCACTTAGTCTTTTATTTCCAAAGTCACTTTTTCCTTTCTAATTTTATATTGACTTTATTTAAAGTCACTTTTGAACTTTAGTAACTTTATCACTTAAAGTCACTTTAAAATTAGATTTGACTTTATAACTTTATAAAGTCACTTTAGTAACTTTATCACTTAAGTCACTTTTAAATTAGATTTAACTTTATAAAAAAATTATAAAGTTACTTTAGGAGAAAAATTAAATTCTTTTGGACACTTTTCCCTAGGCCAAAGATCAAAGCCTTAGGGAACCACCTGTCCTCCGGTACCAAATTTCAACAGGATGCAGAAGGATGAATGGGGGGGTCCTGGGAAGAGGGAGTGGAGGTGGAGGCTAAGGGGTTGATTTGAGGAGGAGCAGAGGATGGGGTAGCTTTAGGGTTAGAGGCAGATTTCTTTTTTTTAAGCGTCTCCCATTGTGCTTCTTGGTCAGGGTTTTCAACATCAATATCTTTAGAACAACGATTTGCAAAGTGGCCGTATTCGTGGCATACCTTACATTTGAAGGGGATCTGCTCGTAATCAAGTTGCTAGATGTGAGTCCAGTGATCCACCTTGAGCTTGATGGCCTCCGGGAGCCCTTTACCTAAGTCAACCTCAACGCAGATCCTGGCGCATGCTTGCATGTTGTCCTTTGGTTCGTTGCGATCGATGAATTTGCCAATTACATTCCCAATGGCATGGACCGATTCGTCTCCCCAACAGTGGAGAGGGAGGTGAGGAAGACAGACTCAAACCGGAACTGCACTGGGCACATCTAGCTCACGATCGAAGTCTGGGGTCCATTTGTTAAGATATAGACCTTTAGAGTCCATGAAATAAGGCCCGTTCCTGAAGATTAAATCCTTATCCTCCTTCGATTCGAAATGAAAGGTGAAATACCGTTTCCCACAAAAGCGTGTGGAGATTTTGCCATTTATTTTATCGGCCCAGTTTCACTCTACCCATCACTGCACCGTTCTCGGAGAGGGCCAAAGCCCAGTGAACTGTCCTATAAGTCCTTTTTTAAGCAAAGAAAGAGCGGCCATGCGAGGAAGAATGACTTCTTGAAAGCCCTCGAGTTTCTTTACAAATTTGGAGATTGCAGGTCGAGGCCTCTGAGGCGACAGAGATTTAACCAATTCGGAGAAGGCGAGTTGAGCGACATCAGCCTCTGGGGAGGAGCCCGGAGGGGCCATGCCTGAAGAAGAGAGGGAGCAGAGCCGAGGGCGCTTGGAAGGCCAGGGCGCGGCTGCAGCAGCAGCGCGACCTAGAGAGGACCCGAGCGCAGCAGCATTCGAGCAGTCGTCTCGCAAAAAACCAATTCCAAGTGCACCACCACAATATTCCCGATATTATGAGCTTTGCCCTCACTCTGTCAAGGTTTTACCGCGTAAATATTTGTGCATTTACCTATGTGATTGTTTCGGTTTCCATTCAGTTTATTCTTATATTTCTTTCTTGTTAATGTTATTTAATGTTCTCCCGAGACCTACAAATGGTATCAGAGAGCCTGTGGACCAGTCATTCAGAAATTGAGGAGCGCGTGCTGTGTGAAAGAACAATTTGATTGTTGTTGTCGTCCACGATAGAAGGTGTCGCAGCCAGTTGTTGGAGAAGGACGCGCTGTGTGAAAGAACAATTTGACTGTTGTTGCTGTCCACGATAGAAGGTGCTGCAACCAGTTGCTGGAGAAGGAGAACGCAAAGTCTAAGAAGTGGAGGCCGTGTTTTCTCACCCCTGCTGCTGCCACCACCGGTGATCACGCACATTTTAAAAAGAAAAGAAAAGAAAAAAAAGCCACAGCCAGTTGCAGTAGAAGGAGAACGCTTAGTCTGAAGCAACTTCAGTTTTGGTTTCCATTCAGTTTCCCCCATCGTGACTATTGGTGAAAGTCGTTGCTGGAGAAAGGCTTAGAGCAGTCTCTGCCGTCGAGAAAGGAAGAGTCCACAGGGACTGCGCCAGATGCTAAAGAAAATCATCGTAGAGATAAAGACTTGTTGCTCGGTTTTGTCCACCACGAAGAAGTTGAGGCTGACTGTCAAAGGCAGTCAAAAGAAGTCGGGTTTGTTCGGCATTGTTGGTAGAACACAGAGTTGTCGGAGTCGCATTGTGCCAGAGGACCAAAGGAGGATGTTTTTTGGTCAAGGAGTTGAGGAGTTCGGGTAATTTAATTTTGTATTCTCAATATCAGAAATGTGGAATTCTTTAAGATTGATTTGTTGAGGAAATTTTTTAAGTGCGCAATCTCAAGTCATTTATTGAATTAAGGTCTGAAATTCTGAAAACCTTTGGGTGATTTCAGAGTCAATTTTTTTTATGAAGTAGGGTTTTAAGAATGAAAGAAAAGAAAAAGCTTAAAATTCAAGAAATTTATTGAATGAGAGAATTTTTTTTAAAGAAAGTTATGAAAAACTCTAGTTGAAAGCAAAACCCTAGTTGGAAATTAAGAAAGAAGGGAAACAAGGAAACCATAGTAGAAAGATGTGTAGGAAGAAATGGCCAAAATGACGAATGCAAAATTCAAGGTGGAGAAGTTCACCAAAAAGAACAATTCCACATTGTGGAAACTGAAAGTTAGGGACTTGCTGGTGCAACAAGGGTCGCACAAAGCACTAGATGGGGTGAAGGAAAAACCTACAAGCATGACAGATTCGGACTGGGAGGACTTGGATGCCCGAGTTCTCAGTACCATTAGGTTATGCCTGGTAGATGAAGTTCTCTTTAATATTGTTGAAGAGAGTACAAATGCAGGTTTGTGGGAAAAACTGGAAACTTTGTATATGACCAATAGAATTTATTTGAAAAGACAATTGTACAGTCTTCGGGTGAAGGAGGGTACAAAAGTTGTAGAACATCTAAATGTTTTTAATACACTTATTTGATAGTTGTCAGATATGGAAGTTAAAATTCAGGAAGAATACAAGGTTATAACCTTGTTGTGTTCTCTGCCCGAGTCATGGGACCACTTCGTAACTTCAATCAGTTTGAGCACTGCTGATTCTTTGAAATTTGAATCAGTTGTGGGTGCTCTATTATCTGAAGAAGTATGAAGGAAATCTAGTGTTGAAACATCTGCACCAAAAGCCATGGTAGCCAGAGGTCGGTCAAAGGAAAGAGGGGAGAAGGGAAGGGGTTCTTTTATATCAAAATCAAAGGGCAACAAGAAGTGTAAAGCCAAGTGCTGGTATTGCAATAAAATTGGACACCTCAAGAAAGACTGTTGGAAACAAAAGGAGTCAAAAAACCAGAATAAGGAAGCAAATCAGGTTGATTCAGGTATGATTGATGAAGTTTTAAATGTTGAAGCTCTACCTGTTTGTAATGTCTCTCAAGATGTTGAAAATTGGCTGTTAGACTCTGGTGCTTCTCATCACATGAGTCTACACAGAAGTTGGTTTACTTCATATGAAGCTGTAAATGGTAGTTCTATGTTTATGGGAAATAATGCATCTTGTCAGACTGTTGGGATGGGAAATGTAAAAATTAAAATGTATGATGATATAGTTAAAACATTATCTGATGTTAGGCATGTACCTGAATTAAAGAAAAACTTGATTTCTTTGGGAGTTTTGGATTCGAATGGTTATAAATTTACAGGTGAGAATGGAGCGCTGAAAGTCTCAAAAGGAGTCTTGGTTGTTATGAAGGCTGAAAAAGGTCGGAAATCTTTACAGACTCAAAGGAAGCACTCAAGTTAGTGAAGCAACGATTGTATCAGAAAAAGTAGAAGAAGGTTTTCGTCTATGGCATCAGCGGTTGGGTCACATGAGCAAGAAAGGTCTTCAGGTATTGATGAACAACAAGTTGCTTCCTGATTTGAAATCCTTGAAGTTGCATTTTTGTAAACATTGTGTGTATGGAAAACAATGTAAACAAAGGTTCAAAATTGGAAATCATAATAGTAAACAAATTTTAGACTACATTCATTCTGATCTTTGGGGACCATCTCCTACTGTGTCTTAGGAGGTGCATTATATTTCTTAACATTTATTGATGATTTCTCCCGGAAAGTTTGGGTCTATATGTTGAAAAAAAAAGTTGATGTATTTAATGTTTTAAAACAATTTAAAGCTATGGTGGAAAAAAAAACAGGCAAATCAATTGAATATTTAAGAACTGACAATGGCGGTGAATTTACTTCTTTAGAATTTGAACAATTCTGTAAGGATGAAGGGATTGTTAGACATAAAATTGTTGTTTATACTCCTCAACAAAATGGCTTTGTTGAACGTATGAATCAAACTCTTATGGAAAGAGCCAGAAGCATGATCAACAATGCTAACCTGCAAAAGGAGTTGTGGGCAGAAGCAATATCTTCTGCTTGTTATTTAGTTAACAGATCACCTTCTGTTGCCATAAATTGTAAAACTCCTGAAGAAGTTTGGTTGGGCTAGTCTTGTGATTATTCACATTTGAAGATCTTTGTGGTGACTACTCTTATTCCTAGGAATCATCGTTCAAAGTTAGATCCAAAATCGAAATGTTATGTCTTTCTTGGGTATGATTATGCAGTGAAAGGATACAGGTTGTGGAATCCCTCTTCACGGAAGATAGTCATTAGTAGAGATGTAACATTTGATGAGTCTTCTTTTTTAATATTGGATGTTGGAAAAGATGAACAGGAACATGTATCGCCAAATCAACAAATTCAATTGGAGACTAAACTTTTTCCAGAAAGTCGAGAGGAAGGAGAGACTTCTAATGAAAAAGGTGAAGAAGCAAAGGAAACTGGAGAAATTCTAGAACCAATTCAGCGACCAGTCACTCTAAGAAGGTTTGCAAGGGAAAGAATAACACCCAAAAGGTATGAAGCTTATGCTTCATCTTTTGCGTTGATTACTAAAGATAGGGAACCTTCTTGTTATCAGGATGCCGTGGATGATGCAAATAGCAAGAAATGGAAAAAGGCTATGGAAGAAGAAATGGATTCCTTAGCCAAGAACAATACCTGGGATCTTGTAGAACTTCCTGAAGGGAGAAGTGTTGTTGGGTGCAAATGGGTCTTCAAGTTGAAGAGAAAAGTTGATGGAAGTATTGATAGGTATAAGGCGAGGCTGGTTGCAAAAGGGTATTCTGAGGTTGAAGGTATTGATTTTCATGAGATTTTTTCACCTATCGTTAAACTTGTTTCTATTCGTACTGTATTAGCACTAACTGCATTATTTGACCTTGAGTTAGAACAGTTAGATGTTAAAACAACCTTTCTTCATGGTGATTTGGGTGAAGAAATATATATGGATCAGCCAGAAGGTTTTGTACCAAGTTGGCAAAAGAAGATTAGTTTGCAAGCTCAAGAAATCATTGTATGGCCTAAGGCATCTCCCAGGCAATGGTACAAGAAGTTTGACTCCTTCATGGTGAGCCAGAATTTTATCGGAAGTGAGAATGATCATTGTGTATACTTCAAAAGTTTCAATGGCATATTTATTATCTTGGTGTTGTATGTTGATGATATGCTTATTGCAAGCAAAAGCATGGAAGAAATCAACAAGTTAAAGGTTCAACTCTCTAGGACATTTGATATGAAGGATCTTGGAGCGGCAAAACATATCTTGGGCATGGAGATACACAGAGACAGGAAGAATGGTAAGCTTTGGTTATCACAACAGAGGTATGTGGAAAAAGTACTTGAAAAGTTCGGTATGAACAATGTGAAACTTGTTAATGTTCCATTAACTTCCCATTTTAAGCTTTCTTCGGATTTAAGTTCTAGAACTAATGAAGAAAAGAAGTATATGTCTCATGTACCATATGCAAATGCGGTAGGAAACTTAATGTCTGCAATGGTATCTACAAGACCTGACATTTCACATGCAGTTGGAGTTGTCAGCAGGTTCATGGCAAATCCAGGGGAAGAACATTGGCTAGCAGTGAAATGGGTGCTTCGGTATTTGAGAGGCACAAGTGACCATTGCATCACCTTTGATGGTTATGAAGGTTCAGTTTGCGGATATGTGGATGCTGATTATGTAGGTGATTTGGACAAAAGGAGGTCTCCTACAGGTTATGTTTTTACTCTTGCAGGTGGAGCAATCAGCTTGATGTCAAAGCTTCAAGAGACAGTGGCTTTGTCCACTACTGAAGCAGAGTATATAGTTGCTTCAGATGCCTGTAAAGAGGCAATCTAGTTAAAAGGCCTTTTTGATGAGATTGGAAGGACGCAGGAGAAAGTGAATGTGTTCCGTGACAATCAGAGTGCTATTCATTTGGCTACAAATCCAGCCTATCACAGCAAGGCCAAGCACATTGATGTAAGGTATCACTTTGTGAGACATGTAATCGATGGTGGCAAAGTAGTTCTCAAGAAGGTCCGTACACAAGAAAATCATGCAGACATATTCACGAAGCCAGTTACAGTAGAGAAGCTGAGATGGTGTCTCGCTTCTCTTGGCTTGTAGAAGAGATGATGAGTGGGCATGGGCAAGGGATTAGGAAAATTGTTGTCAAGGTGGAGTTTGTTGAAATATGACAACTAATTGTAATTTAATGGAATTTACCGGACAATCGGTTTTATAACGAAGAGGCAGTTATGTAACGAAGTAGCCCAAGTTAAATTGGAATGGCCCGAGAGGCTTGTAACTTAAGGAGAATCTTTCTTGATTAATAAAGTTTCCAATCCCTTGCCCCGTGGAGGTTTCCTTGACACCCTATCAAGGATTTACCACGTAAATATTTGTGCATTTACTTGTGTGTGATTGTTCGGTTTCCATTCAGTTTATTCTTATATTTCTTTCTTGTTAATGTTATTTAATGTTCTCCCGAGACCTATACTTATGCCCTCATAGATTTAATTACTGATCGGAACCGGAACTTTGAAAAGCCAGATCAAAGCATTTGGCAAGGCTTTGCCTTCTAGAACATGAGATAAGGAGCTTCTTAGTGAGTGTCCCGTCATACTCAATACTTCCCTTGTAAGACGCAGAGGAATATGGACATTTTGATACTCACTGTCACCGTTCTTCACTTACAGCTAAGAGGCTAGTATGAAGCCTCGCTACAGTGTTCAAATTTTTAAGTGCAATGCAAGTTTACAAGCCTATCCCTAATCTGGTTGATGTAATCAAATTAGTTGAGTGGAAGTTCCTTGACTACTATGTGAAGAACTGTCCTTATGCCACGAGGTTATGGGAAATTTACAGTGGCAAGTCTGCTGATTTTGACATTATCAAATGCACTTTGCTACAAGACTCAGAGCTCAAGGAAACTGTTCTGAGGTTCATTTTTTTCAGAGTTGTATTCTTCATATTACGTAAAAAGATTCGATTATGTGGAGAAAGGGATCATAATCTAATTCGGGCTGGGCCCTTATGGTTATTGTTTTCACCAGTTTACTATTTCACATCGATCCTCCAATAGCAATCAGCAGGAATTCATGAAGGATACTCATATGTATACAACCACAGAGGAGTACCCTCTTGGAATACAGAAGGTGACAATTTTGAACGATGGTAAAAGACATTCTTATCACTAGTTAATTTATTCTTTGTAATTGCATTTGCAACTTTTGTGCATTCCTTAATTTCAAACTTGACAAGGAGAGAAGTGAATTTTTTAGTTTGTTTGAATCACCATAAACTGATAGAAGTCAAGGCTGAAATGCCCTCGGCATATGTAGTTTCAAATCCTCATATCGTTTACTGTGGCACAAATTGGTCGTTTTCCTGATCAGTCTTATTTTTAAAAATTAATGCAAATTGACACATATACTAATTGGGGGAAACTAATTGTTTGATTTTGGGCTGCTGTAATGCCCTCTTCTAATTAAATTACCCAATGGAGGATGAAGTAGCCTATCCAACCCCATAGGCTATAGTCAATTATAAGGGGAACCCATTCTTTAATGTTTATGGGGTAACTCTGGGTAAATTGGGGTAATTGGAGGGAAGCTTGTAAAAAAACTTTTAAAAAAACCAAATTTGGGGCAAAGTGGAGGGAAACTTGTTAGCCCCTGAAATTAAGATTACAAAAAGAGACCCCAAAAGGAATCTACAAGAGAGAGGAGAAATCATTTTTCACATCATGGATTGTTGATCTTTCTGATTTGTGAGCTGAGACTCCGAGAGTTTTAAGACCCCTTTTTCTTTGATTGGTTTCAGTGATGAAAGATTCCACCCTAGCCAATCCCTCGTCTCTAATCTGTTTAGCCTAATCTCTGTGGCTTCTTTCATCTATTCTGTGGCAGCAAATTAGTATCTGATCCTCATCTGAAGCATTAGACCTTCTTCAAGCACCCCTTTGTGACAGTGAGGTTTTCTGAGGCCCAACTATGGCTGCGGATCAATCCTAGGGCATTAGTTGTAGCAGTGGACCGCCTCCTGAGGCTCTGTTTGGACAGTGGTACCCTTCGGAGGCTTGGACGGATAACTCTGGGATAGCATAAGGCCTAATCCCTGTAACAGCGAGGGTAATTGAAGGCTGGTACTCTGGTATGTGACAGTAGCCCACTGGAAAGTAAGTTCTCTGTAGAAAATTAAGTCATACAAGGAAGCAAAGTTCCCTAGCTGAGGCAGCAAAGGCCCCTGAGGCTGTATCCCTGTAGCAGCAAGGTCATCCACATTGTGCTGGCAGCAAGGGCTCTTCTTGTGGATGCGGGCCATATCTAGGGTTTTTTGAGCAGCGTCATATCTTGGAAGCCTTCAACTGAGGCAACATAGGGTCAGGACCCTCTCTCCCTCTTTTCTGTGATAGCGAGGGTCTTGTGGCAGCGGAGGTCCCCTGTGATGGACAGCAAAGTGCTGTAGATAGTTCTTAAGGCAGAAGGGGTCTTTTCTGAAGGGCAACGAAGGACTGTAAGTGTGCTAAAGGTAGCATAGGTCTGCATTATTAGAGAAGCAAGGAATAAGGTTGCAATTCTAAGCTGAAAATCCCTGTTGTATTGATTGAACTTGTAAATCATTTATTTATGTTGGATAAACTCTGATTTACAGTGTGCTAGTGGAATCAACTGTTGTTTAAGTTCTTATGCATGTCCCTTGTACATTTAATAAATACATCATTACTGTCTATATATTGATGAGTATTGTGCTACTGTTATGAAATACAAGTAAGTCATGTGTTGTGACATTACATATGCTGAATTGTATTTGATCAGTCTCTCTGTTTCTTTTGCTTGTGAGAAAAGTTGTCGAAAATGATGCTGCTACTGCTGCTCCAAGCCAATGGTCAAACCCCATAGGGGCAAGGGGAGGCAGCAAGGTTTTATGGCCAAGGCAATCATGAATCAGAATTGTTGCCATGAAACTTTTTGTAGGAGCAGCTAGGATTCTATTTTATGAAAGATGATTGAGTAGGTCTCAATCATCTTTCATAAAATAGAATCCTAGCTGCTCCTACAAAAAGTTTCATGGCAGCAATTCTGATTCATGATTGCCTTGGCCATAAAACCTTGCTGCCTCCCCTTGCCCCTATGGGGTTTGATCGTCGCCATGATTGGCACCACAAGCTTCCATGAGAGTTTTTCCTCATGTTATTGCATAGTGACTTCCAAATGGACATTTCTTCTGAATGAAAGCCTGTATCTAGGGTTTAAGGTAGCAACGATGGTTTTCCATGTAGAAATTAATAGTTGTCATATTGATGTCTTTAAGGATTAACTTTTAATTAGTTTTATAGGTTCTGCTATCTCTTTTCTTTATCCATTGTGACCATGTGTCTCTGATAGATTTGTCAAAAGGTTCTTCTGTCCTACAGGGTGTGGGAAAAAAAAACATATTCACAAAATTCTATAAGTATCCAAGGATCTTGAAAAGATCAAGGTAAGTAGCATCAGGTTTAGGGCTCAGTTTAGAATCAATAATAAAGTTTACATATGAAATAGGATCCTTACCAATAAGGGACTTTTTCGGAATTAGATTCTAATTGGTGTTATTGGAAGATATACAGAATGGTCTACCTATGTTGAAACTTGAAAGTGTTTCTCCTTTGTTATATCTTAGGACATCATCTGAATAAGCAATTGCATATTTTCAAAGATGTATATGGAGCCTATCATCGATAGTTGTGTGTTTCTGGAGCATTTAGTTGGCACAAACGACACTACCACCCACACAAAAGCCAAATTTTATTTCAAAAACATTGTCTGAAAAACTAATGGTTCATTTGGACTTGATGATAGCTTGGAGCAAGACCTGGTTTTGGTGATGTAGCAACCATCTTAGAAATGCTCAAGGAGTCATCATTTGTTAGATATGAGATCATTTTTTTATTGTGATTGCGCCAAGAGGCGCTCTACAGCCCAGTATGGAGGTGGATCTCAGGTAAACCTGTAAATGTAAATGTAAAGGTAAACAGTATGGGGTAGATCTCATGTAAACATGTAACGTAAAAGTAAATGTACATTTAAATGTCGTCCCTATTTAAAAGTCAATCTAATTACTATTATGTTTAAACACAATATTTATTTAAAATATAAAGAGGTTTACTAACACAAAAAAAAAGTATGGTAAATAAATATAAATATAAATAAACTAAAGGTATGGTAAATAAATAAAACCTATTTTTATATTTACTTCATAAACCTCTTTATATTTAGGAAAATTCAAAAGAGGTTTTATTTAGGTGAAGTTTATCAGCCAAATACCATATTTATAAAAGAGGTATGGTAACTAAATAAATATAAAAGAGGTATAAAAAGGTATAGTAAATAAATAAAAATATATCAAATAGGATTAGAAAACAACATCTAATTATATATCAAGCGTATGGACCAAATACCATGGTAAATAAAAGAGGTATGGTAAATAAATAAAATATAAATAAACTAGAGGTACGATAAATAAATAAAACCTACCTCTCTTTTGAGTGTTTGTAAATAAACTAGCGGTATGATAAATAAATAAAACCTCCTTTTATATTTACTCTATAATCCTTTTTATATTTACGAACACTTAAAACAGAGGTTTTATTTAGGTGAAGCCTATGAGTCAAATACCATGGGCCAAATTATTATCAATACCATGCCAAAAAAACATTATTAACCCTAATATTAATATTATTAAATGTAATAAATTTGGATTAATACAATATTAAATTTGTTATATTATAAAATATATTAATATATCATGATATATATTAACTCTAGATATATATGGGAGGGAAGACCAAAGACATCGAGTGATAGAGGTGGAGAGATAGGGGGAGTCACAAGGGAGAGATGGAGATAAACTGAAGGAGAGGGGAGAGAAGGAATGAAGAGAGAAAGGGAGAGGAGTAAGAGAGGGAGAGGGAGACACAAAGATGGAAAGGAGAGAGGGAGGGAGATAGTGAGAGGATTGGAGGGTAGAGAGAGAGAGAGAGATGGTGGGAGAAAAGGAGGAGAGGGAGGGATAGATAGATGGTGTTGGAAGGGGAAAGAGGGAGGGAAGAAGAAAGACATAGAGATTGAGAAGTGGAGAGAGTGTGTATGTTTAGGGGTGAGATAAAGAGACAAATATGGAAAGATGGAGAGAGGGAGAGAGAGAGAGAGAGAGGGGAAGAGAGAGGGAGGTAGGAGAGAAAGGGAGAGAGAGGAGGAGAGTGATGGGGGAGGAGAGAGGGAGGTAAGAGAGAAAGGGAGAGAGGAAGGACGAGAGAGAGGGAGGGATAGAGAGATGGAGTTGGAGGGGGAGAGGGGGAGGAAAGAAGAATGAGAAGTGGAGAGAGAGAGGGAGAGGGAGTGACAAGGGAGAGATGGAGAGAGAGTGTGTATGTTTGGGGGTGAGATAAAGATACGAAGGAGAGATGGAGAGAATGAGAGAGGGAGGGATATAGTAACAGAGTTGGAGGGTGAAGAGAGAGAGAGAGAGGTGGGAGAGAAGGGGAGAGAGGGAGGGAAAGAAAGATGAAGTTGGAGGGGGGAGAGAGGGAGGTAAGAAGAAAGACATAGAGAGAGAAAGGTGGAGAGAGGACAGCGGGAGGAAAGAGAGAGAAGCGGGGGAGAGGGAGAGAAGGGGAAGAGAGAGGAGAGGAGGAGGGAGGGAGGGTAGATAGATGGGAGAAAGAGTGTATGTTTTGGGGCTGATATAGAGATACAAAGGGAGATAGAGATAAAAGGAGGTTTGCACCTCGAGAGTTTTGATCCCTCTATGCGCTTGATAGATCCGGAGTTAAGATGGATCTAGGCTAGTATTCTTATCAGCTAAATAATTGCCATTCATATTCCTTTTGGAACTGAGAGTGCTAGATATTTGCATAGATAGGTGCTTGGCTAAATCTTACCTTCGTTGATAATTGAGTTGTTGATCATGCTTTGCCTCTTTTATTATAGATATGAAATATCCCGCTTGATTTTGATTTTGGGAGCCACAAAGAAGATCAATAGGGCATTATATATTCCTCATTGGAGGAAGCTCTTTAGGCTCCTCAGTGACATCTCACCATGCATCCAAAATATCTCCATCACTCTTGGAAGAAGGTTTTTATAATTTTGTTTGCATAATTGGTAGATAATGTTGCCTGCAAATTGCTTAGTTTTATAGATTTATCCAACCATAAATTTGTCAAAGTGAGGAGTTGTAAAAGAAGTTGATTTTAATTTGTATGTTTTGCCATAACTTTGAACCTTTTAGTTGTTAAACCCATCAAACAAGGTTTTAGATCATGTTCATAGTGTCGTTCAATGAGAATGTCACAACAATCCATGCTCATCACATATAAAAGGTTCAATTGCAAATGTTATGCTGCAATTTCAGTCCACATAGGTAGATTGTCCATTGGTCTTGAAACTACCAAGGTTATGCTTAAGGATAAGCTTGTGTAGGAAACTTCAGTGATGTGACCCGTTCTTCTGAGACCAAGTTCTTTATGCTTCCATATGTTACATTGGACTAGTCGATCCTTGACAATTGTGAGATAATAAATATTATATATCTATGATGGAATACGCTGTACCAGTTTGGCCCAGTTGAGTAGGGGAACTTGTATTGTTAACTTCAATCGTGTAATCCTCTTCTGCCAAAAGGTGCAACTGTGCATGTATCTTAGTACCAATGTCCTGTCAACTTCAATCATGTAATCCTCTTCTACCAAAAGGTGCAACTGTGCATGTATCTTAGTACCAATGTTCAAGCTTCGACCTCTTTTTGCACGAGGCATTATTCATTTCACTGTGCTTTGGACTATGTGCTTTGTCTGGCTGATGGGAACACCTAATTGATACCACATTGGCACATCCTACAACTGACCTATCACTCAGTGTCTCCATATAAACTCAAATGTACATCCATGTTAGCATACATGGCAAAAAAAGGTTGTAACATTTATGTCATATTTATTACTCTTCTTGTTGGTTATCTCTGAGCTATATTCAGTGCCTATAGGGAGGAATATGAAATGATAACGAAGAAATACCCAAGTATTCTGCCACTGTGATTTTAATAAGATTGCATTCGTAAAGGCATTGAAAAACACCAACCACAATTTACAAGCATTGAACCTACGTAGTAAAAAAATGAGGAGAAATTCCTAACAAAGAGATTTGAAACTGATATCTTAATAAGATTGCATTTAATGATAACTGTAACGTCCCAAGGGGATTTTTTCCCTTAGGGTTCTGTTCTTCTCTAGGGTTTATAACAAATCATGAAAGGATCATATATCATAACAGCAGTGCACATCCACTTATATAACAATAGGTATCCTTTTATATAAAAAGATCTTCAGCAGCCATATATTTCTTCAGAAAACCACTACAAGTCAGGGCTAACTGTCCTTTGAACAGTAGACCAATAACCCACCAATATAATTCCAACTGTAATCTCATTCAATATTCCTACTGTAATTCACCAATAACAATTACACTAGCATTATTCAATTCTGTTATCATTTTACAGCTACTCCTATACCAGTAGGCTTGGATACATATAATACTCCTATACCAGTAGGCTTGGATACATATAATATGACAATATGGAATGCACACAAGTACTCTACCATAAACCAATTCACAAGTCCAATTAACTGCTTCTCTCTAATACCATTGTACCAGACAGTGCCTGTTACTTTACTACAGTTCTGACCTGACAAATTACTATGAATCTTGTGGGCTACTGAGTTAACTCATTGTATGTCCCAGTCGTCTTCTGCTGCCAATTCAAGGATGTCTCCAGCTCTTGTGCACCCACTGATATTCTGCGGCCACTACAATACCTTCGGAGTACTGTAATCAACTTCTTAGAACGCTCTACTATACCACCATTGCCTTGTTGCTTCAGATCAAGGTCTCCAGGTGAGTTGCTTCCTCAAAGGATTATGCTTACCCAGCTAGGATATACAGAGATGCAATGTTGATTGGGTTGTTGTCACAGGAGTGCTTCTGCAGCTTGTTCAGGGTTTTGCTGCCAATCTTGAAGAGGTCGTTCCCACCCTAATTGCTTAGGATTGCCAAAACCCCTGGCAAGGAAACTGGTGTCTAAATCAATGCCCCCGAGGATGCCCTGATCAATATTTGCTCCAAAACAGACGCTGCCTAGATAGTCCCAATGTTATCAGAACTGCTGATCATTGAACCAGTAGACCCGTTGGACTGGGAATCAGATAGAACCGATGAAAAGATTGGAACAAAAAAACGGTCAAACAAAAACACAAAATATTCAAATTTTGAAGAAAACCATAAATATTCATGTGCATCCATATGAATCCAAACCATTTATACACAAATAAGCAAAAATTCTCATTTATAGAGCATGTAAGGGTGCACATAACCAAAATAACACCGAGTGCAATCCCCAGCTTTGAACCGAAAATACATCAAAAAACAAGTGGAAGGCCTCTAACATCCAAAATGATGTCTGCAATGATGATGAACCTGATTTGAGAATGATGTTTGCACATATGAGAATGATGTAAGGTAATCACTGCGACAGGTCTAGTTTGATGATGCTTGTTCTAGGAATCAGCATAGCAAGCGAAGGGCTTCAAGCATTGTTAATGGACTCACAAGCTTCCCTTCTCGCCATGTCGATTGTAACAAACAAAGTTTGTATTTCGCAATAATTTGGCCAAGAGGCGCTCTACAACACAGTTTAGGGTGGATGAGTGAGCTTTAGATGGGTGAGCATGACTGTGAACATTAGATGTTAGATGTTAATTTTGAGATGTGAGGTGTGAGATATTTTTAAATTCAAAATTTTATATTGTAACTAGTAGATCCCTTGGACTAGGAGCCAGATAGAACCGTTAAAAAGATTAGAACAAAAAATCGGTCAACCAAAAACACATTAAATATTCAAATTTAAAAAAAAACCACAGATATTCATGTGCATCCATATGAATCCAAACCATTTATACACAAATAAACAAAAAATTTCATTTATAGAGCATGTAAGGGTGCACATAACCAAAATAACACTGAATGCAATCCATCTTTGAACTGAAAATACATCAAAAAACAAGACCTAGATGGCCTCTAACATTCAAAATTATGTCTGCAATGATGATGACCCTGATTCGAAAATGATGTTTGCACATATGAGAATGGTGTAAGGTAATCACTACGACAGGTCTAGTTTGATGATGCTTGTTCTGGGAATCAACATAGCATTTATCATAGCAAGCAGAGGGCTTCAAGCATTATTAATGGACTCACCACCTTCCCTTCTCCCCATGTTGATTGTAACAAACAAAGTTTGTACTTCGCAATAATTGCGCCGAGAGGTGCTCTACAACTTAGTTTAGGGTGGATGGGTGAGTGTTAGATATCACGTTAAAATATATAACACATAAATAGTACTTATAAATTAACATCCATTTTACAATATAAATTAAAATAATGATTGCATAACCATTTTTAAATTTAATTAATAAGTTGATTAAAAAAATAATATTTACAATATAACAAGATTTTCAATCATGAATATTTACCATGGATATTATTAACTTCTAAATAGAGTTTTTTACAATATCATGGCCCATAGCAAAAAAGAAAGATAGAGGGAGGGGGAGGAGGAAAAAAAATCATAATACCATGGGCTAATACCATGGTTTATCAATAACATGGGCCATCTAGGCTTTTGACTATTATGTTATAGATCTAGGCTTTTAAGTATTTTGTTAAAATACCATGGCCGTTGGCTGATCAATACCACTTGCCAAAAAACCAAAACTTATTTCAAAATCAAAATATTTTACAAATACTTTATTTTAATTTAATTTTATAAGATTTTTTAATTAAATCTAAAAGAAAAAAGGTTATAATTACTTGAGGTATATCTAAACCCATATAAATTAAATCGAGGTTTTAATAATTAAAAATGAGAATATTTGTTTCTATACAAATGTGAAATTTATATAATATAAATAATATTACCAGCCTAGATCCATCTTAACCCGCCTAGATGCATCTTAACTCCAGATCTATCAAGCGTCGAGGGGGATCAAATCTCTCGAAGTGCAAACCTCTTTTTTGAGTGCAAAAGTTGAGCAAAGGTTTGCACTTCGAGAGATTTGATCCCTCTCGGCGCTTGATAGATTCGGGGTTAAGATGGATCTAGTTTGGTTTTTAAAACACTTGGAACATGAAGACATCCATCAAGGATAAGAAACATATATTGAACAAGGTATAAAAGAATTGATATGAGATGTCAATGTTACAAACGAGGGTCCGCTTATATACCTCCGCAGGTGTCTCTTCATGAACGGTCATGTCCCCTCAGACATGTCTCTTCAGTACTAATTATCATTATTATTAATCATTACTATTATTTATATTTATATTATTTTATATAAATTATATTCATAACATTGTCTTCTTCTTCAAAAGGGTTTGTCCTCAAAGTTTATTTTATATAAATTATATTCATAACATTATCTTCCTCTTCAAAAAGCGTTGTTCTCAAAGTTTATTGCTAACAAGGTGTGTCATTTGTTCTTTTGTCTTGTAATCCATTCACATCTTTCAGAATTCTTCGAGTTGTCATCTTCGATGATAGGATTCTCCAAGTGATAAACATAATTGTCGAACTTATAAAGGATTTGGCCATCCTAAATCAATCTTCTGTAAAATCTTGCAATTTTTGGAAACTTGTGATGAAATGTTTTCACAACACCGGATCGTGAAAACTTTAGTATTCTTTGGAACATAAGTTTGTTGTTTATGTTCTAAATAATACAAATGCGCAGAGTGATTGAGATGTATGCTCTTGTGGATCAGATGTCGATAAAAACTTCTAATTACATTTTCGCTTATCATGTGTGTGGCAATTTCTTGGTTTACTTCAGGTATTGATGTTGTTGAGTTGGTTATAGAAACTCCACTTGGAACTTTCATCATCTAAACATTAACATCTGAATATATGTTTACTTCAACTGGTTAGTTATCTTCTTGAGTTGTGATATTGATTGGATGGGTATTGACTTGAACTGAAGACTTCAACACTTCTTTCTTGATAAGTTGTTCTAATTTGTTTTTTTTTCAGTTATTTCTTATCATCTTTGAGTTTCTTAATTTCAGTGAGTAGATTTTGATTGTGATTTTTGAGACGTACAAGTTCATTAGTTTTTTATTCATCAACCTTATTTTCAGAGTTTTGACATTCAAGCTCTTCATTTTTTAAATCTCTTATTTGCTATAACAACCTTTGATTAAGGGTTTTTACATGCAAATTTTCTTCGTCCTTCTTTGATAGATTCTTGTTGAATTTCTTCTTCTAATATTTTCTTTGTAGCTTTGAACTTCTTAACCTTCACAAGTAATTTTTTACTAAAGTCCCTTAGACGCCAAATATATTTGTTACTTTTATGCTTATTCTTTGTAAAATCGATCTTCGAGATCTTTATTTTTCTTTTCTGATGCTTTGTTTTTTCACTAAAGTTTTGTGAGTTATTTTAATTTGTGTCTATGTATTACCTTGACATTCTTCAATAGTAAACAATTTCCGACATTCTAGATAGAATGTTGTGTGATTTTTAAAATCCGACAAATACTCAAATTCTATTTTACAAAATGGACATCTAGCCCAAAACGTAGACTTGTTTACGAGAGTCATCTTTTCTTCCTTTATTTCTAACTTAGACTCCATTTTATTTGTCGATAATTTTACATCAACAATCACTAACCTTTTTAACACACACACACACACACACACACACACATATATTTTAATGTTACAGACCTGCTTGTGCACCTTTTCCTTTTAAATACCTTTGAGCTTTATTAGTGATTCTTTTTATAATGTATTTGAGACGTAGGGCATTGATTAATATATGACTCCAATCAAATTTACAAATTAATGTAAAGGTCTTTGCATTTCTATGCGAATTAATATTTCTTTTAATTAATTTTTGTATATACTTGTTGAAGAGACGTGATTCTTCACATTTTTTCTTAAAGGTGGATATTCCTTGGGATTCTTATGGTTTGTGAGTACACCAACCTAGATTCATCTTAATTTCGGATCTACTAAGCAAGATCAAATCTTTTTTCACTTTAAAAAAGATTTATATCTCAATAAATTTGATCTCTTTCGCCCCTTAGTAGATTCGGATTTAAGATGGATCTAGGGTGGTTTTAAAGATAATATAATTTATAGTTTTCATTTCATGTCTCAAATATATTTAAGTATTAGTGTTTTGTTTATTAAATATTATTTTTATAAATTAATATAAATTATAATATATTAACAGTAATTTATTTTGAAATTTTTGAAAAAAATAATAAATATTCATTTATTATTTCTTCACATTATTAATTACAAATTTTTGAAATTTAAACTTGTTAATTAATAAAAATGATTTATTGTCTTAAACTTAATTTGGTGTAGTCTAACTAATAGATGATGTTATCACAATTTTATTCAATAATATTTAAAGAGCTAACAACAGAAATGCCAATGCCAATTTGTAATAAACAGGGTTAAAGCGCTAACAACGTGAGTGTTAGTGTTGTTGTATGTTTGAAAATTAAAAAAGAAAAATGCGTTGACATTTAAGGTATTAGTGCCAAAGGGAGAAATTCAAATTTTTTGTCTTATAATGCACTGATCGATTACATGTCAGCAAAGGAACAATCATTGATCAAACATGCATTGATGAGTCATATGGTGACATCATGTGATGCATTGTTGGATTCTGTCGTCGAAAGGTAATATGGGATAAAAAATTATGATTGTGTTAATATTTTTAAATCAGTTGTCGATTCGTTATATTGATGTACCACTTGACACATTATGGAGTAATTTACCTCATATAGGAATACCCATATAATTCATGATTGAGATGTTGTATTTCTCATGCTAAATGAGGATAGGTTGTTAAATTTTCCTCGAAAACCAAAGATTGAATCACAATCTCGCTTTTGGTGGTTTTTCTCAGCGGTGAGAAACATGGGAAAGAGCGGAAAATTGAACAGAGGCGATCCTGTTAGATCCCTATATTACTAGTGTAGTCCCTTATTGTTGTTAGTGTAGCCCCCTTATTGTTATTGTTGTACCCTTGTAACCCCCATATTTTTATTATTGTGCCCTTACATTATTATTGTTAGGTTGGCTAAGATTATATTGTGACCCCATGGACTCCTATATATAGAAAGGAGGTTTTTTCATTTGTATCATCCAATAATTGTTAATTTATGTAATGTAAAGGAGGTTTCCCCCGCGAAGTGGCTTATTTCTAAGGCGTTGATTTATCTTTTCTTCTATTTTTGGAGCTGGTTTCATAACATTTTGTATCAAAGCTTTGGATTCTAGGGTTTCGCTGCTTCAAACAGGTCATAGTAGAATTTTCCTTGTAATTTTTTTTCTATGAGGGTTCAGACATTAAACAAAAAACCCATTTCGAAGAGATCTGGAGGAACGTCATTTAAAAATTTCAGATCTTGGTTCGCAATATTTTCAGAGATATGATCTGTGGAAGTTAGGGTTTTTGCAGGCTCCCGAATTTCATCTAAAAGAGGTGACCTTGGGAAAATCGTCATAACTCTCTCTGAGGATCGGATTGGAATTCTGTAAAAAGTGGTTGAAATTACACAGATTGTAGTTTCCTGTTTATCAATTTTAGAGCCGAAGGAAGAAACAATGACATGTGGCACGTTGTACAAGTTCGCACTACTGAACCAGTCCATAATTAGGTCATTGTGGGAGATTGGGAATAACTCTGTCTTGAAGAATCCAAATCAGGTCAGACTTGTGGCATTCAAAAGAAGATTCAGAGGGATACTATAGCACTGAAATTCAGATATTGAAGATCCGAAATCACAGAGATAATTCAGTTTCAATATCGAACTCCTCAAAAGCAAGAAAAAGGTGAATTTTTTTTCAAACTACGTAATTCTTGTTTGAAAAATCAGTTTGAAGTGATTCCAAGGGAATATTGAAGCATAGATATTAGTATTGGGTTCTAAAATGCCCTCTAAAAAGAATTCAACACCCATTAAGCCCTCAGAATACTCTATGACTCATGAAGAGGAAGAAGTGCAACATGATATATCAAAATTACAAGAGCAAGTGCACCAAATTTCGCTCTTGCAAAGAGCAACAAAAATTGAAATGGAAATTTTGAAGAAAGGCATGGGAACTAAGATGGATGGTTTGAAGAAAGACGTGGAAGCTAAGATGGATGGTTTGAAGAATGACATAGAAGAAAAAATGGAAGACATGAAAAATGATATAAAAGTAGACATGGAAGGTTTGACAAAGTTGATACAAGAAATTATTCCTAATGGCGAAAATATAGTATAGGAAACTCATGATGAGAACAAAATAAATGTTAATAGTGATTTCATAAACTCTAATGTTGGATCGAAGGAAGTTTAATGGCAAGGATCCTGTAACACGGATACTATAGATGGAGCAATATTTTGATTTCAATAATGTGCAAAACACACAAAAGGTACGCCTTGCAACTTTATATTTAGAACAAAATACATTTTTATGGTATCGATGGCTTTGCTCCCATAAAAAAATTGTCACTTGGTCAATTTTTACGGAGGAAATTATAGCACATTATGAGGATACAAAGATCAACACCTTCTTTAGCCAATTGATAAATCTCAAACAAAAGGGTTTAGTTGTGGAGCACATTTAGGACTTCCAAAAATTGAATACAATGGTAGTTGATATTCCAGTGGAACACAGGATTAATGTCTTCATAGGGACTTTAAAGGATAACATCCAACATGAGGTTCACCTTTGGGAACCTATTCATTGGAGAAGGCATACAGGTTAGCAAGAAAAATTGAATGTAAAATTATGGCGACAAGGAAGCCTACCACTCACATCTATAAAGATGGAAGTGTTACTACTCCTAGACTTCCACAACCTACAAGGCTGACACCACAACAATTGGAAGAAAAAAGAGCAAAAGGGTTTCGCTACAGTTGTGATAGCAAGTACACTAAAGGTCATAAGTGCGCCGAGAAGAAATTATTTTACATAGATTGTGAAGAGGAGGAAGAAAATGAACAAGAAACTTCAAAAGAAGAGGATATACACCAGGAACCAACCCTAGAGAAAGAAGAAATGAGTCCGACCATATCCTGTAATGCATTGGCAGGAATTACCACTCATCGAACTCTCAAGATAGAAGGACATATCAAGAAGAAAATGGTAATAGTGTTGATTGACTCGGGTAGTGCCCATAATTTTATTCATTGTAAGGTAGCCAAGGAATTGAACTGCTTCCTATACCCAACACCAAAATGTCAAGTGATGGTTGCAAATGGAGGAACTATAAATTGCTCTGGAAAATGCCATAATATCAAGCTAATCATAGGGGAATATGTATTGAATAGTACAATGATTTCCATTCCAATGGGAGGTGTTGATGTTGTACTAAGAGTACAATGGTTACAATCTTTGGGGACGGTAGCTTTTAATTTTCAAGAAATTTTCTTGAAATTTTTTTCGGAAGGAAATGCAGTTGAATTACGGGGTATTGCAGGGAGGCCAGGAAAGATAATAAGCTATAATTTCATGACAAATCTACTGAATAAAGAACAACAAAGCGCAATTGCACAATTATGCTCACTAGAAGTTCCAACATCAAAATCATTTATTACTCTAGATCTCCAAAAATTCTTGGGCAATCATTCCAAGGTGTCTGAAACTCCCAAAGGACTCCCACCTATTCGTGATCATGATCATGTTATTCATTTGATTCCAGGGATTGTTCCTCCAAACATAAGGCCTTACAAATATCCTTATGTCCAAAAGAGCGAAATTGAACGTATGATTGCAGAAATGTTAAAGGCTGATATAATTCAACCGAGTCAAAGTTCTGTCTTTGCTCCAGTAGTATTGGTGCACAAGAAGGATGGATCATGACGCATGTGTCTGGATTATAGGGAGCTCAATAAGCTCGCTATTAAAGATAAATTTCCCATTCTTATGTTTGATGAATTACATGGAGAAATTTATTTACCAAGTTGGATCTTCGTTCAGGATATCATCAAATTAAAATGAAGACTGAAGATATTCTGAAAACAACATTTCGAAGTCATGAGGGTCATTATGAATTTTTGGTCATGCCTTTTGGCCTTAACAATGCACCTTCTACATTTCAAGGGTTGATGAATTCCATTTTCAAACCCACCCTTAGAAAATTTGTGTTAGTAATTTTTGATGATATACTAATCTACAATAGGTCTTCGAAGGATCATGTTCAACATGTTGACAGGGTGCTCAAACTATTGGAGGAGAAACAATTATATGCAAAAACCTCTAATGTTTCTTTAGAGTACAAGAGGTGGAATATCCGGGTCATCTTGTATCTCACGAGGGTGTTAAGGTAGACCCTAACAAAATTAAAGTCATTAAGAAATGGAAATTCCCCACAACCATAAAGCAGTTGCGAGGATTTCTCGGGTTAACAGGGTATTATCGCAAGTTTGTTAAGAATTATGGGAGAATAGCAGCACCTCTAACAACATTATTGAAGAAAAACGCATTTTCATGGACTCCTAAAGCAACTAAGGCCTTTGAACATCTTAAAAAGGCAATGTGCCTAGCACCAGTTTTAGCTACGCCAGAATTCACAAAAACCTTTATTGTTGAATGTGATGCCTCAGGAAATGGAATTGGTGTTGTTTTAATTCAAGAAGGAAGACCTATTGCTTTTGAAAGTCGTCAAATCAAATGAAAGTATTTACAGAAAGCTATTTATGAGAAGGAAATGTTGGCAATACTACATGCACTAAAGAAATGGCGACCTTACCTAATGGGAAGACACTTCAAGGTAAAAACTGATCATGATAGTCTTAAATACTTTTTGGAGCAAAGACTATTTTCAAAAGAGCAACAAAAATGGGTCACAAAGATGTTGCGTTATGACTTTGAAATCATATGCAAAAAAGGGAAGCTAAATTTTGTTGCAGATGCACTCTCAAGAAAGGATGAAGAGGTGGAAGCATTGCTTTGTGTCATTTCTATTATCCAACCAAATTGGATAACTGAAGCAAGGGATGAATGGAAAAAAGACGAAGAAGTGTGGACACTCATTCAAAAGTTGCAGCAAGATCCTAGTACATCTGATACATTTAGTTGGAAAAATGATTCCTTATGGTACAAAGATCGCTTACATCTTACATCTTTGTAAGAATTACCAACTAAAACAAAAGATTCTTTTGGAATTGCACACTTCTCCCTTAGGAGGACACTCAGGATTTTTAAAAACTTACCAGAGAGTGAAGAAAGAATTTTTTTAGGATGGCCTTAAATATGATATTCAAAAGTTTGTGGCAGAGTGTTTGGTTTTCCAACAAAATAAAGTTGAGACAATTAAGACCCCCGAGTCTTCTACAACGTTTATCCATTCCAAGTCAACGTTGGGAGGAGATTTCAATGGATTTTATCACAGGTTTACCGAAGTCCGAAGGAAAGAGTGTCATCATGGTGGAAGTTGATAGACTTACCAAGTATGCACACTTTTGTGCATTATCTCATCTTTTTAAAGCAAGTACAATTGCTACTGCATTTATCAAAACAATTCAAAAGCTACATGGAAACCCGAAGATTATTGTAAGTGACAGAGATCCCATTTTTACTCGAAATTTTTGGACGAAATTATTTTCTTGTTTAGGTACTCAACTAGATCATAGCTCATCTTATTGTTGGAAATACTGAGAGGGGGGTGAATCAATATTTCTTTCCAATTGTTATTTTTACCAGTTAGATCACTTATATTTAAAATACATATGAACAATAAGAATAAATGCTTTTATTATTATTCATAAATTAAGTGCAATATTTATGTAGGGCTCCAACCCTAGATGAAGACACCAATCTTCAATCTCCCAGGCTCCAACCTGTATTATTCTAAGCACCGACTTGGACTTCCCAAGGCTCCAACATTGTCAGTTTGAGGCACCAACCTCTAGGGATCCAACCCTATCTCTGGTACAGGCTCCAACCTGGTTTCTTGAGGACTCCTATCCTCTAGGGCTCTATCTTCCAAGGCACCAACCTTGTCTCTATGAGGCTCCAACCTCTAGCTTCAATTCATCAAGATTTATTTGGTTATACTTCACGACTCCCAATGTCTTCTTCAACGAGCCCTGACAATCTTCAGTTTTCCCCTCACTTAGTCTCCACATCACTTCATCAATGACAACCTTTTCTTCTTAGAAGGTATCACCACTACTCTTCATCGTACCCAAACAATTTCTTCAAGTCACCTCATGATGTCATCAACGATGCATCATGATAACAATATCTCCAAGTACAATTTCAAAGTGTCTTCACAAGATGCTCCAAGATGTTGTCAAAGTGATCCAAACAAATCTTCAAAACGCTGGTCTATCCTTAGTGCTGTGACTTACCTCTTCACTGAAGATCTAAAGATATTAATGTTGCAACCAGAATCTAGCCCCAGCTTATGACTGTCCTTTATACCTTAATCATAGCTCAAAATCTAAGGGCTCCACAAACTGAGATTTATTTGAGGGATAGTACTATTCCACAGTCTCTAGGATATTGCACTAATTCGAGCTACAACAGGTGAGAAAGTCTGACGATGAGCTGTAACAATCTGAAGCACTGTAATGTAAATTCCAAGCCACTCCAAAAACAAATCCGAGTCACTGTACAACAATAATAAACCCAAGCTTCAGGTTCGAGGTTGTGTAATTTCTTCAAAAGTTTGAGCCACTGCAATAATGCTAAGCTACTGTAATAATTTTGAGCCACTGCAATAACACTGAGCCACTATATTTTCTTCAAGATCCAAGCTACCACATTTCAGGAATAATTCACAGTATGAACTATTGTAATCACAGTAATAGTCCGAGCTATTTTTTGAGCTGCAAGAGATTTGCACAGGGTTCTATTCACAAGAAGGAACCAAGGTTATTACTCTGTTCAATCAACAAAATTTATTGATAGTACTAGATGATGATCACGGTTTTGTGATGCTTCACAATGTTTGAGCCAAGAAATAATCTTTTTCCAATGATGTTAAAACCCCAATCAAACTCTTAAACAACTTCTTTTTATTCTAGTTCACGAGAAGAGAATTATAGTGACCTTTTCTATGATGATGATTGAAGATCTAGCCTTTGCGATTTCGGATCTGAAGATGACAGTCCACTACTGTAAGAAGAACTAGCCCAAACAAAAAGTATTCAAGTCCCCCTTGGCCTCCAATTACTTCTCTGCGATTATATTATGATTTTTTGACCGAAAATTCTTGGCCAAATGAACAGTCCAAACCTCCTTTTTATATGATATTGACTTCAAGATGAAGGAACACGTCTTTCTGGGATTAGGCCGACTTGAAGGACAAGGTGTAGGTCGGCTCACTGTTAGGTGTAATTTTCTTAGTCTTAAAAATTCAATATCTCACAACTACTAGGAGTTTCAGGAAAAATAAGGTCTCGTTGGAAAGAGGAAAAAATCCTCTTTAAGATGGTCTAGGTCCCATGTTGAAAGATTGCCTCTAAGGCTGGAAAAAATATTTTTCTTTGTGATTGTCCTTAAATTATTTTAGTGCAGAAAATGATGAGGACAATATGGCTTCTCCATTGTTTGTCTTCCCCATTATTTGGCTTCTTCATCATCATAAGAACATGTAGGACATCCATGTCATCACGATAGTGTCTAGCAATGAGTGTATCATCCATGTCATCACATAATTGTACGGTGATATGTTATAGAGAAACATCATTAGTATAACTTCAAAATAGTCTTCCAACCATCAAATGATATCTTCCACGTTATTATCTAGTCTTTCAACTTTCATCAAGTGCCATTATCAATTATGGTCATTCATTTAGTGTATGACTCCATATGTCATCAAGGGTTATGGTCTAGATCATCAAGGCACATACAACATTATAGCTAATTCAAGGACTTCTTAGGACTTCTTCATTAGTGGTTTGACATCTTCATGGGTTTACCTCTTCATTTATGGCATCCTTAGCACCTAGGGATTGCATGAGGTTCATTGACATCACAAGAATATTTGCCATCTCAGCTATTGACATCAATGAAAACTTTGATTAACAATCATCCTCAATCCGATGGGAAAACTGAGATAGTGAACAAATGTTTCGAAGGATATCTTCGTTGTTTTGTATATGATAAACAAACATAATGGGTCAAGTGGTTACCTCTGGTTGAATGGTGGTATAACAATTCCTTCCATACTGCAACAAAAATGACCCCATTTATGGTACTTAATGGATATCATCCACCGTCCATCACATCATCTTTAAGAGAAAATTATAAGGTTCAAGCAATGGAAGATCACATTGAGCATCAACAACAAGTTCTCCAACTCTTAAAGGATAACCTAAATTTGGCACAAAATCGAATGAAAAAACAGGCAAATCAACATCGCAGCGAGAGAATTTTTGATATACTAGGACACTGGGTATTTTCAACTAGTTGGAATATTAATCTTTGCTTTTGTCATTTAGATAGATGAATAAGAGGGCAGAGAGACCCATAAATCTCTTTAGTAGGAATAAAACCACTTCTAATGTGAATGTGGATTATTGTATCAGCTGAATAAAACACTCTTGGGTGTGAAGAGGGGCTAAAGCATGTAGATGGGGTCAAGTTTGATCAAATAAACAACATTGTCATGGAGATAGTGGAGAGTTATTAGAGGACAACGCAGTTATGATGGAGGAGTGTATGCACGAGAGTATCATATTTAATGAGTGCGACCAGGGGTGAGGAAGCTAAGCATATAAGGAAGGGGATGGAAATAATAGAAGGCATTCTGAATATTATTTATGTTTAGTCTTTTATGAATTTCTGCACACTTCAGCTGTTTAGCGGAGTCTGTTGTGTTGTTTAGCACAAGGGTGTTTCCAGGCGGAAATCCCACCCTCATCCTCGGGGGACTTCGAGTGCCCACTCAGGAGAGGTTCCTTTGAGCTTCATTCCACCATCTGGCATCAGGCCAAGCTTTAGCCATCTTTAGCAGTGTCATCTCCCTTAGGAATTGCACAAATGAGGAGGGAAGTTGTAGTGGAGGGTCAAGTACCCAAGTTTGTGAGCTAGTTTTCCAGTGAGGGGAGTAACCCTTCATCTGGAGGACCTATTGGGAGGTTACTTGAGCTTCATTTCCACCATCTGGCATCAGGCCAAGCTTCATCCATCTACCACATCGCAATCTCCTTCAGAAACTGCGTTATTTTGCAGGGCAGTAGCAGTGGAGGGTTGAAAAACCTAGTTTGTGGGCTAGTTTCCTAATGGAGGGGGCAACCCTTCTCTCGGAAAGCTAGAAGGGAGGAGTATCAGATATTTTCTTGTTATATCAGTCACCTCCCAGTGGTTATTGAGTTGCAGAGCATAATTAATCCCTAGGGCTGCATTTTTCACATATTGTATTTCCGAAAACCCTTTCTGGGTTGTCTTGGAATTGTGCTAGAAAGCCTAGATCTCTGATCTCGCCATTTTCCGAGCACTATATCAGCAGATCCATGTACTCTCATTTGTAGCAGCAGTTATTCCCAGCATAAAATGCATCGTCATGGCCTCCGACATTTTATATAGCAAATTTTTTTCATATTTCATGCACTGGGTCCTTAGAGGCTCGTTTTGTCTAGCTTGAGTGTCTTTTTCCTCAAGATCTTGTAATCATTTTTCTTCTATAATGTCTAATAAAATGGCTCTATGATCTGCTCACATTTGATGTATTGATATTTTACTATGTTTTCCAGTTTAATGTTCTATATTCCTGTTTTTCCTAATTTGGAATATTACAGTGGTATCAGAGCATAATCTTGGCTCAGCCTGTGAGACATTACATCTATGTCAATAGAAGAAGAAGAAGCCTCTCACAGAAAAAGAGAAGTAGTACATCAATAGAAAGGTCTGATTATACAAAGAAGACAAAGGCAAGACTCCAATATCAAGAGAAATGAATGGAAAGGAGTTTCCAAAGCTTCTTCTCCAAACTATGCAGGATATTTCTAGAGAAATCAAGGAGATGAGGATGGAAAGAAATAAAGAGACCCCAAGAATGTCTCAACATGGAGAGAGTTCTGGCACCCCACATTATTGGTGTGAGAAATCAGCATTACATCCAGTTCCACAACGCTCCATGATGCCTACATTCCTAGTAATAGGAAATGAGGTAGGAGGAACACAAGAGGAGGAAACTCTTGGTGGTTATATCTTAGAATATGAATCTCAATCTCAGAGGTTCAAAGAGCATCTAAAATTCCAAGGGTTCTATCAGATCAAGGATAATAGAAGACCCAATAATCACAATAGAGGTAGAGGGTACATGCATAACAATGGTCTGCAACATACTTTGGGTAGATCCTTTCTGCCTACTTTTGATGGGTCCCCCAAGTGCACAACTAAGGCTTGGGTAGAGAAATTAGACATATATTTCTAGCTGAATCGAGTTTTAGAGATGGAGGCCATTAAGATAGCAGCGCTGCACCTTGAAGGTGAAACACATGAGTGGTGGTTTCGTGACCTACCCACATTGGGGCATGCCAGTATAACTGCCTATGCAGAATTCACCCAGAGGTTGGTGGGAAGATTTGACCGAAGAGATCCAAAAGCTCATTTTTTTGAGCTAGCTAAACTCAAGCAGTCAGGAGATCCATAGACTTATATATTTGAAGTCATGAAAATTTCAGTCATGGTGCCAGATCTATCTGTAGCTAGAAGAGTATGTATGTTTATTGATGGGCTAGTAGAGCCTTTGCATGAGTTGGTAGAATCCACTAGACCAACTACGCTCCAGGATGCTATTGAGAGGGCTAGAGATTTGCAAAATACTTTGCCAAGGGCAAGAGCCCCCCTTTAGCAAGAGTTCCCCTCTCAGTCGAAAGGGGAAGCTATGAAGGTTCCTTCGTCAAGAGAGAAACAAGACAAAGGATCTCTTAGTGATGATGAGGTGTTCTCTGATAATGATGAGGAGGAAGAAGAAGAGTTGGAAGGAGATACCAATGTTGTAGCACCAGGACGAGATCCACCACCACCTGGAGGTGGAAATGGAGCAGTTGCTCCAACTAGAGGAGCCCTTGCATCCTTGCAGGGAGTTCCAAAGTATCCAACAATGAGAGACCGAGGCATAGTTCAGGGGCAACAAGTGTCAATATTGATAGACAGTGGGGCTACCCACAATATTATTGATGCTCAACTAGTGCAGAGGGGAGACATACCCACCAATGATTCTGAAGGATTCTCTGTTTTGGTCTCAAAGACTAAGCAACGCGTGAAGTGTGTTCCGACATTGACTATAACTTTGGGGATATACACCCTGATAGATCACTTCCTTGTGGTTGAGACTCCTGACACCAATGTGATATTGTGTGTGCAGTGGTTGATTACACTAGGGAAGGTCACTACAGATTGGGACTCGGCCTTGCATATGGAATGGATAGATGAGAAGAGCGATAAGCATCAAATGATCAGGGACATGCACACCTATCCACCACAGGAAGCCTCCGCACATAAGATGGAGACTGATTTGTACAGAGGAAGCAAGGACAAATTAGTCCACTCAGATATGTAGTTTACTCTAGACCTTGATGTTATATTATTTGGAGGCATTCCATCGGGAAGGCCCCCGGATTGGCAGTTGGTTAAAGAGTTCTCACAACAAGTGACACCACTCACAGATCTAGCTAAGAGGAGAGCCTTGTATGGGACCAGTACAGCACAGAGGGCCTTTTATTGGCTCAAAGAGGAGATGAATATTTGTTTGGTATCGATATTACCAACTTTCATCAAGCCTTTTGTGCTGAAAGGTGATGTTTCAGGAGTGGATGATGGCACGAGGATGGTGCAAGAGGGATATTCCATAGCCTTTGAGAGGCAGAAGATACTTCCACATCGGAAGGATATATACCATATATGGTAGAGGGTTTCTGGCCTTCATACATACATTGGCCCAACTCAGGATGTTTTGGAAGGGAAATAGCTTCCAAGTGAAGATTGACCACCATAAACTTCAATATTTTCTTGAGCAGAAGCAGCTGCAAGAGAGGCAACAAAAGTGGGATAGTAGAATTTCGACATGTGACTATGGCATTGAGCATGTCAAAGAGGGAAGAAATGAGGTGACAAGTGCCTTATCACAGAGGCGAGAAGCGTTGTCATTGATGAGTGTGGATCCAGATTGGGAGTCCCAGCTATTGGTGGAGTATTCCAAGAACCACTTCACATATGAGGTGCTTGATGGGAAGGTGAATGATGAGAGATATAAAGTGATGGGTGGAGTCATCTATTACCAGGATCAAATCTTATTGACTAGAGGTTCTAAGCTCAAGGAGAAGGTTCTACATACAACACATGATTCACTCCTTTCGGGTCACCAGGATTTCATCCAGACATATCAGTCCATTTGGGAGAGATTCTCATGGGAGGGTCTCAAGGAGGATGTGCTCCAGCATATCAGGAGATGTGTAGTTTTCTTAAAATATGAGGAAGGAAACAACCACCCTGCAAGGTTGTTACATCCACTTAATTTTTCACGAGAGAGACAGGAGAGCTCATCTATGGACCTCATCACCAGCTTGCCAACAATACATGGTAAGGCTTGTGTCTTTGTACTTATTGATCAACTAATAGAGTATTTTCATTCCTTTTCCATTTATTTATAGTGCATTGATCCACAAGAGGGAAAGCCTCTCTTTGGGCTTCATGGTATTCTTAGGACCATAGTCATTGATGGGGATGGTCACTTCCTAGAAGGCTTTGGACAGGAATTTCTTTGTTTGGGGTGCACTAAGTTGACACCAAACATCAGTTACTACCCCTAGTCAGATGAGCAGATAGAGGCAACAAGCAAGTGGTTGGGAAGCTACTTACCACAATGTGTTCCAGGGCAGCAAGGAGCTAAACTGCACTGGTTCCACTTGGGGAACCATTGTCACCATCCGAAATTTTATATGGAAATCAGTGCATCTCTATTTTTGGTGACATATGGTGATGATGTTTTATTCACTGTTGTTATAATGGTTGGGGAAAGCAAGGTTCCTAGAACCAAAGATTGAATCCTAGAGAGTGAGGATGTATTCTGGTCTCCTAAGGAAAACATCGTTGAAGCCCAATATCAACAGGAGCTCTACACAGATCATGGATGGGGAGAGAGACAGTGTGGGGTGGACATTTTGGTCTATCTCCATTTTCAGCTATACAGACCATTCATATTGCAGAAGAAAGGGATTGAGGAGTTATTCTTTGGGCCACACAGGATGATCCATCTTGTTGGAGGAGTAGCATATGGGTTCGAGCTCCTCATTGGGAGTAAGACCTCCAACATTTTTCATGTCCCATATGAAGGCCTTAAACATCATATAGTTGCCACCATGGATCTCCCACTTCTTTATGTTGTGAGCCATTTAGTTTTATCGCCAAAGGCTAACTTGGACACTTGGGAGGGGCAAATAAGGGGTAGGTTGATTGGAGAACATCTGATTCAATGGAGAAATTTATCGGATGAGGATGCCACAAGGGGAGGAGAGGTGATTTTTCATCATCCATCCTTGCAGTTGCTTGAGGACAAGCAACATTTGGGAGGGGAGGACTGTAATATTTCCAATTAGCTTTCACCTAGTTGGAATATTAATTTTTGCTTTTGTCATTTAGATAGATGAATAAGAGGGTAGAGAGACCCATAAATCTCTTTAGTAGGAATAAAACAACTTCTAATGTGAATGTGGATCATTGTATCAGCTGAATAGAACACTCTTAGGTGTGAATAGAGGCTAAATCATGTGGATGGGGTCAAGTTTGACCAAATCAACAATGCTTTCATGGAGGTAGTGGAGAGTTATTAGAGGAAAACGTAGTTATGATGGAGTGTATGCATGAGAGTAGCATCTTTAATGAGTGGGACTAGGGGTGAGGAAGCTCACCAAGAATATATGGAATGGGATGGCAGCCATAGAAGGCAATCTGAATATTGTTTATGTTTAGTCTTTTATGAATTTCTGCATGCTTCAACTATTTAGCGGAGTCTGTTGTAATGTTTAGCACAAGGGCGTTTTCGGGCGGAAATCCCACCCTTATCCTCGGGGGATTTCGAGTGACCACTTAGGAGAGGTTCCTTTGAGCTTCATTCCACCATCCAACATCAGGCCAAGCTTCAACCATCTTCAGCAGTGTTGTCTCCCTCAAGAATTGCGCAAATCAAGAGGACAGTTGCAGTGGAGGGTCAAGTACCCAAGTTTGTGAGTTGGTTTTTCCAGTGAGGGGAGCAACCCTTCATTCGGAGTGTTGTACCCAACCAGATCTTCATCTAATAGTTCATGGGTAGTCTACTTAAATAATCCTGATCCTTTTCCTTTGTCTGTGGTTTTCAATTTTATACCTATCGCTACCAAATTTTTCCGCCTTCAAGCCTCATTCAAATAGGCCGAAATGCCATATTCAAACATTACGTTAAGGCCTGGCCCCTTTTGCCGCAAGCTCAAACCACTTCCCCGCCATGCATCATTGTGAAACTTTATTATAAAGTTTTATGTATATAAGGCGCTGTATATTAATCGCAATCGCAATGTTCGTTCCAATCGTGAGTTGTGTTACAACTGTTCCGATTAATCCATCGCAAATATTTACGATGCGATTGATCGCGCCATCGCGTCCCGCCGATCGCCCCATCTCCTCCGATCAATCGCGTCGCACTTCCTCCCAGTTGCGATTGCAATTACCTCCATGCCCCGATCTCCGATCGCGATTGACCTGCTGGGCCCCACCATTTGATACTTCCGCCTATTCATATAAAAGGCCCTTTTCGTTGTAAATCGGAAATTCATTGGGATTTCAGTTTTAAATAAAAGATTCGCCCCAATCGCATCGGAAATTATCTGTGTGTCATCCCGTCCCTCTCCCTCTTCGGATTTCTGATTGCGATTAGGCCCCCGGGTCCCACTCCATAATATCCACGTCATCTCCTCCGCTAATCCTCTCGTACGCCCGCGTGTCATCTACATCCACCTCCACCATTTGTGTTCTCCGTTGACGCATCTGATCACATAATTTATGTTACGTACCTTTTCCTCGTTCATTCAGTACCGTTTCACTGTAAATCCCACCGCTGCCTTTCATGTCTCCGCCATCCTCTTGTGTTTTCCACCGTTCCCCATTATGTCACCATTTCCGCGCATCTTCACCTCCACGCACATGTATCTCATCACGCCATTGTCCCAGTGCCTGTTTTCCTTAAGATGTTTGTGGATTTTTGCAGGTTGCAGCAACAGGGAGCCTCCATTAATTTCGTTCCCATTACAGAGACCGAATGCATTTCAAAGGACTATTCAACAGATGCAGGATAATAGAGCAAAGATCTGAAGAGATATACAGATAAGACCATCATTTATTGAAGCCAGATGAACGTTTATTAAATCCTCAGGGCAATTCAAAAGGGGCGGGTTCTGGTAGCTGGAAACATAAATGAGGTTACAAAGAATATCAACAGAAGATCGAGGAGTTCAGTGTCCGGCACTGAAAAATACAAATTCCGGCTCCGGGCTCAAGGGGCCGAAAGTACCATGCACGAACACAAGCAGCCTCAAGGTTTTATTGCAGCAGATTTTCCTCTTCCAGTCAAGTACAGAACGTTGGTATATTTTATTCTTTATGTCTTGTTTACAAAGAGATCTCCTCCCTCAGCATTTATTCCATAGAGCTACAACAAAGTACACACAGCAGTTCGACGCCGCCAAGCAGTATGGGCGGGCTCTTCTCTCACAAATTGTTTTTAATAAGTCGAATAAATGTTCGCCAACCACCTTCTGTTAGGGTTTTGGGGAGCTTCTTCTATAAAGCTCTAGGAGAACGAATTAGTTAGGGTTCCAGTCTTTTATCAGAGAGCTTGTGCAGTGTGAGAGCTATTGTAATCCATTTTGTAAAACTTCTGAATGAGAGCTCAGAGCCTGTAGGGTCTCAGTGAGGAGGAGTTATAACTGTAATGAGGATTCTGGTCTTTGGTATCCCATAGTATGTAATTTTCTCTTATGTGTTAATACAATATCCCATTTCATGCTATTTATCTTCTTATATCATGTTCTAGAATGCGAGTGGCTCAGTAGTTTGCAGTAAGGATTCATCCTAGTTGATGCCCTTTCTGGGATTAGTCAAGCGCTTTAAATAGGCCTAGTCATGATATACTGTTCCATGTTCACTTCATCCATATTTTCTGCTATATCAGCTGTTTTAGGAGGGTGCTTTTAAAATGCCAGGATTGTTTATGGATTCTTGAATTGGCAAGCCCATACATGGTTTTGTTGTATATCTGGGTATCAGTCTAATGTCAACTGGTATTTTCTTATTATTTCTCTCACTGCATCCACTTCCTGATATTTGATTTCTGTGGTATATTAGTTGAACCGACCCTCTTTACAGTAAATTGTCTCTTAACTGTCTGATGCTTTTCTATTGGAGGTTTACACTTTGCTTCTGCAATATCTTTTTCTTGTGACAGTTTCTGTGGAATGTTGGTCCCATTCAAATCTATTTCCTTGCTTTAACAAGAGATAACAGGAGAGCATTTGGATTGACAACCCAAGCTATATTATGTGTTCTCTGTTATATTAAGATGTCCTAGGCACTGGTCTATAGCAACTCTAGGCTGTCTCTAGGGGTGAAAAAATTGTCTACAACATCTTTCTGGCACCGTTGCCGGGGAACGAATTCAAGAATATCAGTTTCCCTGGGCCTCGACAAATTGTTTTCACTCTCTAATCAGGTGAGCACAAAGAGTTGAAGAGTTGCGTATCTCTCACCTTGGCGACTCCACTGGTCTTTATTTGACGAATTTATTGGTAGTCCTGGCTCCTCGTAAGCCGCATTTGAGGTCAGATACATCTCAATCAAAGACACCTTACGTGTCTGACCTAGAGAATATCATTCATAAAAGAGTTTGGAAGGAGAGGAAATCAGTTCGTGCTGAAAACCCTGAATATTCCGTTGAATATTATCCGCCTTCTTCTTCTCAAGAGATCAGAACAGAAAATCCCGAGTTTTACTTAGAAACTCCACGTAGAGGAAGTCTCTAGATTGAAGAAGATTTCCATCTTACTCCTGAGGCTGAGGAAATTAAAGAAGTTACAGAAGTAGCTCCTGTTAACCGTGAACTATTCCCATCTACGCCTCAGGCTTCTGTGCAATTCGTTCCCATTGTTATACATACTCCACTTCCTCCTACTCCTCTTCCTTCATTTGTATCTCAGACTGTTGCACAACCCCCGTCTCCCTCAATGGCCAATGTTCCTGCTTTTCTATTGAACAAATATGCTCCACTGGCTTTACCCCAAGTACTAAATGACATGCCACAGGATTACTTGAAGATTCTGCCTAGATTTAATGGAGAAAATGAAATTGATGCTCAGAAACATCTTGAGACTTTCTGCTCTTTTGCAGAAAACTTAAATGTTGAACATTTGGATGCGGTCTTAAGATTATTTGTACAATCTTTGGAAGGTGAAGCCAGAAAATGGTTCAAGACATTGGGAAACCATTCAATAACCACCTGGGATATCATGGAGAATACTTTTCTCAGGAAATGGGGGGAAAAGAAAGATTATGGAATGTGTCTTACTGAGTTTAATACTTTGAAGAAGAAGCAAAATGAAGGAGTGTCAGAGTTTATTAAAAGATTCAACAAGTTATATTTGAGCCTGCCTCCTGAAATGAAGCCCCATGAAGCAGCCGCTAAGATAGTTTTATAGCAGCTTTTAATTTTGATTTTGGATTCTCATTGAGGGAAAGAAAACCTGCCACTTTGGATGATGCTCAGTCAGATGCTCTGGAGTTGGAAGCAAACTTTACCTCCACTGGGAAATTAAAGGGAAAAGTCGAGCAGGATACTAGGAGAAAAGGCAAAGAAGAGGTTTCCACCTCTAATCAAGATAAGGATTCAGATAAAATGGATGAGATAAGCAAGATGATTAAGAAGATGGTCAAACTTGAACTGGAAGCTAAAAATGCAGCTCCCAAGAATTTCTATAATGCTCCAAACAAAGGATACAATCCCCAGTTTAGAAGACCACCATTGCAGATACTGCCGAGAGAAGCAAAGGAACAACCAGACCAGGTACCACATCCTTTGTACCTGGAAGGATCAGCAGAAGACTCCACTGAAGATGCTACTTATCAATTAGAAGATTCAAATCTTGCTTTTTCAAATGATGATGACATGAAATTCCCATTGCAAGACAAAGAGGAAGAAGCAGAGATTGATCATTATTGTAAGCAATTTGCTGATTTCATGCAAGCACAATTCAATGTAAAATATGATCTCAGGTCTTCAAGGAAAAGAACCCGAACTCAAGATCAAGATGAGGAGCCACGTCAGAAAGAAGTATCTGCTCAGAAGGAATCTGCAACAAAGAGAAACATAGAAAAAGGTAAGAATCCTCTAAATGCTCCCTTACAGCCTAATGACCAGATTCCTTCTTCCTCAAAATTAGTTAGTCCTCCTAGTGCTGAGCCTGTGTCAAAAGAAATTAAATCTGCAGCTGAAAATAAAGAATTTAAAGAAGTTGTGATAGAAAAGCCTCCTTCCACTTTCAATTTGCAAAAATAACTTGAGAAGATTAAGATTCCAGTTCCCTTGACAGAATTATTAAAACAGCCTGTATATCAGTCTCAAGTTACTTCCTTCATATTCCCTCCTGAAATACCAATTGTGCCTGATATTTTAAACCTTCAAGAAGAAAAACCCATGGTAGTCTTTGGTCCACATGTCGAGGAGATAGACCCTTCTACTCCTCCTTTTTATGTGTCTCTAGTCATTCATGAGCTACTGTTACATAATTGTATGTTAGATTCTGGGGCTTCCCATAATCTTATGCCTCTGTCTGTCATGGAACAACTAGGACTGAAAATTACAAGACCATACAAAGACCTATATTCATTTGATTCTAAAAGGGTTAAATGCTTGGGGATGATTAAAGATTTAGTGGTCAATTTGTCCCAAATTCCAGCAAAGAGTGTAGTCATGGACATTGTGGTTGCTGATATCCCAGCCCGCTTTGGCATGTTGTTGTCAAGGTCCTGGGGTACAAAAATTGGTGGGTCAATCAAATTGGATTTAACATATGCTACAGTGCCAATCTTTGGAGGCCAGGAGAGGAGGTTATACAGGGAGACTAGATTTATTAAAATGGTAACTAATGCTGACTGCTCAGAGAATTCCCCAGTTTATAACAAAGAAGGATACTTCTCATGCTTGATGTTAGAGGAAAATCTAAATTATGCTCATGAGCCCCTTTTTGATCAAATCCAAACTGAACAGCCTAAAGAAGATCAGGAATCAGAAATTTGGACTTTGCATTTCGATGGAGCAAATTCAAGAGAAGGCAATGGCGCTGGGGTGCTATTGATTTCTCCTACAGGAAAATGGGTGCCACTGTCCTTTAAATTGGAATATGAGGCTACAAATAATGTAGCTGAATATGAAGAACTTTTATTAGGACTGCAGACAGCTAGAAACATGGGCATCCAAAGTCTAAAATTCATGGGAGACTCTGAGCTGGTGGTAAGGCAGATCAGAAATCAATGTCAAACAAAGCATCCACGGCTGAGAGCTTACAGAAATGAAGTATGGGACATGATAGATAATTTCTTCACAGCATTTAACATACAGTTCATGCCCCGGGAGCAAAATAGGATAACAGACTCCCTTGCTGTAGCTGCCAGTACATTCCGTCCTCCTCAGAACCCGCTTTTAAGATATGAAGTGGAGGTACGTTACAGGCCATCTATCCCAGATAATATTAAGCACTGGCAGGTATTTGAAGATGACGAACAAATGAAGAGATTCATGGAGACAGTGGGAGAATTCTCCAATATGGAAATTGATGATAATGAAGAAGAGGAAGCTGAAAATATTGCAGAAAACGAATGGGAAGAGAAGATAGCAGGTAATAAAGTGCTGCAGCTAAAAGGAAATGTTATACCTAGAGGTCTGGTGCCTCTAGAAAGATTATTTAATAAAGATGATATTCCATTGCAGCCAAACAAAGTGACAGAAGAAGATCAAGTGGAAGATTTAAATCTGGGTACTTGTGCTGATCCCAGAATTGTGAAATTATCTAAAAGGGTCCCAGAACAATATAAAGAAAAATATTTGAAGTTGTTTCAATCTTACACAGATGTATTTTCTTAGTCCTATCAGGACCTAAAAACTTTTGATGTTAATATAATACAACATAAAATTCCTTTGAGGGAAGATGCAAAGCCTTATAAGCAGAAGCTCAGACAGATAAATTCTCTGCTGCTTCCCTCTATTGAAAAAGAAATCAAGAAGCTGCTGAAAGCCAAAATAATTGTGCCATTGAGATACTCAGAATGGGTAGCAAACCTTGTTCCTGTTCGGAAGAAGAATGGAGAAATAAGGATGTGTGTAGATTTCAGAAATTTAAATAGAGCATCATTAAAAGATAATTATCCATTGCCTAAGATGGACCACATCCTGCAGAAAGTGGTTGGAGCCTCTAGAATGTCAATGATGGATGGGTTTTCTGGTTATAATCAGGTAGCTGTGTTCCCTGAGGATCAGAAGAAAACTGCATTCACTACACCATGGGGAACATTTATGTATGCCAGGATGCCATTTGGATTAATTAATGCAGGAGCTACTTTTCAGAGGGCAATGGACATAGCTTTTGTTGGAGAGCAGGACAAGTTTTTGGTGGTATATCTTGATGACATCACAGTGTTTTCAAAGAACGATGATGAGCATATTGAGCATTTAAGAAGAACTTTTGAAAAATGCAGAAGGTATGGCCTATCCCTCAATCCTCAAAAATCTTTATTTGCATTAGATGAGGGAAAACTCTTAGGGCATATTGTAACTAAAGATGGTGTGAAAATAGACCCTAAGAGAGTTGAAGTAATAAACAATATTTCTTTACCCAGGAATAAGAAGGAAGTGCAGGTGTTTTTAGGCCGAATTAATTTTCTGAGAAGATTTATTCCTAACTATGCTGAGATAGTTAGGCATATAACTGATATGTTGAAAAAGGATAATGAAGTAAGATGGTCCCAGGAGTCTAGAGATGCATTCACCAGGATAAAACAGGCATTTGCTGAAGCTCCCGTGCTAGCTGGGCCAGATTATGCAAAACCATTTATGATTTTTTCATTTGCTTCGCCTCATACAATTGCTGGAGTATTGTTGCAGAGAAATGAAGATGGATATGAGCAGCCTATAGCCTTCTTCAGTCAAGTACTGCATGATGCTGAATTAAAATATAATATATTGGAGAAGCAGGCATATGCCCTGGTAAGGTCCCTCAAGGCTTTTAGAACCTATGTTTTGCAATCTCACATTACTGCATATGTTCCCACAACAGTTGTCAAAGACATTCTTGTTCAGGGGGATAGCGAAGGTAAAAGAGGAAGATGGATTGCAAAAATACAGGAGTATGATCTAGACATAAGGCCTACTAAGCTGATTAAAGGACAGGGACTGGCTAAAATGTTATCTGAATAAAATCATCAAGCTCTGGGCATTAATTTATCAGTGATAGCAAATGAAGAATCTGAAAAAGGAGAAGAACAACAAGGACTAGAGATGGCCACTCAGAAGGTACACATGAAATATCTCACTAGCCCTTGGTATAAAGAAAAAGTTGAATATCTTTTAACACTTAGCTGTCCTCCAAGTTGTGACAAGATAAAATACAGGGCTGTAAGAATGAAATCCCAGAAATACATAATCGCTAATGGACAGCTATATTGGAGAGACCCTTCAGGTATATTACTGTTATGCCTCGCAGAAAATGAAGTGGAAAGCATAATGACAGAATTTCATGAGGGAATATGTGGAGGGAATTACAACTGGAGGGCTATAGCTCATAAGATCCTGAAGACTAGCTTCTACTGGCCGAAATTATTCACAGATGCTTTTGCTTGGGTCAGAGCATGTGACAAGTGTCAAAGATTTGCAGAAAGACATAAATTAGCAGCTTTGCCTTTGATTCCTGTTCATGTGAATGAACCATTTCAGAAATGGGGATTAGATTTTATAGGAGAAATACATCCCCCGTCAAGTGGCCAACATAAATGGATACTAACAGCCACAGATTATTTCACAAAGTGGGTGGAAGCCATACCTACAAGAAATGCTACAGATGCTGTGATAATCAAGTTTATGGAAGAAATATCATATCCAAGTTTGGTTGTCGTGCTAGGATCGTAACTAACAATGCACAGGCTTTCAAGTCTGCCAGATTTGTAAATTTCTGCCAACAGTATAACATCATATTGACTCGCTCCACAGCTTACTATCCACAGGGAAATGGCTTAGCAGAGTCTTCTAACAAAACCCTGGTGAGGGCCTTGAAGAAAACAATAAATGATAATCAAAAGAATTGGGACTCCCAATTAAAATTTTCTCTATGGGCAAATAGGATAACCAGCGAGAGAGCAACAGGGAAATCTCCCTACGAGTTGGTGTATGGGCGAGCATCTGTGTTTCCTGTGCAATTGGCGCTGCCAGTAGCACGTTTTATGCAGGAAAGCCAGGAAGAACCAGATGACATGGTCAGAAGAATCAATCAGTTGGTCGAATTAGAGGAAACACGAAACCAGGTGAATCAGAGATTGATAGAATACCAAGAGAAAATGAAACATATATTTGATCAGCATGCAGGAAATAGGAAGTTTCAAATTGGAGATCTGGTGCTCAGATGGGATGTCCGGAGGGCCGAAAAAGGAAAGCATGCCAAGTTTGATCCCCTCTAGTTTGGTCCATTCAAAATTGTAAAGCAGGGAGGAAATAATACTTTTGTGTTGGAAAATTTACAGGGCGATGTGTTGGATGCCCCTGTGAATGGACAATTTCTCAAGCCCTATTTTCAATGTTGATCCAGGCAGAGCAAGCTTGATTGTAATATATTGTATATATATTTTTCACTTCAGTTTTGGTTTGATGAGTGCGTTGATAAATTTTGAAGAAAAATTCTAAAAAAGCGGAAGATCAAGATATGCACAGAAAAGATCAGTGGTCTGCAGGTTCTCGACGCATTCAAGTATGAACACACCGTCCCCAGGTGGAGCCAAATGTTGTACCCAACCAGATCTTCATCTAATTGTTCATGGGCAGTCTACTTAAATAATGCTGATCCTTTTCCTTTGTCTGTGGTTTTCAATTTTATACCTATCGCTACCAACTTTTTCCGCCTTCAAGCCTCATTCAAATAGGCCGAAATTCCATATTCAAACATTACGTTAAGGCCTGGCCCCTTTTGCCGCAAGCTCAAACCACTTCCCCGCCATGCATCATTGTGAAACTTTATTATAAAGTTTTATGTATATAAGGCGCCATATATTAATCGCAATAGCAATGTTCGTTCCAATCGCGAGTTGTGTTACAACTGTTCCGATTAATCCATCGCAAATATTTACGATGCGATTGATCGCGCCATCACGTCTCGCCGATCGCCCCATCCCCTCCGATCAATCGCGTCGCACTTCCTCCCAGTTGCGATTGCAATTACCTCCGTGCCCCGATCTCCGATCGCGATTTCCCTGTTGGGCCCCACCATTTGATACTTCCGCCTGTTCATATAAAAGGCCCTTTTCATTGTAAATCGGAAATTCATTGGGATTTCAGTTTTAAATAAAAGATTCGCCCCAATCGCATCGGAAATTATCTGTGTGTCATCCCGTCCCTCTCCCTCTTCGGATTTCTGATTGCGATTAGGCCCCCGGGTCCCACTCCATAATATCCACGTCATCTCCTCCGCTAATCCTCTCGTATGCCCGCGTGTCGTCTACATCCACCTCCACCATTTGTGTTCTCCGTTGACGCATCTTATCACATAATTTATGTTACGTACCTTTTCCTCGTTCATTCAGTACCATTTCACTGTAAATCCCACCGCTGCCTTTCATGTCTCCGCCATCCTCTTGTGTTTTCCACCGTTCCCCATTATGTCACCATTTCCGCGCATCTTCACCTCCACGCACATGTATCTCATCACGCCATTGTCCCAGTGCCTGTTTTCCTTAAGATGTTTGTGGATTTTTGCAGGTTGCAGCAACAGGGAGCCTCCATTAATTTCCGTTCCCATTACAGAGACCGAATGCATTTCAAAGGACTATTCAACAGACGCAGGATAATAGAGCAAAGATCTGAAGAGATATACAGATAAGACCATCATTTATTGAAGCCAAATGAACGTTTATTAAATCCTCAGGGAAATTCAAAAGGGGCGGGTTCTGGTAGCTGGAAACATAAATGAGGTTACAAAGAATATCAATAGAAGATCGAGGAGTTCAGTGTCCGGCACTGAAAAATACAAATTCTGGCTCCGGGCTCAAGGGGCCGAAAGTACCATGCACGAACACAAGCAGCCTCAAGGTTTTATTGCAGCAGATTTTCCTCTTCCAGTCAAGTACAGAACGTTGGTATATTTTATTCTTTATGTCTTGTTTACAAAGAGATCTCCTCCCTCAGCATTTATTCCATAGAGCTACAACAAAGTACACACAGCAGTTCGACGCCGCCAAGCAGTATGGGCGGGCTCTTTTCTCACAAATTGTTTTTAATAAGTCGAATAAATGTTCGCCAACCACCTTCTATTAGGGTTTTGGGGAGCTTCTTCTATAAAGCTCCAGGAGAACGAATTAGTTAGGGTTCCAGTATTTTATCAGAGAGCTTGTGCAGTGTGAGAGCTATTGTAATCCATTTTGTAAAACTTCTGAATGAGAGCTCAGAGCCCGTAGGGTCTCAGTGAGGAGTTATAACTGTAATGAGGATTCTGGTCTTTGGTATCCCATAGTATGTAATTTTCTCTTATGTGTTAATACAATATCCCATTTCATGCTATTTATCTTCTTATATCATGTTCTAGAATGCGAGTGGCTCAGTAGTTTGCAGTAAGGATTCATCCTAGTTGATGCCCTTTCTGGGATTAGTCAAGCGCTTTAAATAGGCCTAGTCATGATATACTGTTCCATGTTCACTTCATCCATATTTTCTGCTATATCAGCTGTTTTAGGAGGGTGCTTTTAAAATGCCAGGATTGTTTATGGATTCTTGAATTGGCAAGCCCATACATGGTTTTGTTGTATATCTGGGTATCAGTCTAATGTCAACTGGTATTTTCTTATTATTTCTCTCACTGCATCCACTTCCTGATATTTGATTTGTGTGGTATATTAGTTGAACCAGCCCTCTTTACAGTAAATTGTCTCTTAACTGTCTGATGCTTTTCTATTGGAGGTTTACACTTTGCTTCTGCAATATCTTTTCCTTGTGAGAGTTTTTGTGGAATGCTGGTCCCATTCAAATCTATTTCCTTGCTTTAACAAGAGATAACAGGAGAGCATTTGGATTGACAACCCAAGCTATATTATGTGTTCTCTGTTATATTAAGATGTCCTAGGCACTAGTCTATAGCAACTCTAGGCTGTCTCTAGGGGTGACAAAATTGTCTACAACACGGAGGACCTATTGGGAGGTTCCTTGATATTCATTTCCACCATCCAGTATCAGGCCAAGCTTCAACAATCTACCACATTGCAGTCTCCTTCAGAAATTGCGTTGTTTTGCAGGGCAGTAGCAATGGAGGGTTGAAAAACCCAGTTTGTGGGCTAGTTTCCTAATGGAGGGGGCAACCCTTCATCCGGAAAGCTAGAAGGGAGGAGTATCAACTTTTTTCTTGTCATATCAGTCACCTCCCAGTAGTTATTGAGTTACAGAGCATAATTCAGCCCTAGGGCTCCATTTTTCACATATTGTATTTTTGGAAACCTTTTCTGGGTTGTCTTAGAATTGTGCTAGAAAGCCTAAATCTCTGATCCCGACATTTTCTGAGCAATATATCAGCATATCCATGTACTCTCATTTGTAGCAATAGTTATTCCCAGCATAAAATGCGTTGTCATAGCCTCCAGCATTTTATATAACAGTTGTTTTTCATATTTCATGTACTGTGTCCTTAGAGACTTGTTTTGCCTAGATTGTCTTTTTCCTCGAGATCTTGTACTCATTTTTCTGCTATAATGTCTAATAAAATGGATCTATGATCTGCTCACATTTGATGTATTGATGTTTTACTGCATTTTCTAGTTTAATGTTCTATATTCCTATTTTTCCTAATTTGGAATATTACACTCAAGCAAGCTAAGAAGGATAATGAATTATCACCAAAGTATTATGGTCCTTACAAGGTGTTGCAAAAGATTGGTACTGTGGCATACAAATTGGAGCTTCCTACTTCTCGATTGCAACTAGTTTTCCATGTTTCATGCTTCAAGAAGGTTATAGGTGACAAACTTCCAGTTCAAACAATATTTCCATAACTTGATGAGGAAGGAAAAATCATATTGGAACCTGAAGCAGTCACAAAAACAAGAACTCCACAGCTACGAAATCGATCAATTTCAGAGTATCTCATCAAGTGGAAGAACTTACCCATTGAAGATTCTACATGGGAGGATGAGAATTTTATACAGAAGCATCCAAAGCTACTCAAGCATTGAGGACAACACTTTTTTGAAGGAGAGGGGCATGTTAGGTTCCTATATTACTAGTGTAGTCCCTTATTGTTGTTAGTGTAGTCCCCTTATTGTTATTTTTGTACCCTTGTAACCCCCATATTGTTATTATTGTGCCCTTACATTATTATTATTAGGTCAGCTAGGATTATATTGACCCCATGGACTACTATATATAGAAATAAAATTTTTTCATTTTTCATTTATGTAATGTAAAGGAGGTTGCCCCCTTGCCCCCTCGAAGTGGCTTATTTCTAAGGCCGTGATCTCTCTTTTCTTCTATTTTTGGAGTTGGTTTCATAACAGAGCCTAATACACCCAACCTGCTTGAAGTCTATCCATAGATTCAACATTGTTTTTGGGAAGTCAGGTGGGAGAAATTTTTCTCTCACTGTGTGGATTACCATGATGAAGTTTCTAGAGCGTTTGCGAAAGGCTTCGATGGTCAGCAGGTGATTATTGGGGGAATTACATTTCATGTCACAGAGGAGCTAATCGTTGAAGCCACATGTTTTTCTGCAGATGGAGAAAGAGCTTTCAAGAATAATGTTTTAGCTAGCATTGATGTACTTTTTCTTGAAAGATGAATTTAAGGAGATGAACTGGAGTTCAGGGGTTCATAGGTCTTGGTTAAAGGATGAGTGGCATTGTCTCCTGTGAATTACTCAGTCATACTTCACCTACGAAGGACGCTACAATCGAGTCAATCTCTATCATTTCTGGTTTCTAGCTGAGCAGGTCAGTTGAGAATCAATACTCCCTATTTTCTGTTATAAAACCTGAAACATATGTATGCTAGATTTAGAGAAAGAACAAATGCATCTTCCCACTTCATATATCATAAGGGTCTGATAAAATTGTTAATTTAAAGCCAGTTGAGAAGGGTTGGAAGGACTTAGGAACATTTTTTGTTTTGGGGAGGGTTTGAACTTCAAACTACAAAACCAAAAAGTGGTAGAAAGAAGGGTAGCAAAAAGAAAGTCAAAAAACCACAAAACCCTGAATAGGGGACCTCATTTTTACAAACAATGAGCCAACAAAAGGTGGAATCAATTCCCCCTTTGGTTTCTAAGTTACCCAGGGTTTATACTAGGAGAAGTGATAGGCTAAGAAAAATGAAGTATGCTCCTACTCCCATTGTCCCCCTACCTGCAAAAAAAGAAGTTAGCAAGCAAACAGAGAAATCCAAGGGCAAAATGATTGAACCTGAAGCAGAGAAGACACTTGTAGATAAGGAACCCACCTTGGCAAAGATGTTTAAAGGTGGAAAAATACCCCACACCAGGTCGTGGAATAAGCTAAGACTGAACATCAAGTTGAAATAGAATCTTGTGTTAGCAAAGGAGGTCATAGATGTAGATAAAACCCCTCAAAAGAACTTGATCATAAACTAAGAGAAGGCCACAAGCTCAAAGAGGCCAAAGAAAACCAAATATTCAAAGAAATGGGTTACTATCCAGGTTCAGAGGAGTAAGAGACAAAGAAGGACAAATGTTGACATCTTATTTGAGGCAACTAGCACACTTGCTAGTTGATCTTTTACCACACTGTTTTGATTGCCCGCTGTCAAAGTGAAATTTTGATTTGCAGGCTGATAACCCTTCTATCAGTTATTTTCACATGTAAAGGTGAATGAGCGTCTAGTTTTTCATTGTCAGCGCATTGTTGGCAATCGGTTCTAAAAAATCGTTCACAGCCAGCCCGTCAGCGACACTGTGTATGTTCCGGATTCAAAATGATAACACTGAGATTGTTAGCACTATTAGATCTAGAAGCCCAAAAGGAGTTGTGCAACAGATGATATTTTTAGAAGGATGAGAAGGCAAGAGTTCCAACAAATTAGGCAAATGATCAGTCACCATTTTTTACCCAGTTTCCTAGCCAAGTTTGTAGCACGTTGTTACGATTTAGATATAGATAGGCTTGGAAAAATGTATTGTGTATGTATTTGACACATACGCTTTTATTTTTAGAAGATTTTAATTAAGTAGATACTAGAACCTCGTTTTAAGTTGTAATATTTTCTATAAAGACAAGCTTTTAGAATGAAGAAGGGTTTGATTTTTTTTTTTTTAAATCAGACTTGGTGTATATTATTTTTTATATTAACAGAACTCATTGCAGGAAGTATTACGAAATTTCAGAGATTCATGTGTTGAAGGTTTCCAGTCATTTTCCTATTGTGTTTTTTCCTCTTTCTTAGTCAAAACTTGAATTCATAGAACTTCGGTAATTTGAATAAAGGTTATGAAACATAATTATGTGAAAATTCTTTGTTTCAGGTTATTCATATTCCTTATGTGTTTTTCAACTTACATGTCAATTGCAGAATTCACATGGTTTCTTTGATTTTTATGTTTACTTCTACTATCTCCTACCATATCTTGTTAATGATTTGTCTAAAAAACTTGTAGCGATATTTCATATGATCCTTTCAGATCTAGCCATTGTTATAAGTACATAACCAGACAGATTTGACTAAGTTATAGAAGGGATCCACCTTCGAATTGAAAGGGCTAGCTTTCAAGTCAAGAGATTGGTCAGAGGTTACCTCAGTTATTTCCTTCTGCAACCAGGGCGACTTCTGAGAGATAACAGAGAAAATGTTTTTTTGATTGGAATCTGGTAATACAATTTCTAGCAAGATTGTGATTTCTTGTTGTTTAAAAAATACTTTTGAACACATGAATAGATTTTGCATCCTAAAAATACCCCTAATGCACTTGATTTATTTATTGACAAGTTTTTAATTTCACTTATAAATGGACATTTTCATATTTATTATTTACTATAATTGTTGTTAAAGTGTTTAATGAGCCCCCTCCTGATTGGGGTGCAATCCGGTCGTAGATCCCTAGGTGGATCATGATTATATAATTCAAGGAAAGGCCTTACGGCCTGTAGGGTGGGTCGGCTAGAGGCAAGTGGCCAAGGGATGGCGACGGTGAAGGCCGCGTGCGAGGAAGGGGACTCAGATCTCGAAGGCGCCATCATAAAGCAAGTTGGGATATAGCAGAATGGAAGATCCACCGGGAGTTTATAATCTGGCTATGTTACTCTGAAACCATTTTTTCTGCAGGTGAAGGTCAATTGGTTCAGAGTCGACAGGAGCGACGAGACATAGAACCACAGGCTGCGGCGCCTAGCAAACCAAGGGTATGTTGTTTTTCTCCTCTCATTTGTATGTCTCACGAGTATGGGGATCGTTGGAAATATGTGCTTTTAGCTTCGAAATGGATTAGTTTGTTGGATGCATTAGCTACTTTGTCTACATGGGGTCCTGGGCAGTTTTCTTTGGTTTTCTCTGGGTTGTTAACGTCAATTTCCATTTTGCATGGTATAATGCTACAAAAAATGGGGATATGGGGCTAGTTTGGTGAGGTTACTGTTACACCAATTTTTGGTCATCTAATTTGTTACTATTAGATGGACCAAAGTACAACATGTAAGACCAATTTTACCCTAAGTAAAATTGTTTTCACTATGAAAAATATCTTAGTAATCCATAATTTATTAAGTTGTTTATGGTCTAAACAAGACACTCCATGAGGAAATATTGAATAAATCCGTACTTGTTTGAAATTTCCTCAAGGGATAATTAATTAAACAACAGTTTAATTAATATTCCTGGACATATTTAACCCAAAACAGGAAAATTAATTAGACAAATCATTATTTATCTTATTATTTTCCAGGAATAATTATTTAAACATTATTTAAATAATATTTCTTGTTAAATTTGACTAAATCATTTATAAATAATTGAATAAATCACTATTTATTTAATTATTACTCAACCACACTCTTAAAATAATAAATAAATCATTTATTTATTTATTATTTACAAATAAAGGGATTTGACCAAATTCAAATTATTTTTCCCTCCAACAAATATAATAAAATATTTTATAAAAGTTGGATCTAGATTTGGTTAATAATATTTTAATTATGCACCAATATCTAGACTAACTCAATATTTTTTTATAAATAGAATGGTTTTTCCATTCATTCACTACCTTTTGTTGCCTAAAGATCACTCTAGATCTATACTTTTGGTCTGACTTTGATACTCCATCATTGTCATATTTTTCTATCTTTTTCTTTGTGAACTCCCCTAGAGTTCCATTTTTTGTCTGGGTTTTCTACACCATAAAGAGAGAGAGATCTTAGATCTGAAGCGCTGAGGAGATACAATAACCCATCCCATTGAGGGGGACTGGTAACATCTTTCTATGCTCCCTTCCCAGGTGTCTTAAATACAAAATTATTTAAAAATATTACTGTCTTGTCTATTGGATGCATGGAGCAACTCTTGCTTTTATTTGTTGCTTAATGTCTTTAACTGCATAGATCTAGATTTTGTAGCATTTATCTTGGTCAACTAACTGCAGATCTAAAGAAATTGGCAACCATCTTTGATGTTAGGGTTGTTTGTTATGCACAACTAAAGTGAGCTTTTTTCGTACGCTTGCAATTAGAGTTCACACTAATAACTGGCGACTCTACTAGGGTTTATAATTATGACCGTTGTCATTTTTCAGAACCCTACATGACCAGCTACTTCAAGTCCTAGGGTTTTTCTTCAGCTTCTTGTTTTTCTTTTCTTGATGTTGTTTTTAACCTTTAAAACCCTAAAACGATAAAAATTCTAACTTTCGTGTGTTTTTGGGCCTATTGCGCAGGTGAGAGGTATCAACCACCACTGAGAAGACACTTTTTTCTAAAACCTGCTACTGAGAGTGCTGGAAGTGCAGGTCGCACTTTTTGGGACAAAACCTGCGACCTCAACCTTCAGGATGCAGAAAACAGCCTCAAACATGCAACCTCTGTTGAAAACAGGTCAAAAACTGTGATCCGTACTTTTGCAGGAATTTTTCTGTGACTTTTATGGGTTTGTCTGGGATACTTTTCAAGGTTGTATGACCTCCGTCTCCACCCATGTTGGACTTGTACTTGCTATGTTTTACTCGTCGAAGTAGGAACCTAGCCCCCTAGGGCTTCAGTACGCTTCCACCTTTCTAGGAGGAGTTTAGATGAAGTAGGTCGTCTGAGATTTCAATGTGTTTAGCCATTTTTCAGATCTGATCTTGTACCTTCAGATCCATTTCATATTGGTTATTTATCCATCCAAAACACCTTTTTTCAGTTTTTTTTGGTCCTCCTCTAAGGTCCTCTCTGTTTCCCTTCAGGTTGTAGCCTTTCGCCACCTCATTTGCAACACTTTTCCCTCTAGTTTTTTGGTTGTTTTCTGCACCTATTTCTAGCAAATCTGACCTCTAGATCCCTGTCCCTCTCGACTTTAGATCCATTTTCCACTTTTGGTGTGTTTTGACTAGATTTTTCCCACCCATAAACTAGTTGTTGGGAAGCCCACCTCCTTGGGTTTAGATTGATGCATCTTTAGCTGTTTATTTTCTATCATATTGTTGTGGAGGTAAATCCCCTCTGCGAACAGAGACGATCACTACTAGCCCAGACCGGGTCTAGCAACAATCATTCACGCTTTAGTGCAGGTTCCTAATTGCAAATAAACCAACTAGCGATGAAGGCTTACCTGGAATCCAACGTTGTCGCTCGTAGAGAAAGTAGCGCTCATGTTCCTTAGCTCTGGCAGATCACGATCCCCACGATCTCCATGATAGGACACTTGCACATGTGAGGAACAAAACAAACGCAAGCGTAAAATCCAGTAGATGCAACTATATGTCAGTCAGAAATGACATAACTCATCATCATAAACAACAACAAGAGTGGAACCATAACCAATAGTCGTTTATTACTAATCAATCAAAGGAAGAATACAACCATAGTTCTGATGCTGAATTCTCCTTTGGCGGGTCGCCAGCAGAACACGTCTCGAAAATCCTGTCAAGGATGGGACAAACCTCTCTCTTCGGATCTTGACGATAGTCTCCTTGCTTGGAATTGGACTTAAGGGAATTATGGAGGCTCTTGCAGCATAAGGCTCTTGGGAATTTGGGAACTTGAAGACTAGCTTGCAATGGAGATGGGCAAGCTTTTATAGATGGAGGAAGGGGAGTTGGGATCCCTATAATCGGTGTGGCCCTATCCTCCAAGGAAGCTTCCATGGAGAGGTGGAGAAAACCACTTCCTCTACCGCGGTCAGTAGCCAACCTCACTCAAGTTGAATGCAGTTGAATTGGTAAGGACGAAACTTCCGCTTGACTGTTTTCGCACTCATACTAGCCAGGCTGGCGTGAGTGCGACTCTGGGACAGAGCGCCAATTGGCGTGACCTCTTTGAAGGATTTTCCCCATTGGCACGGGTACTGAACTGTCTACCCGCGCCAATGCAAAAAGGGTCATTTTTAGGGTTTTTCACAAGGAGATGTCCTCGGGGCAATGAAAGCTCTTGTTCAGAGGGATGTCATGAAAGTGATTTCAAGCCATGTCACTGCTCACAGGTCACGAAATGAGCCCTCCAATGTGCGGGAAGGGGATTGCAGGGACGGTGACAAATTACTGTGTAATAGATGCCCCCTAAAGCAGGAGGCCCGAGAGAGAGAGAGGGGTGAAATGCTTTACGAGAATGTGTCCAACTGAAAACTCCACCGTCAGAAAACCTGCGCGGAGAAATACAACTGATATCTCGGATACATGATATATATATGCGGTATGGGCGCAGCAATCCATAACAGAGTATACAATAATCCAGATCTAAGGCATGGGTGCATCCATCCAGTGAGGTTTGATAAATAGACTCAGGTATGGTCGCAGCCATCCAATAAGTGAGTCACGTAACCAATCATAATAATCACAAAATCGTAGCCTGGATTACAACAGACACAATCCAGGGTCTTGCGCTCCATCTCGACCCGAACAAAGTACAAGTTCAAGCATGCGAATAAATGATCTGAAGTCGAACATGCAAGAACATCATCTGATTACCAGCCAGTGATGAAAGCTATTAACAGACGTGAAAGGTACCACCAATAATGACGATGGCCCTCAAGGTACTACAGGTACAATCTACGGCATGTGAATCAATGAGCTGGCGTCGAACACCCGTAGAATCACTCGATCGGAGGTTAATGATGAAAACCTCGCGTCAAATGTGAAGAACCTGCCATTGAGGCACGCAGGCTCCAAGGCACCAGAAGGGAGTCTTTAGATCAGCTTCCCGGATAATGAACTGAAGTTGACAGGAAGTGACCTGGATCGAAGGTGGGCCATCATGTTTCCCACATCATCGACACGAGACAGGGGAACATAATTTTTTTGTGAATCACGATCAGATGAGAATCAGAGGGAGGTTGATATTTTCAGAGGTCAACTTCTCTTGAACATATGAACGACACGACAGTGGACTTGGCAGTCTTTGACATCAAAAGATCAGAGGTCATAGTGACGAGGCAAAGAGCAGATGAGAGGTCAAAAGGGATTACCCAAACCCACGGAGGCAAGTGAAAAACGAGATGAGATGTCCCCAACCCTGACACGAATGCGGACAAGTGCCATGTTCAAGAGCGACTTACTGCCGACACGACAATGATGCTGGTTTCATTTTTCCCCACCATTTTTGGCGAGTACCCCAATTATTTTTGATAACAAGCTTGAAGGGGATAGCATATGCTTGCGATATAAGTCCATCCTAGTACGTTTAACGAGCCCCAAGAAGGAAAGACTCGAATACCAACATTACGACTGAGTCCGATGTCATCGGGGTTTAACGAGTCTGACAAAGTAAGAACTCGACGTCTTTTCATGTTTAGAGAGTTTGAAAAAAACAGCTGAAAAGTAAACTCCAAGGTTCCCTTTTCGTAAATAGTTCCTCAGATCCGAAAAGGTAGAAAACTATGTCTGATAAAACCTCCTAGTCGTGATAGGCTAGGGTATTCCTTTTTCGTAAATAATCTATCCCAGCCCGAAAAAGGGGTAAACGTATACTGGGTAGATGCCGTTTCGTGGCCACTTTAACGAGATCGAAACGACAAGGGCCTCAGCAATCTTTTCATGTTTAGAGAGTCAGAAAAGAGCTGAAAGATGACTCCTCCTGGAGGAACGAGTGGTATAAAGGGTAGAAACTGGTTCTAGTAATAGTGGAACTGCTCAGAAAAAATAAAGGTTAAGAGGTTGGCTAACAAGACCACTCATCGCAGCGGTTCCTCAGAAACGGGTAAAACAACCAAGTGAAGGCATATGATCGGCCAAGCAGATAGTGACAATGGAGTGAGAAAACCAATGTTCATCTGGCAAAAACAGGCTGATAAAATGGAAATCACAAGAGGTACAATGGGAATGGTTTCATTTTTACACAAGCTTGAAATAAAGATAAACTATGCTTGAAACTAGTTTCATTTTTACACAAGCTTGAAACGGAAACAAACTATGCTTGAAAAGGTAAGCATGCCCCCCAGCATGGTGACTCAATTCGAGGTACATGCCCCCCAAGCTTCAATCCATATGAAAATCAGATGGAGTGAAGGTTCAAGTTACGATATCAATAGATAGACTCGACTGGGATTTTACGAGATCTTATCAAAGACTCGAATTGAATAGGAATGTGTTTCATTATTTTAACGAGGTTGACACATTAAAAGAACTATCCTCAAATGTCCTTGTTCCATGGTTTAAGGAGCTTGGCACAAGACAAGGAACTCTGCTCCGACAACCTTGTTTCATTTTTTAAGGAGCTTCGCACATGAAAACAAACTGTGCTCCGATCGACCTCATCATAATGAATATGAAGTCATAGCTTCCAAGGATTTCCCATCCGATGGAAGGAAAACATCCTGGAAATCAGGACCCAATGCCCCCAGCACACTATGCACGATGGCATCATCACTGAGTACAGGCACGGGGTAGGTAGCCACATAGTTGACCTGCGGTGGGGCAGATACAACCGGTGGATAAAAACCAGGAAGGGATGATGGCGAGCCAGTTGCCACATCAGGACCAAAGAACGAAAGCTTATCAATGCTCACGATCCGTCCTTCATGTGGAAAACAGACCACACGAAAAAGGGAGGAGACAAGCGCTCTCATGGCATAGGTGTAATCGCGCCCCAAGAGCAGATTGAAATCCAAAGGGCCTGGAACAACCATCACGTCCATATGGATGGTTTTACCTCCCAAAGTAACAGGTAACCTTTGAAGGATCCCTAATGGTTGACTCGTTCTTCTGTTAAATGCCAACAGATTCTGCGTAACAAGCGCAAGCGGCGGTGAGCCAAAAGCTTGCCAAGTAGTTGAGGATAGAATACTAATAGAGGCGTCTTCGTTTATAACGGTGTTGGGTACGACCAGACCAAAATCATGTACTGTGATCTCGAAAGGCACATAAGACAGAAGGCGGTATCCTGAAAATCGATTCCAATCAAAGGAAGCAACCAAACTACTCAGGGGGGCTACCATCGAACTAAGATGGTCTTCCCCTGGTGTTACGGAAGAAGAAGGAGCATCCTCCACGACCTCCATCTCGAAGGCAGGAGGAGTATCCTCCGGGACCTCCATCACGGGAGGCGGAGAAGCAGCTTCTTGAGGTATGGGGACAGGAGAATCTTTCTCCAAGTTCGAGGAATCTAAAGAAACAAGAAGAACCTGAGGGATGTGAGGTCCACTCTCAATGGAAACGACCTGGTGCACCATAGACGGGGCTAGTTCAACCGATCCCACGACCAATGGTTGGTCAGGGATGGATTCTTGAATTTGAATTTCCGAGGGAGCGGGATCGACCAAGGATGACTCTTGACCAATCGTGGCATCAACAGGTGGAAGATTCAAATAAAGCTGTTTGTAACCAGCGGGAAGGTATGGTGTAGAAACAGTCGGGTTGTCCAACACTCGCTTGGCTTCATCCATATAAGGACAAAGGTGAATGGCATGGTGCCCTTCACACAAGTTACAGGGATTGGCAAGCTTACCCTGCTTCTTAGGAGCCTTACCAACAGCCGAAGACGTGCCCCCAACCTGACTCCCAGAAGCCAAAGGCAACAGCGGACGACCATTGGACCATTCTTCATGTACCTTGGGAATGCCAGGGCAGTCTTGAAGAAGATGGTCTCCCGTGCACAACATGCAAGGGAACTTGACTTTCCGCGGAGGGTTGGGAGGTTTATCAACGTAAGGCTTCTTAGGCGCAATAGCTGCAGAGCTAGCCTCTCCTTTATCGGACTTCTTCTTCTTTGTCTTCTTCTTCTTCTTCTTAGCCACCTGGTTACTCTAATCCAGACTTTCACCAGGCGAAGTAGAAGAGGAGGACACAGAAACAGGCGAAGAAGGGGAGAGGTCCACCTTGGAATCAACATGATGTTGTTCAGGTGGAGGAACTAATTGACCAGTAGCTGAGACATTCGGGACCACAGAGGTTGAAAACAACCAAACAGGAAACCCAACAGTTAACCCAGGAAGGGACAACGTTGCCATATAAGGAGCACCAACATTTCCAAAAGGAGGAAAATGACCAGGATTCCCATCGGAGGGGATTCCTTGGTTGGTGAACTCTGGAAAAGTTGCCATCAACAACTCAAAACCACACACGGGCTAAAAACCAAGGCACACAATCAAACGTCCAACAAGAAAACTCTAAAATGGCATGTGATCGCGGGTGATTTATTTTACCACATTGAAACCTAGAAACTTCACCGTTTCATGTTTTAAGAGTCAAGAAACGGATGAAAGATGACTCTATCTCTTTCATTTTTGAAGTAAGTGTGAAAGGAAAAGCGCTTGGTGATATTTTCAAATTTAAGGAGTCAGATAAGATCAAAATGACTGCTCAGGAATTCTAGGCAAAGGGTGTACCAAATAACCGTGAACTACAATATACACCTTGGTTTCAAAATGAAAGAGAAATCAACCAAGGACTTAACATACGTGCAGGCAATCTCCCCGAATGCTGTGTCCGGTGTATCACGGGTATAGGGCGGCAGACTCGGCTTCCTATGGATAAATGATAGAAACCTAGTGGGGTCTCCCTTTATATACTCAATGGTATGGGGAGCACAAGTCCGTACTAGTGCTGTCTAAAGCCAAGAGGCGAATGACAGCTACTAGGTTTAAAGATGCCAGAACACGTCTCTAGCCTAGACCTCTAAATGTTGCATTAATGTTTCAATGCTGCCTTAGTGTAAATTGAATAAATTTTAATGTTTATCTTCAATTATGTTTCAGTTTTCAGGCCCTAGCGAGTGTTATGTCTCAAAATCTCCTATGTGCAGCTATATGATAAAAGAAATATTTTCAATTCAATGAATGCTATCTAGTTAAGGGAAGAGCTTCAAACAATGATGCAACAAACAACAACACTGTAAACGAAATCTTTTCCAAACTAGATGACTTTCACTATCCAAAAGTAATTTCAAACATTCAACGATGCGAATAATGCAATGTAATCTATGCAAAATCCTCTTTTTCAAAAACTATGCAATTGTAATCTATGCACAATTTCCTTTTCCTTTTCAAATTATAAGAATGCACTCAATGCATTTTTTGATGAAATGAGAATCTACTTAATGCATGCTTTTAATAAAAGAGAATGCAATCAAAGTGATTTCTAGTTTTCAATCATTAAACAATGTAATCTAAGTTCAATGATGGATCTCAAAAAATACTTTTCAATGAAATGTGATCTAATGCATTTTAACGAAAAACAAACTATGAGACGAAAACTAAAAGAACGCAAATCTCCTTAATGAAGGATGAAGGCAAAAGAGATGCAAACAAACACTAAGAACGCAATCGTTGTTTCAAAACACTTTGTAACGAAATTCCTCAAAAGGTGACAAAACACAAAGAGGACTTCCAAAGCATGAGATCAAAACAAGGCATTCATTCCCTTTTACATCAAGCAATCATGGAAATAAGACATTCCAAACAATGAGCAATGTAATCTATGCTCATACAGGGAAAAGATCGGAAGGGAAAGACACACTGGTGAAAGATTTAGGAAAAAAGTCTCAATTTTCACACACCCTGTAATTGGCACGACTTTATCATTGACAACTAGCGCCAACGCCTAAAAATGAAAAAACAAAGAATTTCTCCCAACCAAGACCAGACTCACTACTTCAAGCAGAATCTCCAAGACTCAAATGAACCATGTAATCTAGGCTCAAAGCGAGACAAAGCGGAATTCGAATGAAGAAGAAGCTAATCACTCGAATAACGCAATAAAATGATAGACGACCACCAAACAAATGCATAGAAGCAATCACAAAGTTGACTGAACAGATAGAAACCAAAAAATCCCAAGGGAGGCTCGACACACAAGAGAACCTAGATGCCCTAGGGCTAGAATGTGAAATTGATGGAAACGGGAAAACAACCAAAGGACGAAGGTCACAACCAGTCAAACAAGGCTCCAGAACACTCAAGCAGTCGAAAAAACAAGACCAAACACACTGATCAAGCTCAGGAAGCTCAGAAAAGAGCAAACCCTAGTACCTCACAGGATTGGCGCGAGTAATACACTGACAACATGCGCCAGAATGGAATTGGCGCGAGTAATACACTGACAACATGCGCTAGTGGGCGCGACTGTCACACTGAAAAGCACGCCAGCCGAGTTTGCTATGGAAAAAATTAAAAAAAACACTCCAACAAGAAGACCAGTGATGATCAAGCTGACCAAAAGCCAAAATCACAAAAAGAGCCAGCCAAAAGAGCCGATTAAGCAAGCAGAATCGAGAAACAACCGAAAAGACAAGACAATACTCCAAGTGCTCAGTTCATAAACTAAACCGGAGATTGACTGAAGCAGCTTTGATCTACTTCGCTAATGCAGAGCAATAGCATTTCGAAGCCTATCTGGCTAACTTCAGGCTCCATCTGTAGCTTACAAAGTAGAACAAAAACCAGCTAGACGATCCCCAGCGGAGTCGCCAATTTGTTGTGGAGGTAAATCCCCTCTGCGGACAAAGGCGATCCCTACTAGCCCAGACCGGGTCTAGCAACAATCATTCACGCTATAGTGCAGGTTCCTAATTGCAAATAAACCAACTAGCGATGAAGGCTTACCTGGAATCCAATGCTGTCGCTCGTAGAGAAAGTAGCGCTCCTGTTCCTTAGCTCTGGCAGATCACGATCCCCACGATCTTCGTGATAGGACACCTGCACATGCAAGGAACAAAACAAACGCAAACGTAAAATCCAGTAGATGAAACTATATGTCAGTCAGAAAGGACATAACTCATCATCATAAACAACAACAAGAGTGGAACCATAACCAATAGTTGTTTATTACTAATCAATCAAAGGAAGAATACAACCATAGTTCTGATGTTGAATTCTCCTTCGGCGGGTCGCCAGCAGAACACGTCTCGAAAAGCCTGTCAAGGATGGGACAAACCTCTCTCTTCGGATCTTGACGATAGTCTCCTTGCTTGGAATTGGCCTTAAGGGAATTATGGAGGCTCTTGCAGCATAAGGCTCTTGGGAATTTGGGAACTTGAAGACTAGCTTGCAATGGAGATGGACAAGATTTTATAGATGGAGGAAGGGGAGTTGGGATCCCTATAATCATGGGATTGGCCCTATCCTCAAGGAAGCTTCCATGAGAGGTGGAAAACCACTTCCTCTACATGGAGATCCATAGCCAAACCTCCCAACTCAAATTAGATACCAGTTCATGAATTGGTTAGGACGAAACTTCCGCCATTTATTTTTAAAAAACACTCCTTAAATTGGCTGGCGCGAGTGCGACTCTAGGACAGAGCGCCAATTGGCACGACCTATTTGAAGGATTTTCCCCATTGGCGCGGGTACTGAACTGCCTGCCCACGCCAATGCAAAAAGGGCCATTTTTAGGGTTTTTCACAAGGAGGTGTCTTCAGGGCAATGAAAGCTCTTGTTCAGAGGGATGTCATGAAAGTGGTTTCAAGCCATGTCACTGCTCACAGGTCACGAAATGAGCCCTCCAATGTGCGGGACGGGGATTGTAGGGACGGTGACAAATTACTGTGTAACACATATTCAGTTTACTTTACTGTTATTTACAAATTTATTTACAGTTATACAACACCCTTTTTCTTTTTTCTCTACACACGTCTGGGTTTTAAAATTAAAATTAACACACTTAACAAGCACACCCTAAGTGAAGAGTACCTAGTTTACACCGCCAGGCCAAGACTATAACATTGTAATCATTTGATCCCGCACCTCTCTGCGTTTGTTTCGACATTGTAATCATTTGATCTTGCACCTCCTTGTCCTTGTTGATCTCTCTTCCTTCTGTGATCCATATCTTTTCTTCCACCATTTCGCCCCCAAGGCGTTTATCCCGGAGACTTCTTGGCCTTCATCCTCAGTTTCCGTTAGGAAGACTTACTCCTCTGCGTAGGATTCGAGTTAGTCCTCCACCGAGTCCCCATTCTGACTCTGCTTTTGGTTCATGGGGTTCCCCTTCTGGTTCTATCTCCAGTTCTTCTCCTGTCACCTTCACCATGTCTGGTTCAGGACCTAATGCTGGTGGTATCCCCGACCCTAATGCTGGGAATATTACTAGTGGGACCGCAACAAGAACTATCCCGGCTGCTCCCTTGCTCCCTTATATGTCAGGCCTCAGTCTTCCTGATTTTAACTAGTTGATCAATGACCCCATACACCATGATCCTGGTTGGCCTGCTATGCCAACCAATCTCCCTTCTGACATCCCCAAGTTTGAAGGTTTTGCTAGAGAGGATCCTACAAACCATGTTCGATCTTTCCACATGTGGTGTTCGTCTAACTCCATCACCGATGACTCTGTCCGTCTTCAGTTGTTCCAACGTACGCTTACTGGAGAAGTTGCCAAGTGGTATGTTGACCAGGCCTCCTCCTCTCATACTAATTTTGCAACTCTTACCAAGGATTTTCTGTCTTACTTCCAGCTTCCCCTTCATTATGACACTGGTATCGAAATTTTGACCTATTTCCGTCAATTGTCTGCGACACGCCTATCTGATCATGTCTAGGAATGGTGGAGAAGAAAGAGCCTATGTCGAGCCCCTACCTTCGAAGACCGTGTCTACATGGACTGGTTTCTCAGATCCCTTTTTCCTGCTATTGGAAAAGATGTTACATCTGATTTCCCTCAGAGCGAAGAAGCTTCCCTCCAGATTGCGTTGAAATATGACCTGATCTATGCACAGTCTGGTTATGTTTATACCGTCTTACATGATCTCCCTAGACCTGGTAGTGCCAACGCACCGGGGGCATCCCAAGCCACCAACGGTATCATTGGAGCCCTTTCTCATCCGTACACTCATCCTCCTATGAGTTATGGTTTCTCTCAGGGAGGAGCTAGCTCCTCCAACACTTTTCCCCCTCCTGGCAGTATGTATCCATGATACGACATGCCTCCTCCTTTTTCCCAACCTATTTACCACGATGTTACCCAAGCTTCTTATTATCCATATCCACAGCCTAGTGCTCTAGCTCCTCTAACATTAGCACCTCAGCCTCCCTTTCCTTCTCAACTCTCGCAACAACAGCCACCACCCCCCCAGGGGCAAATGTATGAACAACAGGGTGCGTCTAATCCTCCTACTTCATAAAAGAAGAGGAAAGGCAACCAAAACCAATCTTCCCCAGGTAATCCAGGACCCACTCCCCAAAGGAATACACCTAACATTGCTAACTAGCAACAGGGCACTCAACCCAAGCAGGATAGGCCTGTTCACACGAACAAACCTTGTTCTTGTTGCGACATCTATGGTCACTATACCCATGATTTTCCTCTTTTACCTCAGATACGACAGATGTGGGAAGCTCAAGCAGCATCTCGAGGACAACAAGCCTCCCCTTCGGTTCCTCCTAACGCTGCACCTATCCAACTGGATGTGTTTACCAATTCTTTCCCCTAGCAAGGATTTTTGGCTACCTAACCCCCTAAAGGTCAGGCGGCCACTCAACCTCCTCCATATAGTACCTTTGATTACGAAATTCTCATGATGAACTCTGACCAACCCATTACCGTTGACCTCAACCTTCAGACTCGATCTCGTCAGTACAACAAGCCTTCCACTACGTCTGCGCCCAAGCCCCCTTCTTCAGGTTCCACAGAGCCTCTTTCGATAACCAATGGTCCTTTAATAATCCCTCAGCCTAAGGAAAAGGTTCATACCAATATCCCCAAGGGACCATTATGCGAAACACTGCTTTTGGTAAAGCTTCCATTCGTATAGTATAATAGATGATTTGGCGCAATCCCTTGCTGCCATCTCAATGTTGGAACTCCTCCAGTCGTGCCCTTTACAGCGAAAATATATGTTAACTGCCATGGGCATTGTGGATCCTTCATATGATCATTTGATCGTCTTCGATGTTGATTGGTCAAAACATCCTCCCCTTCCTGCTTCTGTCACCTTCCAAATCCTTTTCAAGATCCGGAATGCCAAAGTATCACGTTGTATCATTGACGAGGGGGCATACACTTGAGTGATGTCTGCTTTAGTTTGGAAGCATCTCAGATCTCTTGAGTTGGCCCTTTCCAATATCACCCTCCGAGCATGGGATGGTCACTCTTCCTAGCCCATAGGCCTATTCCACAATTGTCCTATTACTCTTGCAGGAAAGACTGTTTATGTTAACGTAGAAGTCATAATGCCCCCTTAGATTACAACATTATTTTGGGTCGTAGCTACACTTATGCGATGTTTTTTGTCCCATCTGTGGTTCATCGCAATATGTTCTTTCCTCACAACGAAAATATTGCCACCATCGACCAGTTGACATATTACGAACCAAAGTCTCAGACCTCCCTTGAGTCCATCATCTCTTTGGTGGCCAATAAACAAATAGTCGAACCTTTGACCAATGTTTCCCCCGGAGTCTACAAAGACTCCTCTTTGCTTGGTTCATTCCCTGGTCTTTCTCCTCCTGTTTTTGATCCCAGCTCATCAAATGTTTGCATGATGCAATCATCTCGGTCCGACCTCAAGCAAACTAGTTTGACAAGTCAGCAACCCCGCCCTCCGCAACCTGCTCCTAGCACCTCGACTCAGCGTTCAGTACCCCCTCCTCAAGGCTGCTCATATGCAGCTGGTATCCATGAGCCTATCTACCCTCCTGGCATGGTTCCTCTTGGCCTTAACCATCTCGGAGCTGTCCTACCTGGCCATTACCCCTCCAATCAGATATTGTTTCTAGCTTCTCCTCCTGGAGTATTTTCGATACCTATTATGGCTACCTTATCTCTTCCCAACATGACCCTGGGGATCCAAATCTGGTACACTGATCCCCCAACCACTATCCCGCCTGATCAGCCCAAACCTTATTTTTCTTTGACCCGGGTCCAACCGGTCACCATGACCCCTCCCTTTTCTTTTGTGCCTCAGCCACCTCAACAGGAACCTACTCCTATTGTGAAAGCTTCAAGTGAGTGAGGCAAAGCTCGTAAGAAGGCACCTAAGGACAATGCTGTCCAAACAACCCCTACTCCTCCTAAGCCTCCAAAGCGTACCCCTCTGTGTGCTTTGTGTGATGTTTTCGGTCATGCCACCCATACCTGTCCTGAATTACCTCGTCTCAAGCCCATGGTTAACGAAGTGTTTTTGGAGTCTGATATCCCAGAGGTATGTGTCACTATACCCGATTCAGTCTCGAAACTCAAGTCTTTGCGCAAAAATAATCCTTGTGCTTTGTGCGATTTCCATGGCCACTATACTCACCTCTGTCCCCGCCTCGATGACTACCGCACCTCTTTAGAAGCGGTCCACCAATTTGAGGCCAAGCGCAACGAGTCCACCGCTCCCTTATTTGTGCATTTTTCTTCAGTAGAACCAAAGGACACATCTGCTTCCATTGACATTCCCCCTCCCGATGTCGAGATGACAGAGTCTTCATCCACTGTCCACTACCTGTCATCATCTATGAGACCCACGGTGGAAGACCCCTTTAGGACTTCCCTTTCTGTTTCGCCTGACCTCCCTTCAGCGATCACCCTGGGCTCAACATCGGTGGATCCTTTATCTACTTATTTTTCAGTCACCCTCTATGACGATGCACATGTGAACCTCTCTTCTCATGATGATGAGTCAGGTAGCTTCGCCACATCATGTGGTCTTTCTTCCACCAGTCACCCCATCTTCTATTACGATGACTACATTACGGAAGCATTTACCACCTGTGACTTTATCTATTCTCCCTTACATCGAAACAATGCATTCAAACCACATACACCTTTTGGCCATTACATTGACACCCAATGTTTGGGTAAGGGGGCACCCATATTTGAGGGTCTAGGAGAAGCAATTCTCCACCACCCTCTTGGTGCATCTGGTCGTGTCAACTCTAGTACCATTGTTCTTCCCCATTTAGAAGAACCTCTAGAGTCCCATATCACTTCGGATCACTCTAGGGATGACCCCCCTCATCATTCCTTCCTCTTACATCAGCAACCATTCCCCTAGACATTGTTTTTGACCAACCTATGTGTTTTCTAGGTGAGCACCAGTTCATTATCCCCAACTCTACTCTTTGGGATAGTGACACCATGTATGCAAACCCAGAAATATAGTCCTCATTTGCTTCATATATGCAGTACCAAAAGAGTTTGGTAATATTTCATTCCCTTTCTCGAACTGCATCTATCCATTCTTCCCACAGAAGATAACCACAACGTAAAAAAATGGTGAACCAAATCATTAAAATGTGTTTATATTCCCCTTTTCTAAATACATTTTTCATGACCATAACATGCTTGGGGGCACCTATGCCCCTCAACCATAAAAATCCCATCTCTCAGCCAAACACAGCACTAAAACTCCTTTCTCTGACAGGTCGCACTTCTCAGGTCATTTCCTGGGACAAGTCACAGTTTTCTGCCCAATACCTGCTACCCAGGTCGCAGAACAGACCCCAAAAAATGTGACCTGGCCTGTTCATGAGCTATGGGTGCCTAAATTGAAATTTTAATACACTAAAATGAAAGAGTAGGGTTAGGCCTCTTACCTGCAACTAACGGATCTCGTTTCCAACGGTCAGTTTTTCTGCTAAAATCACCGCAAGATTTAGGGCCTTTTCTCCTCTCTACATTCACCACAACTACACTTGAAAATGAATCAAATTGGAGGGAAAATGCCTTATTAAAAGAGAAACCCTATATTTGTCTTTCGCCAGCTGCAACCAAATCGTAACTCGGTTTGACAAACCGTCAGCACCGTTGGAAAGCTCTCACCGAGCTCTCAAACGAGTATCCTTTAGTTTTTTGGGATTTAATACTTCACCTGGACACATTTTTTCCAATAAGGTTCAATTCACCACTCCTCAAAATCGAATTTCTTCACTTGCAACACTTGTACTTGGGCTTCATACTTGTCCATGCTCGTGTTTATTTTCCTCGTGAGTAACCATCTTGTACTCATGTTTTTATGGTTCCCACCGGGCCTATTCTGTGTGGCAGCATCATCGAGTCGTCCTTGTTTAGATCACCTGAGTTGAGTCATCATCGCATCCATGGAGTCTATCTTGAGTCCCTTTGTATCCCACTATAGTCCTCCATACTTCATTGCTTGGTTCCTCTCTCGTGTCGCACATTGTGGCCTTCAGTCATACTGTCCCCTATCCCCTTTGATATTGTGTCAGTTGCTGCCAGGACATCCATGCCCTTCATGCTCTAACAAGGGAAGTCGTCAGCCCGCTACTCAGTACCCCCATTCCATCATCATCCCTGGTATCAGTCTATCATTAGCTTTACTTTTATCTCTTGTGCCTTAGTTGAAAATTCCATATTGCCTCACCTATGTCTTACCTCCTTCTGTTGACATCAGCTCATTCATTCCAGAAAACAGGTCTAGAGGGCGGTGTACCTTGGTTCCATCTTCCACTCTTGTTTGGTGTCTCAGATCAAGAAAATGGAATCTTTATTTCCCTTTGACTTGATTGTTTCTCAGCTCCAGCTCCTTATGGCATGATTGATATCCGTATACTTGATGGTTCAGTGATGTAGCAGATTGTACCAGTGATTCCCGAGTGTGTGTGATATGTTTTCAGACCTCATGAGGGGGTGGCCCTTCAGGTAGCCCCCCACATACCCAGATGAATTCTCTATTACAGCCTTGGACGCAACTCCATATATTTGATGGTTCTGGCCTCAGCCACGTGCAGCGCCTTTTAGTTTGCATGTATCATTCAAATTTTTAGAGCCCTTTCCTATTTTACAGGGCCTCTTTGGTTGTACTTATATCTCATGTACTCAGATATTATTGTATAAGTCTTGGCTATTGTCCCAGGAACAGTATGTATGTGGGATCCATTATCATGTTTTTATCTGGCCCATGTTTATGTCAGCATGTACTATATATTTTAGTCCCTTTTTTACAGGACGCATTATGATTTGTACTTTGGTATCTCGGCGGGCATAGGTATGCCTCCCCTGCCTCTTATAGAATAGGTACTCACTCATAAAAGCGATTTGTCGCACCTGTAAGTCTCACCTCCTCAGGGTCTTGTCCTCCAGCGCTATAGTCTATCTTATATTTCTCTCTCTCTAACTCCCCCTTCAGTGTCTAGTGATTGAGTTCTTACAACGTACTTCAGTCATATGATTAGCTCCTAATGCTTGCACGCTCAGGAAAAATCTGTTACACCAATTTTTGGTCATCTAACATGTTACTATTAGATAGACCAAAGTACATCATGTAAGACCAATTTTACCCTAAGTAAAATTGCTTTCACTATGAAAAATAACTTAGTAATCCATAATTTATTAAGTTGTTTATGATCTAAATAGGAAACCCCATGAGGAAATATTGAATAAATCCCTATTTGTTTGATTTTCCTCAAGGGATAATTAATTGAATAGCAGTTTAATTAATGCCATGTGGGAAGCCTGGGAAAACCCAGCAACAAACCTCGGATCGGGGTGTGTTTCATATGCATCGCCATAATATGGGATGGCGGTTCATGGCTTATTTGTTACGGCTCACTGATAATCTGTTGTGTTTGTGTATGGTCCTCATTCTTGTCAAAGAGATAGGCCCCAAGCGAGAAGTCAGTGCCTCAACTAGGGGCGCACAGGCATACTGTTCTTTATCTTATTGAACTGGTACAAGGCAGCAGACTCCAATGGCACAGTAAAGAGCATCAAAGAGGAAGAAGGGGTGGACTGCCAGAGACAAAATTGTAAGCGAGGGGCTCAGAAAGAGAAAGGAGAGCCCTCCTCCGAGGTTCCGAGGAGGTTTGGTCGTACACCTCAAGACAAGCACACCAGGGATGTTGCTCGGGCATATGCTCAATAGATTCTGAGTCAAGTTAGGAAGGTAATCGTGAAGTGGGAGGAGGCTCTCACTTGCCAAGCGGAAGAAGAAGAAGAAAATTTGGATGGTGAACTCATTGTTCCTGACCCGGGCAATACCAGAGGCAAGGTATCACAGTACCACCAAACCCTTCATCTTTATTGGCAGATGAAACATTTAGTGGCAAAATCCATCATGCACACTACTGATTTTATGCAGGTAGATCCTTCTTTGTAGGAAATTCAAAAAGACTTCCAACTTTTGCAGTTCCAGGTTCAGCAGCAGAATGCCTGTTTGGGTAGAATCAAACAACTTCTTAGGAAGCCTCAGCAATCTGAAATGCCCGGGTCTAGTGTCAAAGACCCGACGCCTATTGAGTCCTTGGCGAACTAGCTAGTTACTCGTCATGTTTGTTTACTGTTTTTTTTGTATATGTTGATGAAGAACATAGAAGTTTGTAGCCTTATGAAGAAAAACTCTTTCAAGGATTTAGACAGTTCAGCTTATATAGTTGCGTATGATAGACTAAAGAAATTGCAGTTCTGGTTGGCTTATAATTCCTTCCGATGGCCAACAACCTGGTTTCCCATCGGGCAAGTTGAGGCATTGGAAGAGATCATCTACTGTAATATACCCTTTTTTAATGAATGAATGAAAGGTACTACGCATCTTATTTAAAAAAGTGTTTAATGAGTCTTTCATCTACATATATTTGCATGATTAATCATTAATATATACGGTTATATTTATTATTAATTATTTTGATGGACCATGCACATAATTTGTATATTAAATTTATTACTATGTCAAATTTTGATGGTCAAATTCAACTACGTTACATTAATATTAATTATTTTTTATTAATCATAATGGGGTGTAGCACAATTGGTAATCATCTTGTTCCGAAGTCATTGTAAAGCAAGAGATTCAATGTTCAATTCCTAGGGGGTTGGATCAACAAAATTGGTAATCATCTTGTTCCGAAGTCATTGTAAATCAAGAGATTCATTGTTCAATCACCCGTGGGTTAGATCAACAAAAAAAACAAAAACAAAAACAAAAAAATTACTTTAAAAATATTATTAAATTATGATTAATATTTTTTATTAAAGTAAATATTATATATAAATATCATTTGAGTCTATAACTTACTAAACATTCATTTTTAGTGGTTGGATTTTATTCTGTACTTTATATTTATTTAATTTATTAGTTTTTTCCCATGGTTTTGTAATTTATATTTATCCAATTTATTAATTTTTGTTTTTGTTAGATCTAAAGACATTTTTCTAAAATATCATTTTTGTTTGTTATATTTCCTTTTTGTAAATTAAGACGACTAAGATAAATCATTCTCAAGTGAAATTAGGGTGGTTCACGGACACTGTGGCCGCTATATCCACGAGAAAATGCAAGTCGATCAACCTCAAGGGGATTTTGTTTACCTTTTACATATAATATTCACATATATTTTTTAGGGTGGTTCACGAAACACTATGTGGTCGCTACATCCATGATAAAATCCAGGTAGATTAACCTAAATGGATCTACCTACCAGCCAAACTAGCAAGGCCTAACCCCAAGGGCACCAAGGAGATTTGACTCGTGACCTCCTGATAAGCGAGGTACCTAGCAACAAGAAATCAACCAACTAATCTATCCCTTGGGGCTAGACATATTATTATTTATATATGTTTTAATTTGACTATTAATTAAAACATATGAAGCTTACATTTTTTTATATTTTTTTTTCTCAACAATTGAAAACGTTGACAAACTTTCTTACATTACATCTCACCTCTCACCTATATTGGGTTGCACCACTCAACGCAACAAGAACATTATTTCCTTACAATTGGTTGATTAACTTGCAGATCTAGAGATTCTTAATGGTAATTATTTTCAGGAGTAGTAATCTTACTATGTTTGGATTATTAGTTTGTGTAAAAGACCCATCCCTGTGCCTCAATACTCAAAGCAGCTGAAATTGGTTGTCAGTGGATAGAGGGATGTAAACTGATTATGTATGAAACTCAATAACAACAGCAAAGAACTTCAAATTCGGATGGCGCCTAAACAGAGAAGTGCATTGGTTGCAATGGTACTTCGCCTTCGGTGGCAGGTATAACAGTGGTCGTAGAAGGTGTTGGTGGACATGGGGAAGAAACCAACGCTAGTCCAAGGTGGCGATTATGGCATCCCGTCTGCAACCTATCAAACAATGACAACAACAATAGAGGGTTATAGGTCAATTTGATTTTTATTTGATTTTTGTGTTTTTTAGTCTTTTCTTTTTATTTTTTATTTTTTTTTATATATTTCTTTACATTTTTCTTCTTCATTTTTGAGCTTTTTTTTTCTCTACCTTATATATATATATATATATATATATATATATTTTATTTTATTTTCTTTGACTATTTTTAACTCTTTTTTTATATTTTTTTCTTTGACTCTTTTTTTAATATGAATTTTTTTAATTTCCTATATATAAAATATGTTTTTCCTTTCTTTCTTTCTTTTCTTTTTTTCTTTTTTCTTTTTTAAATTATGGCCAAAGGCTTGATATCAAGATGGTGAATCTCTAATCAATATTTTCGTATCTAAAATCCTCAATTGCAATAGCAACAAACTTGACAAGGATCGATGGCCAATGGTCGGATCATACTGGCTCTGTGTAGTGGTTGAACAGCTAGAGGATCGAACAACTCTGATACCACTATAATGAACATAGTTTGTATTTCACAATAATCTTCAAAACACTTGGAACACGAAAACATCCATTGAGGATAAGTGTTGTGCAGGAAATCCTTCCTCCGCATAGAAAATATCCCTCTAATCCTAATGGGAGGATCTAGCAACAAATGAGACAAATATATGCAACATTTCCTAACTTATGCTAGAAAAAATGAAGGAGGACATATTTCCTACCTCTTCCTGATGCTAATGCTTGCCTTTGGTGTCAGCCTTGTTTCTTTTTCTTCCACGCTCACGATCTCCTCTATGTTGGTGAAGATGAATGTCTACAAGGAAGAACAAGTGGAGACAACAAACGGATACAAAGCATAATAGTCTCTAGTATAAATTATGCATTAGATCAAGGAACACTACAATAATTAAAAAATAATTGACATATTTATGGAAGGGAAACACATAATGTATTATTAATAGAATGATAAAGGGAGAAATGCAACCAGAAGCCTTGATGTTGGACGCCTCCTTCGGATAAGACTCCAAGTCTTAGTCTTCACTCTTCAAACAACTTCCTCCTTCACAAATGGGAAGAAATTGGGCATGCTTCAGCTCGTAGGATGACAACCAACATTAATGGAAGGTAGGGGTTTAATTTATAAGGAAGGAGATGGATTTTAGGATCCATAAAAGGTGGGAGAAGTTACACATATTAAGGGAAATATCCATGGAAAGAGGATCCAAGACCATGAATGGGAGGTATCACTCCTATATATCATCAAATTTCTGAAACCATGTCACCATTCTCGAGGCATATAGTAAGGGAAGCTTCTCCTCCATTTTGGGAAGAACTGCCTGAAGAGAACCAGCGTGGATTTTCTTGACAAAACTTGCACTGCCAGCACTAAACATATGTTTTGAAAAAGGTGACAAGCGTGGTTCATTAGTGATGTAGAGTGCGTTGGGCTTGTAAAACACGATTCTTGACAAGTTTTCTAGAATATTTTCAAGTCAATTATTTTTCCACCTCTTCATGTATGTTTTAGACATGTTTGATGGGGAACATATTTTGTGACACTGGTGGCATGACGACACAAAGTGGAGTGTGACAAAATATTGTATAATAGATGCCCCCTAAAGCATGAAGTCAGAATGGGAAGTGATGGTTGAAGTTGCTTTACAAGTCAAGGCAAGGACCGAGAGAACCACCTTCAAGAGACCTGTTTGGTGTTGAATATAGCCTCACAGTCGCGCCCATTCCTGTGGACTTAGGTTTACCCATTTTTGATGAGTTTTCGGTCAATTTTTCTTGCCTCTGGGTTATTTATTGTGCGTAATTAATCCTTTTAGATTGTTTTCACCACTGTAGACTTGTTTTTCTCAGTTGTTTGTCCATCTTCCTATTAGTGCAGTTTAAGGCCTTAGGGTTTCTACGTGTCTTTTGCGCTGAGCCTTCTGCTTGAAGATCAAGTCTCTTTGATTGTTGTCAGTCTCGTTTTGGGTCGATTGCGCTGAGTTTTCGTGATCCTTTTTGAGTATTTATTTTGGTTGAATGGTCTTTTCGTTTTATTGATTGATCCTTCCCCTTATTGCTCCAGGCATCGCTTACATTGCTTGTGTTGGGTCTTTTTGGAAAACTCTCTCTTTTTTATTGAAAGATTGCAACATTAGTTTGAGTGTTCTCTTGTGTTTGTTGGGTATTTGTTTGAGCCATTAAATTTCAATTCCTACATTCGCATACTTAAGCTCATGCTTATTTTTCATTGAATTAGTGCGTTGTGTGCTTTGTTTCATTTGAAAATTAAAAAATATATATATATGTTTTGTATTCTTTCTTTGTATCGAAATTGAAACGTTCCTTTACATAACTAGCATTTGTCAATCTAGGAAGGAGTTTCATTTTCGATTGATTGCATTAGAGGCATTAGAATATTTCTTCGCATACTTTCCTTGTTTGTTATTGTTTGAAAGATTTCTATCCTTCTCATAACTAGCATTCATTGAATTGGAAAGGATGTTCATTTGCATATAGTTTGCATTTAGGAAGTTGAGCTCCAAATTGGATAGGGCCTTGAAATTGAAACATAATCCAAGATCAACTGTTAAAATTCACTTAACGAATCTAAGGCAACATTGAAACCTAACGCAACATTTCTAGTGGTCTAGGCTAGAGACGTGTTCCGACGTCTTAAAACCTAGTAGCTGTCGTTCGCCTTTTGGTTTTAGACAGCGCTAGTACGGACTTATGCTACCTGTACCGACGAGTATATAAAGGGAGACCCCTCTAGGTTGAGATCCTTTTATCCATAGGAAGCCGAGTATGTTGCCTTGTAACCGTGATACATCGAACACAACATTCGGGGAGACTACCTGCACGTACATTAATTCCTTGGTCATTTCTCTTTCATTTGATCACCAAGGTGTATATGGCAGTTCACGGAAACCTAGTACACCCTTTTACTTAGAGTACCTGAGTAGTCATTTCGATCTCTTCGTGACTCTTTAAAAGAGAAGAGAGATCATCTAGCACTTGTCATTTCCCGCTCGTTTCAAATTGAAAGTGAATAGAGTCATCTTTTTCCTGTTTCTTGACTCTTAAAACATGAAACAACGAATTTTGGTTTCAGTGTCATAAAAATAAATCACCTACGATTACACGCCCATTAAATTTTTTGTTACTTGGCCTATTATTGTTCTCCTTAGTTTTTATTTTGGAGCCTTCGATTGGTTACCTCTTTTCCTTCTTGTTTTGATATACAGTCAAAGTGGCGGAACATCTAGTTTCGTCGTCCTCACTACCTCCTAGTGGTGGTTCTTTTCCAGATGTTTCTTTTGAAACCCCTCAGTCCACTAGGTCTGTCGAGTTTTCGCAGCCTATTCTCCCATCTATCCAACCCCTTGCTACTCGATCTCTGCTTGACGAGTCGGTTCAGTTCAATTGGCTTCCTTCAAGTGCTTGGTCTGGTTTTGGGGATGAAGGAAAATTTCCTCCTCTTACGTTAGGATCGCCATTTATTGCTACTGCGATACCTCCTAGTCCCCATAGTCTTTTCAAAGACCTTACGACAGATTCAGATATGGATTCCTTGAGTCCAGTTGGTAGTGAAGAAATTCATGTTTCCTCAGGAGAATATCAACTCTTTCCTTAAGATCTCTCTCGCGTCTCTATCCAATATTCTCCACCATCGGTGTCACTTCCGCTCGAATATAGGTCGTTGAGTCAGATTATGTCTGGTGTTGCTTCCATAGCATAATCCAGCACAGTAACTCCTCCTCAGAGTTCAGTCCTCCCTTTGTTAGGATTGTCACCTTCGGCATCAGATCCGTCAGTTACTGTTATGTCTGTCCCAGTTCAACCTAGTGTTAGTGTGGCTTCGTCTGCACCAGTTGTCACATCTCAATCGTCTGAATCTGTTCACACTCGCAGGTCCATTTTTCTCAATCCCACGTGGCCCGTTAATCCTGGCCCGGACAGATCACAACCCCGTGCCATAGAAACCTTGCTTGCTTCTACCACACTTATGGTTTCTACCTATGTGTTTGACAAGAAGATGTTAGATATTCGCCGACATTATGCTCCCTCCACGGAGGCCACGCCTGCTTCTAGTGTTGTTTCCACTACCCCCGTGATTCCTGACGGCCTTACTTTTGAAGAGTATCTATTGGTTGTTCAGCGGCAGAGCTCTCAGGATTCTTAGCAGTCTCAAACTCCTGGTAATTCTCTTTTTCATCACTATGATGCTGTTGGTAACCCTGTTTATTCTTTTCCACATCATTACGATGAGTGTGGTAATCTTGTCTATTTTCCTCCTACTGATCTTTATCAGACCGTTTCTCAGTTTAGACCTACCTTGCCCGTGCAACCCTCTGGCTTACAAGGAAAACCCTCTCAGGGACAACCTTTGCCTCAACTGGGCCCTGCTTCTGGTCCACGGGGACAACCATATGGTCCACAAGGCCAACCTTTACAAGGACAACCTTTGGTCCAACATGGACAACCCTACGGTCTTTCGGGTCAACCTCTGAATCAACCAGGACTGTCTTTTGGTCCTGGGGGGGAATTTATCCACCACAGGGACAACTTGTTGCACCTCAATCAAAGCCGCACATTCAGTATGGCCCAAATATTGTGCAACCAGGACAACCCTACAGTCCGTCTTTGGGTCAACCTGGTTATCAGGGACAACCTGGTCCATCGCAACCATCAAACCAACCTTTCCCATAAGGGAAACCTAGTGGTCCTCGATATCCAATTCAACAGTCGGTTCAACCAGCGCAGCAGCTGTTTCAACCTGCCCACCAGCAGATTCCTTCGGTTCCACAACCAGTTCTACCTGTTTACCCAACTCAGTCAGGTCCACCTGCTCAGCAGCCTACTCAACCTGCTCCGCAAGGTCAACCTGCTCAACCGCAGGGCGCTTACTACCCTCAAGTTTCATATCAACCAGTATATAGTGCACCCCAAATTCCTTACCCTCAAAATCAACCTATATATCATCAACCTCAAAGCCATGCTTACATTCCACAGTAGAATCCTTATGCTACTCAGAAAGGACCTCAGTGGTCTACTTCTACTTAATATCCTGGTCCTCAACCCCAGTATCAACCGAATTATCCTGCTTCTAATCCCTGTGATCTGAATCCTTCAAGACAGAATGTATGGGGACAGAATCCCGCTCAGACTGGGTGGAATGTACACACAGGTCCTTATCAAAGACCTCCGATGACTTTTAATACTCAATTACCATTTCTTGCCACATTAGAATTGTCGGATGTGTTGAAGTTAACGAATGATCCTATTCTCCATAACCCATTTGGCCTCTGGTTCCGACCAAGATTCCTGGTGATTATCCTAAATTTGAGGGTAAGCCTGGCGAAGACCCCCAAACACATGTTATGACTTACCACTTGTGGTATTCTTCTAACTCTTGGGTTGACGATTATATTCGGCTTCGTCTTTTCCAGCGAACTCTTACTGGTGCCGCTGCAAAGTGGTACATTGAGCTGTCTCATGGAGTTTTTCAAGATTTCAATTCTTTAGCTATGGCATTCCTTACACATTTTCAGTTATCGATCCGCTATGAGACTGGGACGCATCTCCTCACTTCATTGAAACAGGATTGAGCTACTTATATCTCGGATCATATTCATGAGTGGTGGCGTCGTTGTCGCATGATCAAATTTGAAATTCCTAATCAGCTTCTGACTCATTGGTTCACTACCTCATTTGTCAATCAGATTGCCAAAGACATAGCTATGGGAGCTTGTGTAACCGAGGAACAAGCCATTTCTTACGCCCAGTACCTTGATCTTGTGTACTCTCAGTCCGGCGCATTATATGATAGCTTTCCTGATGCTCCTCAACCTGGAACTTCTAAACCACCAGCGACTCCATCCGTTGATTGTATTATTGGTTCTGTATCTCAGACTTCTCAAAAGTCTTCTTCATCTAATTCTAGGAAGCAGAAGTCTACTTATTCCAATAATGTTGCTTCTCAGCCAACTTTGAATTTTTGCAAACCCACGGAAGTGAATGTCGTTCAGGCCAATGCTACAGATAACACTTCTAAAGGTAAGAAGAAGGGTAAAGGTAAGGCCAAAGCCGATACCCTGAAACAGGATTCTCTGAAACCTCGTTTTTTTTATAGTTATCAACGCAAACCGAAGTATCCTTGTTTGATTTGTGATCAAGAGCACTTCACCAAACACTGTCCCCAACGGTCCGAAGTGAGTTGATTTCTCAAAGGCACCCAAGGAGCTCCAGTCGTTCTTAAATAACCTTTCCCAACTCAGCAAACCTAGATGGTAGAGCAACCTTAGTCCTCTACCCCATTTGGCTCTCAGGTGTTCATGATGAACGGTTCTACACCCGTTTCCATTGCTACTCGATCGAAAGATTACTCTGGCTCGCGTCAGGTAGCGGGAAAGGAGATCGCTGATGGTCCTCCTCCTCCACCTACTTTTGGCCCTCTTAATATTGAACGGCCTAGCGCCGAATCCGTTGTACGACTACCTTCCAAAGGTGTACTTTGTAAGTCTTCTTACAATCCTAACGCCCCTGCAGCTCAACATTACAGTATTGTTGAGGATTTGGCTCAGGCATTGTTTGCTATGTCTGCTCTAGAAGTACTTCAGAGTTGTCCATCTCAACGGAAGGCTTTGTTATCTGCGATAGGTGGAGTTGATTCTGTCGATACTAGCCTTCTTGCTTTCGATTTAGAGAATTTCATCCCGCGACTCCTACACCAAATTTCACTCATCATCCAAGTTGGTATTAACGGTTTGAATATACACCGAGCAGTTGTGGATGAGGGTGCGTCTACCTGTGTTATGTCATATACTTGTTGGAAAGCCATTGGCTCTCCAACTCCCACTTCTTCACCCAATGCCCTTGAAGAATTTGATGGAAGAGAGTCTAAACCTCTTGGTTTTCTCGCTAGTTTTCCAACTATGTTGGAAGGGAAAATAGTCAATGTCGAGGTTGAAGTCATTGATGCTAAACTCAATTATAATCTTCTCCTCAGTCATAGTTGGACTCACGCCATGTTGTGTGTTCCATCCACTCTCTTTCGTGTTTTGAAATTCCCGCACGAAGGAAAGATTATTACTGTAGATCAATTGTCTTTTTTCACTTCTTCTTTCGAGAACAACGTTCCGTATGTGGATAAGATTCCTACTCCCTACGAGAGCGTAGGGCTAGGCCTTTTCAAGGATCCTTCCCTCATGGGTGTTTTTCCCCTTCCACAACCAAATACTGTTCAGGTCAACATGATTTCTCGAACCGATGACCCATGGGTTATCCCTTCACCGGAACAGATTGATTCCTTTAGAGATTCGATGTCATTGAGTCCAATTGAGATTGATTATTGTGAACTCATAGCAGCTTCGGAGACTCCGTCCTCTGATTGTGCTCCATTGAGCATGACTCTTGACATTTATTCTCAATCCCCTTGGCTTGGTGATTCTAATTAACCTGATCCTTTGAAAGAATTATTTCCCTCCAATGAGGCCATCGTGGAAACCATTTCTATCGAATATCTCCCGTGGGATGATGGTCATCATCGTTCCTCGTTTCTACCAAGTCTCGGGGCTATGTCTACCTGTCTTGAGCGATTTTCTTCTCAGGTTCCCTCTCCTACACTTCAAACATCTATTCAGATACATGAATTCTTTTCGGAAGGCAACTTGAGTAACATTACACAGATGATGCCTATTGACATTTTCGTTAAACCGGGAATCGTCGAGAACATCCATCTCGGGGTCACTTGTTCTTGAGATGAAGTACAAGTTTATACTAGCCTTTTTCGCGAATTCCGTGATGTCTTTGCATGGTCCTATGAGGAAATGCCTGGCATTGATCCTAGCATCGTGGTACATGAAATTCCTATCTACCCCGGTTCGAAACTTGTTCGCCAGCATCTTCGTCTGGTGCATTCTAGGAAAGCTACTGCCATTAAGGCTGAAGTTGAAAAGCTTCTTAAAGTTGGTTTCATTTATCCGATTCCATTGACAGAATGGGTTTCTAATATTTTTCCTGTAGATAAGAAACATGGCACTATTCGTGTTTGTGTTGACTATCGCGATATCAATCGTGCGTGTCCCAAGGATAATTATCCTACTCCCTTCATCGATCAAATCATTGATGACTGTGCCGGGAGCGAGATTTTTTCTCTCATGGATGATTTTTCTGGCTATAGTCAAATTAACATTCTCTCGACTTATCAACACAAAACCGCCTTTATCTATCCTTGAGGTACCTTCGCATATAAGAATATTCCTTTTGGTTTAAAGAATGTTGGGGCCACGTTTCAGCGCGCGATGTCCTATGCCTTTCATGATATTCTACACATCGTGTAGCCTTATCTGGATGACCTTCCTGCTCATTCGGCTAAGCATAGGGATCATCCTCACCATCTTCGTCAGATTTTTCTTCGTTGTAGATGCTACAATATTTGGCTTAATCTACACAAGTGTGTCTTTTGCGTTGATTCCAGTAGACTCTTAGGGTTTATCATGTCTAAAGACAAAATTCGCCTCAATCCTCTCAAGGTTGAGGCTATTGTCAATCTCCCCTCTCCCTCCTCATTGCATCAGTTGTAGGGTCTACAAGGGAAGGCTAATTTTCTACGTCATTTTATACCTAACTATGCCGAAGTAACTAAAGGATTCACACGATTTTTCAAGCAGGGCATCCCTTTCTGTTGGGATGAAATTGCTCAGAAGTTTTTTGATACATTGGAGACATTGCTTGTCAATGCTCCTCTACTCCGCCCTCCAAATTATCATTGTGATTTTTCCCTTTATTTAGTTGCCACTTTCAGCATGATTGCCATGGTTTTGGTACAAGACGATGATGACGATCATGAGCATGTTATCTATTACTTGTCTCGTAACCTTCTCGACCCATAAACGCGTTATGCTCATGTCAAGAAGTTAGCGTTAGCTACAGTTCAGGCAGTCCAGCATTTTCGTTTGCGTACTGTGACTGTGATTTCTGATTGCAACCCTATGACCTACATATTATCTCGACAATTGATGGGGGGTAAATACTCAAAGTGGATTGTCATCCTCCAAGAGTTTGATTTGGAATTTACTACTTCCAAGTCTAACAAATCATTGGTTTTTGTTGATTTACTATGTTCTCTCCCTTCTGACTCTGCTCATTCTCATTTTGAGGAGTACATTCCAGATGATTCGCTTTTCTTGATTAGTACCCTCGATCCTTAGTACGGTGATATCATCGTCTATCTCCATAATTCCTCTTTTAGATCTGAATTGATGAAGGATGCCCGCCGACGCATCCATCATCAGTCACAACATTATCGTATAGTTGGAGATACGCTCTATCACATCGGAATCGATTTCGTACTTCGTTGATGTTTGACTCTTGAGGAGGCTGAGAAAGCCCTGAATGATTGTCACAGTGGCGCCTGTGGAAGTCACATGTCTGGTTATGCTACTGCACAAAAAATTCTTCGTACTGGTTATTTTTGGCCTTATATTTTCAAGCGCTGCATTGTCGCGGTTCGTAAATGCCATGATTGCCAGATTTCCCAACGCAAGATGCGTGCGCCACCCATTCCTCTTCATCCTGTCATTACCGTTGGTCCATTTGCAAAGTGGGGCATTGATTTTATGACGTGTAACCCTCACTCGGCCGGGGGGCATGCCTATATTATCGTATCCGTGGACTACTTCACCAAATGGGCCGAAGCAATGCCTACACTTGCTGCCGATGGTAAAACAACTGCTCAATTCATATTTAATCACATCATTTCTAGGTTTGGTGTCCCTCAAGCCATTGTTACCAATAATGTTTCTCATTTTCGGCATTATATGGTGGCGGAGTTGACTTCTAAGTTGGGTCTGTGTCACAACAGCTCAAAGTCGTACTACCCTCAGGCCAATGGCTAGGTTGAAGTTGTAAACAAAGTTCTTGTCACCATGCTTCAACATATGATTGCGATCCACAAATCCAATTGGCATCTCATATTATTTTCAACTCTTTGGGCATACCGAACCTCAGTTAAGAACGCAATCGAGTTCACTCCTTTCCAGTTGGTTTATGGTCTGGAAGCTACTCTTCCGATTGAATGTGAAATACCTTTGCTCAATTTGGCTGTTGAATTACTGCCAAATACTTCGCCAGAAGAAGAGCGTCTCCTTTATTTAGAAAGGCTGGATGAAACTCGCCACTTTGCTGCTTTGGTTATCGAGGCACAGAAGAAGCGGGTCAAAGCTCATTTTGACCAGTCAGTTTCCCCTCGTTCCTTCGTTGAAGGAGACCTCGTCCTCCTGTATGAACAAGCTCATGACAAGCTGGGGACAGGAAAATTTCAACCCATGTGGCATAGGCCCTATATCGTTAAACATGTATTGCAGAATGGGGCCTATGAGCTCATTGATTACGAAGGTCATCCTCTTAAATAGCCCAGAAATGGGTTGTATCTCAAAAAATATTATGCGTGAGTCATTCATGCGTAATTGGTGTACATAGGTGTTGTTTTCTGTTGGAACACCTAATCCTCTATGGGTAGGTGTGGAATGCGAAAAGTCACAATGGAGTCCAAGTGACCTTGGAATGTGAAACCAAGAGTCACACCATTGTATTATAAATGTACATCATGTATAATGGAAAAATAAGAAAGCCTCACGCTTATCTTTCATTGTGTGTTAAGTCTCTTGTGTGTGTGTGTTATTCTTCCTCATACACCATGTGTGTGCTTCAACATGGTGTTTAACATGGTATCAGAGCGGGTGATTGCTGGCCCTGCTCCAACTTGAGTGAGCCATTTTGTGTTTATGGCCTGTGCATATCTACAAAAATTCTTGGCATTTTTGCAGCACTCAGAGATTGTTGCAGCAGTGTTTTTGCCGCCATTCAGATTTTTTTTGAAGAAGAGCAGCGTTGGATTTGAGAAGGAGCAGCATTCAAAATCACAGCAATCAGAAATTGGCTTGGAGAAAGGCAGCACTACCCATCTGAAGGTTTTCATTCTAATGTTTTCCTGCAATTTCTGCATTTTAATTTTTGCACCATTTTGGAGCTGCTGGAAAAGTGTTTAAAATGAGTTTCTGGTTTTTAATGGAAAAGAATTCTGAGTTTTGCTAAAAATTTCATCATCTCTGCATTTTTCTGCTGCTGGGCTACTGGAAAGATTTCTAAGTTTTCATTGAAAAATTTTTGAGCTTCTGGACTGCGTTTTTCTGTTGCTAGAAAATATTCTCTGCTGCTGGGCTATTAGAAAAATTCTGAGTTTTATTGGCAATTTCTGCAAATTGCCATTGTATTTCAGTGCTTGAAATTTTCACTGTTCTGCAATTTCTACAAGCTGTTTTAACTCCTCTATGTTGTTTTTAAAATTAAAAAATAAAAATAAAAATAAAAATAAAAATTTGGTCCTGGCCTTTCGGCACCCTTACCCAGCTCTCATCTCAACACCCTTATCACTCACACAACGAATCTCACAACTCACGCCCCTGCGCACTCGACTTAAGAAAAAAAAAAAAATTGAGCACTCGAGCTAACATCTCACAGCTCACGTCCCTCCCATCCGCTCGGCCTTACTCTGCCTTACTTCCCTATGCCATCTGCACTACACTCTGCACACCTAACACAGCCCCTATTCAACCCCGCATCATACCCCAACTCATACAACAACGCTCCCCCTTTCTCAATGCCCCCACACCTTATCGCTCCTGCACTCTCACCCTATCCCTGCATACGGCCAATACCCAATCTCACAGTCGCCCTCGAATCCACACACATCATTACTTTCCCACGGGCTTTGTGATTTTAATTACCCACGTCTAACCCTCTCACACGACAGCTTCTTGCTTCGGCACCCTGCGCTATCATATCTGCACTCCCTATCGGCCTTTCTCCCTCACCACAATCCCTGCCTTACCCCCTCTACGCTGCATCTCACACCACACGGCATAGTCGTCACTCCCTCTCCCTTTTAAAATCCGCCCTCCCATGCAATACCACCTCCTCATATCATTAACACCACCCCTCTCCATTGCAATACCGCCCCTCCATTTTACAATACCGCCCTTTTTTAAATCGATTTTTATATTTAATTTTTAATATTCCCCTCCCATTCCATATAATTTCCCTCCTCCATTTTAAAATTTGACTTTTAATTTTTTAATTCCCTCCATTAATACCACCCCCCATTTTATAATACCGCCCTCCCATCTTGTTTAAATTCATTTTTCATATTTTTAAATACCGACTCTCTTCCCATTTTCAATTAATTCCCTTCCCTTCACATTTCTTCAAATTTCTCTTAGTTTTCCCTCCCCCACATTTTTAATTATTCCCATTTTTTTAATTAATTAAAAAAAAAAAAACAACAACAACAACAGAGAGAGAGTATGAACAGCAGAAATAATGAGAAATGACATATCAGTAAATGGACAGTACACATAGAGAAAATTGCAGATTTGACATTTTATGATTTGTGGCATATATAAGAGGGTGATTTTCTGAAGAATTTTACATAAGAAGACAAGTTTGCCATCATTTTCAAAACATCGCTTTGAAGGAAAATTCAGCTGCCTTAAAGGCCTCTTGCACTAGTGTTTCAGCTGCACATATTTTGCAGAAATATTGTATTGAACTGACATTGATTTGCATCTTCATTCAAGACTTGAAGTGTAATTGAGTTGAAAAATTGTTGATTGCCCTCCATCATTTGAGGAGCAGATTTTGTACTTTGAGATTCTTTGGAGTCATTTGTATTTGTTGTTGAATCACATTGTAAATGGGTGCATTTTCGGTTGAACACCCTTTCAGTTTTTTAGCCTGAATTGTTGAAAATGGCTAAAATCAATGAGGCATTAGAGTTGTTGAATGACCTCATTCATTCAAATTTTGATGATATGATAAAAATGAGCAAGGATGCTCTTTGTAACATTCAAATTTGTTTGCTAGATGCACATGAGAAGATCGAGTTTTTGCAGTTGGAATCTCAGCTTCAGCAAGATGAACTTCAGCGAAAGAGTCACCATTCTAATCTTGTTTCTGTTCAGAACATTGTGAAGGACTCTCATCAGCAGAAAGAAGATAAAGTTGCAGATGATTCACATTCAATTCCTTGTACTAGAGCAGATGTGTACATGCGGATGCGGTAGTTCAGCACACTTCTCAAGCCCATCATCAAACCTTGGGAAGAGCTTGTCCACAACAAGCACATAACTGGTCTTGGATATGACAAGGATGTGTCCTTTCATATTCAAGACTACACCAAGCCCATCATATTTCAGAGCGCTGGATTCATGTATGATAGTTCACCTGCAACTGTTTCAGATCCTGCTCCACTTCCACAACAACAACAGATTGTAAAATTCCAACATTTGTGATCGAGTTGGCCATATGAAAGATCATTGTTTCGATCTTCATCCATGCAAGCACTATGGTCGGCACACCCATTCTTCACATAAATGCTTCAGAAACAAGCCCCCTGCAAGAACAAAGATTCATCTTGGATGGATTGCTTCTTGGCAATGGGCATCGACAACCAAGAAGATGTTTAAGTCACATGTCAGAGCTTGTTCTCGAATATTGAACAAACTTGCAGTTGAGTTTTCACCATCATCTCACCTTGTGCCTGACAGGGGGGGAAATGGTGGTCATCTACAAGCTTCGAAGTCAGATCAAGAGAGCCTGAGCCACAACCTGTCATTGCATATTCATAGTTGTAGCCAAAGACACAGTGGTTCAAGCGAGCCTGAGCCACAATTCATCATTCCAGATTCAGAGTTGTAGCCAGAGACACGGATGCCCATGAGCATTCCTTTGGTTGATGGACAACCTTAAACCATCATTTTTGGTTGGTGGACAACCTAAAACCATCACGGGTAGTAGACCTCCCTTCTTTTAGGGCAGGGTCTCCCTTTCATATATAAGGAACACTTCCTCTAGCGAAGCCTTCAGCTTAGCCCCGGCTTTAGTTGAGTTCGGAAATGCTTCAAAGCATTCAGGAGTTGTTAGTAATCCTAAAACCATCACGGGTAGTAGACCTCCCTTCTTTTAGGTCGAAGGTCTCCCTTTTTATGAGGGACAATTCCTCTAGCAGAAGCCTTCAGCTTCTTGCCAGTTTTGGAAGAGTTCCGGGAACTGCAACAAGTTTTGCGTTCCAGTGTTTTTGGTCATCCTAAAACCACCTCTTTTTTTCCAACATTTCAGAGAGTTGATTCAACCAAGCGCTGCCATGCATACTTTGTAGATTTGTATTACAACTCTTTTCTTGGACTCACACATACCCCTTCGGATTAAGGGGGAATGTTGGAACACCTAATCCCACATGGGTAGGTGTGGAATATGAAAAGTCACAATGGAGTCCAAGTGACCTTGGAATGTGAAACCAAGAGTCACACCATTGTATTATAAATGTACATCATGTATAATGGAAAAATAAGAAAGCCTCACGCTTATCTTTCATTGTGTGTTGAGTCTCTTGTGTGTGTGTGTTATTCTTCCTCATACACCATGTGTGTGCTTCAACATAGTGTTTAACTTTTTCATTTTTGTACATGTTTTTGGTTTGGTGTGCTTTGTAAGTGTTTTCCTGCTTATTAGGTCTTGCTTATTGTGCAGATGTCTATTACCCCTTATGTCGGTTTCGCAGATGGTGCTCCCCGCAGTACCAGGAATTTGTCTTCAGTAGCATGGGTAATTTATAATCCTGCTGGTGAGTTGATAGATCTGCAAGGTATTTGTGTAGGACGCACTACAAACAATGTCGTTGAATATAGCGCTGTCATTGAACTATTAACCGAGGCAATCAACCTCGACATATGTGCATTGCTTGTAAATCTAGATTCATAGCTTGTCGTTCTGCAAATCAATGGTCATTATTCAGTTAGAAATCTACACATTCTGAGATTGTATTTACGTATTTGTTTGTTGGAAAGACATTTTGATTTTATTACATATCAACATATTCCTAGACGAATGAATGCATTCACTGATACAGTGGCTAACATTGTATTAGATAGACATTTGCGTAATTTGTAAAAACATCATCATATGTAAAAGATCCATGTAGGAAAATAGATGTATATATATATATATCGAATGTTTGCATCAGTGTGCATCATAACTTCAAAAAATATGTGTGTTTTTTTTACATCCTGAGACATCATGTCTCTAAAAATATGCAGATAAAACTTAGGTGTCTAATCAGCATGATGCTCATGGTAGCATATCACTGCCCCTACAAGCTGCCTCAGGAAGCGGTGAATTCGGATAGGCACCCCTACGGTATGCCCCTGATAGGCACGAGGAACTTCGTCAAATCGTGCATAGTTCGGGACTCCGCATGTGATTCCCTCCATATTGCGCACAATCTCGTCTTCCTCGCCGCCCTCTCCTTGAGGGTCGAAATCGCGAGGGATTTGTCTTGCTATCGGTGACATGCCTGCGGGTCTCTCTGGGCCAACATCTGCAAATGCATCGATTTAATGTCAAAACATGCATAAATAAATAAAAAAATCATAATACTCATAAAACTTAAAAAATGAGTCTCACCTAAATCTTCATCCCAATCCTCTCCCTTTGGGAATGGGAGATCCAGATCATCAGTGAAATCTGTACCAGAGTAGGGCCAGTCCTCCACGACAATCAATTGTTGGCGGAGCCAATCAAAGAATTCCAATCTCCAGGACATCTGTTGACCACCCCCTACCCTTGGCATCAAAGTTGTCCATCGGGCCATCCGTGGTTCTCTCGCTGGTAGTGTCGGGACTATGACCTCCTGCCGCTGAAATATTGGTAATCGTTCCAAGAAGAACGATACCAGAATAGACCCATAACCAAATTGCTTCAGTTTTCCCTTATTGCATTTTTCTAGCTGGCGTTTCATATTTATTGTCATGGCCTCTGCCCAATTGTAGATTGTCGGTGACATTCTACAGAAAGAAGCAACTGTGTCTTTGTCGCTTCGTGTGCTGCCTGCGATCCCGCAGCTTGTGTGATGGTATGTGACACTACTTTTAGTGTCAAGTTTGGGATAGTTTGGATATCAACTTTCCCATTGCATGTTCCCTTCCGTGCCCCTAGACATACTCTGTCCATCACCGTGGACATACTCTCCATGCAAGGCTGGGTTTCAGCTAGGATCGGTGCTGCTCCCCTCCGTGACAATCCTGTGATAAAGTAGACGTCAAAGACTTCAATCTCAAGTTCTTGATCTCGAAGGATGAACTTTTCTTGATTTTCATCCCATATACTGATCAAATACTGCAGTAGCTCCAGTTGAGCTCAGAGACATGGTGTTAAGAAGAACTTTTTCAATCCACAGTCTCTGAGAGCTTCCATGACTCCCTCGTTTTCCATGGCAAGCTTGTCTTCTTCACTATGTTCCCGTTCTTTCCATTATATGACCATTTTGCTGCTTTATACCTGCAAAGATTGTTACATGGACATTGTTAGCCTAATGAAAACAATGGAATTTGTGAAATTTCGGTCTATCACTTGAAATTTTAGACATAAAAATGGTTTGCGCCATTGGCGCGACTGTTTCTCAAATAGTCAAGCCAATGGGCGCGACTCCGTGCCCGAAACCCGCGCCAATTGTCGTGCCCTAATATTTACATTTCCTCCCCCAGAATTCAAAACTGGAAATTGTAGGTAGAAATAAATGACTCAAAATGAAGGGAAATGTGTCGGCTCTTACCTGGAACTGACGGAATCAAGATTGGACTGTCGGATCGTCCGCTATCGTCGTCGTAAAATCACAGTGCTAAATGGATAACTATTGCTCCACAAAAGGTAAAAAGTGAAAAGTAATTATTTTTACCATTTTTGGCATTTTATAACTTTTTCACAACCCTAATTAGGTTTTAAGACATATTTTTCGATTATTTTATGGTATTATTTTCGAGAAATGGTTTTTACATGTGTCTTTTCAGCGCTTTTCTAAGTCTCTAAAATTGAAAAGATTGTCGAGATTCTTGTCGTTTTGAACTTGTTAAATGGCCACGAAACGATATCTACCCAATATATGTTTACCCCTTTTTCACGCTGGGATGGATTATTTACGAAAAAGGAATACCTTAGCCTATCGCGACTAAGGAGTTCTTTCAGACTTTGTTTTCTACCTTTTCGGATCTGAGAGACTATTTACAAAAAGGCCATGTTGGAGTTTTGTTTTCTGCCTTCTTTTCAAACTCTCTAAACATGAAAAGGTGCCGATTTCTCCCTTTGTCAAATTCATTAAACCCTGATGACATCAGATTTCATCACCATGACGTTACTCAAGTTCCTCCTTCCTAGGGCTCGTAAAATGTACTGGGATGGATTTGTCCAAAGGACAAACTTATATTGCAAGCATATGTTATCCCCTTCAAGCTTGTTTTAAAAAATAATTGGGTTACTCGCCAGAAATGGTGGGGGAAAATGGAACCAAGTTTTAGTTATGTTGGCAGTATGTCGCTCTTGAACATGGTACTTGTCTGCATTCGTGTCAGGTTGGGGACATCTCATTTCGTCATTTTTTGCCTCCATGGGTTTGGGTAATCTCTTTTGACCTCTTATATGCTCTTTTCCACGTCATCATAACCTTAGATCCTCTGATGTCAAATACTGCCAAATCCAGTGTCGTGCTGCTGATATGTTCAAGAGAAGTTTTCCTTTTGCAATTTTCAACCTTCATCTGATTCTCGGTTTGTCCTGATTCACTTTCATCATGTTCCTCTGTCTCGTGTTGATGATGTGGGAAACATTATGGCCCTCCTTCGACCAAGTCACTTCCTGTCGACTTCAGCTCATTATCTAGGAATTTGATCTAGAGACTCCCTTCTGGTACCTTGGAGCCTGCGTGCCTCAATGGCAGGTTTTTCACATTCGACGCAAGGTTCACATCATTCTATAGGTGTTCGATGTCAGATCATTGTTCACATTCCGTAGATTGTACCTTTCATACCTTGAGGGCCATCATCATTATTGGTGGTTTCTCTCACGTCTGTTAACAACTTTCATCATCGGCTGGTAATCAGACTATTTTCTTGCATGTTCGACTTCAACTCATATATTCGCATGCCTGAAATTGTACTTGTTCGGGTCGAGATGGAGTGCAAGACCCTAGGTTTTGTCTGATAAAATCTAGGCTGTGGATTTTTGTGGATTATCATGACTCATTGCATGACTCGCTTGATTGGATGGCTACGACCATACCTGAGTCCATTTGTTGATCCTTACTATTGGATGGTTGCGTCCATACCTTGGATCTCAGTTTCTATGTACTCTATTATGGATGGCTGCGCCCATGCCACATGTTCATGTATCACAGATATCAGTTGTATTTGTAATTGCAGGTTTTCTGACAACGGTGTTTGGTTCAAACGCGTTCTCATAAAGCATTTCACCACTCCCTCTCCCTCGGACCTCATGCTTTAGGGGGCATCTGTTACACAGCATTTTGTCACTATCCCTGCAATCCCAAACTCGCACATTGGAGGGTTATTTCTGTGACCATTAAGCAATGTCATGTCTTGCAAAGACCATCATTGCATCCCTTTACCTAAGAGCATTATTCCTTCTGTTGACAATTCCTTGAGCAGAGCAAAAAAACACCTTGTTTTTGCCTTGGCGCGAGTGGCCAGTTACACCCCCATGCCGATTGGGAAAATTAACACTGAGCCCACACCAGTTGGCGCTCTATGCCAGTTAAGCACCCACGCCAAGTTGTTTATGGAATGTTTTTTTGTCACCATGACGTTACTCGAGTTCCTCTTTCCTAGGGCTCGTAAAATGTACTAGGATGGGTTTGTCCGAAGGACAAACTTACATTGCAAGCATATGCTATCCCCTTCAATCTTGTTTTAAAAAATAATTGGGGTACTCACCAGAAATGGTGGGGAAAATGGAACCAAGTTTTAGTTATGTTGGCAGTATGTTGCTCTTGAACATGGCACTTGTCTGCATTTGTGTCGGGTTTTGGGGACATCTCATTTAGTCATTTTTTGCCTCCATGGGTTTGGGTAATCTCTTTTGACCTCTCATCTGCTCTTTTCCACGTCATCATGACCTTAGATCCTTTGATGTCAAATACTACCAAATACAGTGTCGTGTTGCTCATATGTTCAAGAGAAGTTTTCCTTTTGCAATTGTCAACCTTCCTCTGATTCTCTTTTTGCCCTAATTCACTTTCATCATGTTCCTCTATCTCGTGTCAATGATGTGGGAAACATTATGACCCTCCTTTGACCATGTCACTTCCTGTCGATTTCAGCTCATTAACCAAGAATTTGATCTAGAGACTCCCTTCTGGTACCTAGGAGCCTGCATGCCTCAATGGAAGGTTTTTCGCATTCGACGCAAGGTTCACATCATTTTGCGGGTGTTCGACATCAGATCATTGTTCACATTCCGTAGATTGTACCTTTCATACCTTGAGGGCCATCATCATTATTGGTTGTTTCTCTCGCGTCTGTTAACAGATTTCATCATTGTCTGGTAATCAGACGATTTTCTTGCATGTTCGACTTCAACTCATATATTCGCATGCTTGAAATTGTACTTGTTTGGGTCGAGATGGAGCGCAAGACCCTGGGTTTTGTCTGATAAAATCCAGGCTATGGATTTTTGTGGATTATCATGACTCATTTGCATGACTTGCCTGATTGGATGGCTGCGACCATACCTGAGTCCATTTGTTGATCCTTACTGCTAGATGGTTGCGTCCATACCTTGGATCTCAGTTTCTATGTACTCTATTACAGATGGTTGCGCCCATGCCACATTTTCATGTATCACAGATATCAGTTGTATTTGTAATTGTAGGTTTTCCGAGAGTGGTGTTTGGTTTGAACGCGTTCTCATAAAGCATTTCACCCCTCCCTCTTCCTCAGACCTCATGCTTTAGGGGGCATCTGTTACACAACATTTTGTCACTGTCCCTACAATCCCCAAATCGCACATTGGAGGGTTGTTTCTGTGACCATTAAGCAGTGTCATGCCTTGCAAATACCATCATTAAATCCCTTTACCTGAGATCATTATTCCTTCTTTTGACAATTCCTTGAGCAGAGCAGTAAAAACCCTTGTTTTTGCCTGAGCGCGAGTGGCCAGTTACACCCCCACGCCGATTGGGAAAATTAACATTGAGCCCCCACCAGTTGGCGCTCTGTGCCAGTTAAGCATTAGCGCCAAGCTGTTTATGGAATGTTTTTTAAAAATAGAGGCGAAGATTCCACCTCAACAACTTCGAGGATGGGTCATTGGGAGTGGTTGAACTAAATAACCACGGACTCCCTCCTTTAGTTTATGTTTTTCCACCTCCCATGAAAACCTCCTAAAGGATAGGCCTCCCTTCCACCTTTGTAGGGATCCCAACCTCCTCCTTTTCCTCTATAAAATAAACTCTCTCTTAATACAAGCTAGCTGAAACACTGAATAGCTGAACTTGGAGAATTAGACATACTATAGCTGAATTACTAGAGAAGATAGAATAAGAAGGAATTGCGTTGAAGAAGCTTGAGTCCATGACTTCATCCCATCCAAATTCCCTTATGAACATCTGAGACGTGCTTTGTCTGAACCCTGCTGGAGGACACTGCAACGTCAAATCATTGGTTTTAACTCTTCCTTCTATTAATTTATATACATGACTACTGTTTGGTTCCACTATTGTGTTATGATGTTTGTTTAATGCGATATGTTTAGCCCTCTTTGACTGGATAATAGTTATGAGTGAAACCATTATGTCGTATGTTGTTCTTGCTTCTTGTTCTATGTGCAGGTATCCGGGCATAACGACGAACGGATTGTGATTTTCCAAGGCAGGAGCGAGAGGCTACTACTCTTTCAGCAACTACAACAGTGTTGGATTCCAGGTAGGTCAATCTATCGTGTCTTTTGTTCATTCATTAACTAGGAAGAAACACTTTAGCGTGTCCCTTTGATTCTAGACCCACCCTAGGGCTAGAGGGATCGTCTCTGTCCGCAGAGAGGATTTACCTGCATAACAGTAAGCGAGGGACATGATTCTCAAGATCAAAATTAATCAAACTGGAATCTGTGGGATCAATTCCTCCAATTTCGAATAGCAAATCCTTTCGTTGTGATGGACACATCTAAAGGAATTCCAAGGCCAACATCGTCGAGGGTGCTTGAGAAAAATCTTCTACAATATTGTAGTGTCGAGAAGCTCACCCATTCGGATTATAACACTATTTCTGAAGAACACCTTTAGGGTATGGCCAGATTATGTAATCAGTGCTAGGTTTCTCAATATGGAGAGGACCAGAATTGGGTGAAGTGGAGGAAAAAGCTATATCAATGGTGTCTTTATCCACCATGGGTTTTTCAGGATTCAACTAATCTTTTGACCTAGTGACTATGCAAATAGGTTTCGTGCCACTTGTCTGAGCTTGAGATTGATCTACCATTTGTGTTTGTTGAGACAAGAAAGGTTCATTCAGCACAGTCAGTGTTCCTTTGGTTCCTTTCATAAGACGACTTACTTCGACACAAGGAGGAAAATCCTTAGTGTAATGATCATCATTACAAATAAGGAAAGCATATTTAGGCTTTCACTTCGATGAATCATTAGCAGAAAGTTTTTGGGAATCATGTTTCAGGGTCTCTTGCTTAGCTTTTCCTTTACCCTTTTTCTTTCCTTTCAAGAATTTATCTGCTGCGATATATTGTACAACATTTACCTCTAAGGTTTTACCCAGATTCTTTTGTTTGTTTGCAACATCAGGGGTTGCAGCAGCTAGAGTAGATTTGTATTTCGTAGATTTGGTACTACCAAACTGCTGAGCCACAAAGACAATGACACATCAATGGGCGTTGAATCTGCAGTCTTAGAGGATACAGGATTAGTTGAAGGTCCTGGAGTGTTAGGTAAAAATTCATATAACGTGCCAAATTGTGAATAAATAAGATCCAAATACTGGGAACAACCACCCATGGCTATGTCTCGAACGATTGAGGGAACAAATGACTTAGTGAACCATTTAGTCAAAAGTTGATTCGAAATTTCAAATTTGATGAGACGATGTCTATGCATCCATTCATGGGTATGGTCGGAGATATGGGTAGCAGTCGTTTGATTCAAATATGTTAAGAGATGAGTCTCGATCTCATAACAGATCAGCAATTGGAAGTGGGTGAGGAAAGCCACAGCCAGAGAATTGAAATCTTGAGAAGTACCTCGAGGGAGCTTGATGTACCACTTGGCTTCAAGGCCCGTCAAAGTGCGCTAGAAAATGCGTAACCAGATAGAATCATCCAGCCAAGGGTTTGAAGAACACCAAAGATGGTAAGTCATGACATGTGTTTGAGGGTCTTCTCTAGATTTACCTTCGAACTTAGGGCAGTCATGTGGTATTTTTGTCGGTACGAAAGGCCAATATGACATATGCAGTATTGGGTCATTTGTAAGTCGCGACACATCCGCTAATTCCAATGTTTCCAGGAACAAAAATTTTGGATTATAAGGTATGAGAGGTCTCTAGTATGTACCAAATTGAGGATTCCAACCTTGTTAAAATTGATTCTGCCACAATTAGGGTTGGTTTTGACCATAAGGGGGTTGAAATGAACCTGACGTAGACTGGTAAGGACTAACAAATTTCCATAACTATTGTTGGAAGGGTGTTTGCTGGTAAGGTCCTTGTTATGGCCACGTTGGCAAGGTCCTTGTTCCAGTTGTTATTGCGGTTAAGGTCCTTGCTTGGGTTGTTGATAAGGTCCCTGCTGCAGCTAAGGGTATGTTCCCTATTGTGATTGTTGGTACGGTCCCTATTGTAACTGTTGGTAAGGTCCTTGTTGGGATTGCTGGTAAGGATTACTAGGTCTTAGAGGATACATTCCAGGTTTCCCCAACGAAGGATTGGGACCATACTGCATTTGGGGACCTGCCTGCAGATTAGTAGAAACACCCGATAGTGGGATTTGAGGCTGTTGAACATACGGTTGTTGAACATATGGTTTTTGGTAAGAAATTAAAGTTGAGGAGACTTGAGGACCTTGAAAGGTGTCCCCATGACATAACTTGACACATATGAAACTAATGTTCCACTTGGGTTACAAATAGAAACAATGGGTTGACCTACCCTTGATGCGGGTCCATAGTTTGCATAATTTCCACCTTAAATATGAGATACATAGGGTAGACGTGGTTTCCCCCCAGACAATGGAAAGGAGATATATAGGGTAGACGTGGTTTCACCCCAGGCAATGGCATAGATGAACCTATAGGTTTCCCACTCAAAGGGGGAACTGCAGTTACCGTGGATATGGTCAAAGAAGAAAAAGGTCTAGGAGTAACTTGTGGTTGAATTACTGCCACCATAGGTTGGTTAGAAGTCTGTGTAGGTATTGACATGCTTAGACCAAATGGGTTAGTGGTAGGAGTGACCCCAAATGACCAAATGGGATTATGATAAAGTGAAGTTGCACCGTAAGTGTCTGAAACAAGACTTCCAAGAGAGTCATAACTTGGCGGGACCAAGGCTGCACCATGACTAGAAGGTGCATTTGTCCCACTTCCCAAATCGTAGGGATTGGAAACATAAGGAAAGTTTTCCGAAGGAAAAAGTGTTTCAGGATCAAATTTTGGAGTATGAGTTGCATAGGTTTCCAAAGGAGTACTCTAGGGTGTGGTCTCAAATGGGGGATCATCACCATTTGTTTCCATGTGTGGAAACAATTCCCAAATCAGAATCCGAGACGTGCCACGAGAAGAGAACAAAGGTACATTAGGAGTATCAAAGGGGATATATTGGTGTGGAGGTGATAGATAGACAGGGTCAACTTCTGGATCAAAGAGTGGATTCGAAGGAAAAATCGAGAACTATGAAGTAGGTCGAGGACTAGCCAGAGGAGAGTCCTGAGATGAAGTAATTGACTCTCAGGGAGGCGGTCAGGACGCAAGGGGTTGGATACTTAGGATGATACCAAATTCAACACCTTGGTTCTGAAGAGGTTCAGATACGATATCCGGAATCTCGTTTTGGACTCCTTGAGGTGACCCATCAACTTCAGAATGTGAAGGGGATATGAGAGGTGAACTTTGCACGTGGCGTGACCGAGGAATTGGTGGCTCTGCCACAATGATTTTTTCACAAAATTAGTTGTGTGCCAGTGAATACTTTGGGCGTATTTCTGATTAACAATTAACCATTCATTTTGAGGACAAAGGAGTTGTTTCACGGGTAGGATGTTATTTTGTGGTTGATTGATTTTAGAAATTAACAACAAATAAATCAGAAGGGGGTAAACTAGGCATAAAGTATTACCAAGAAATCATGAACTGCAATATACACCTTGGTGAACCAACCACTTGACGTATGGCAACCAATCTCCCTGAATGTTGTGTTTGATGTATCATGATTTACAAGGTGGTTGACTCGGTTACTTATGGATGGATAGCAACCTATAGGGGACTCCAAAATATACGCGGTGGTACATGGGAGTGCAGTCTGTAGTAGTGTTGTCTAATGTGTAATCGTTTGATGATCATGTTCCCATATACTTATCATGCGTGGGGCATCGTCCTATATACCTGAAGGTACATGGAGAACAATCCTATACACTTCCGTACATGGAACTGGATATCACCTCTGAGATGCAACGTTGGAAACCAACGACAGATCCTACGATTAACAATGCCAGAACACGTCTCTAGCTTAGACCTCTAAATGTTTGCGTTAATGCTCCAAATGCTCCTTAGTTTAATTGAGGTGAATTTTAAGTTGATATTGATTTACGTTTCAGTTTTAAGGCTCAAAGATCAATGTCACCTGAACACCTATGATGCAGCTAATATGAGAAAAAAACTATTTTCATTTCGATGAAATCCATCCAGTATAGGGAAGGTGTTCAAATATTTATGCAAACAAACAAAGATGCGGAAAACAAGAGCTTCCGAACTATAACTTTCACTTTCACTTTTCAAAAAAGACAATGAAAGAGTAAATGAAATTGAATTCACCAAAGTTCACCTATATGAATTTTTTTTGTTTTTTCTTTTAAAATGAAAAAGATGCACTCATCATATTTCAATCACTAAAATATGTAATCTATGCTTGATGATAATCTCAAAAATCGATTTCCCAATGCAATGCAAACTAATGCAATTTTCATAAGCAATAATAATTTTTTTGAGAGAAAACTTAACAAATGCAAGATGCAATTTTATTTTATTTTTCCAAAAGAACTAAAATTCCTATCAAACAGAAAATCAGTAACACATGCAAGTAGAAATCACCCCAAAAGCCAAAGATTCACCTCAAGCTCTTTTTCACTACTTGAACATGAGACAATTTTTTGCAACCCACAAAGAATTTAACAGCAATAAATCATAATGTAAAGCGCACAGAGCAAGAAAATAACCTTAGAGATCAAAACCCTAAAAAGCTCACTTTAAAAAGCAATGCGGGAAGACAGTGGTAACCAGGGTTTTAAGTGCGACTTTTCACAATGAAAAACGTGCTAACAGTGCTCTGTTTTCTAGAAAAATGTGTTGGGCGAGGAAAGCTTAGGAAAATACAATCAAAACTGAAAATAACTTTAGATTCGACACTCTAAAGACAAGACTACTCATAATGAAAACTTACAAGTAATAAAAATGATGGATTATAAGGCGGTTGGCCAAACTAATCGAAACAGACCAAATCGAAAGGACGTTTGAAGGGTTTAATGGCTCCTCGGTATGGTCGCAATTTTGTTGTGCATACAATCCTTTCTGCGGATATAAATGATCCCTCTAGTCCTAATGGGAGGATCTAGCAACAAACGAGACAAATATATGCAACATTTTCTAACTTATAATATAAAACACGAAGGGGGGTATATTTCCTACCTCTTCCTAATGCTAACGCTTGCCTTTGGTATCAACCTTTATTTTTTTGCTTACATGCTCGTGATCTCTTCTCTGTTGGTGAAGAAGAATGTCTGCAAGGAAGAAAAAGTGGAGATAACAAATGGATATAAAGCATAATAGTCTCTAGTATAAGTTATGCAGCAGATTAAGGAACACTACAGTAAATAGGAAATAATTGACATATTTATGAAAAGGAAACACATAATGTATTATTAATAGAATGATAAAGGGAGAAATACAACCAGAAGCCTTGATGTTAGACGCCTCCTTCGGGTGAGACTCCAAGTTCTAGCCTTCACTCTTCAAAAAACTTCCTCCTTCAAAAATGAGCAATAATTGGGCATGCTTCAGCTCATAGGATGGAAACCAACATTAGTGGAAGGTAGGGGTTTCATTTATAGGGAAGGAGAGATATTTTAGGATCCATAAAAGGTGGGATAAGTTCCACATATTAAGGGAAAGATCCATGGAAAGAGGATCCAAGACCATGAATGGGAGGTCTCGCTCCTATCATCAACTACCTGAAACCACGTGGTCACTCTAGGCTTCTATTAAGGGAAGCTTCTCCTCCACTTTGTGTCGCCATGCCACAAGTGTCAAAAAATATGTTCTCCATCAAACATTTCTAAAACATACCTGAAGAAGTGGAAAAAGGCTTGATTTGAAAATATTCTGAAAAACTTGTCAAGAACCTTGTTTTACAAGAACAACATGCTCTACGTCACTAATGACCCATGTTTTTCACCTTTTTAAAAACATATGTCTAGCGTTGGCAGTGCCATTCTTGAGGCTTCTAGTAAGGGAAGCTTCTCCTCCAATTTGGGAAGAACTTCCTAAAGAGGACTAGTGTGGATTTTCCAGACAAAAGTCGCACTGCTAGCGCTAGACATATTTTTTGCAAAAGGTGACAAGCACAAGTCATTAGTGATGCAAAGCGCACTGGGCTTGTAAAACAAGGTTCTTGACAAGTTTTTCATAATATTTTCAAGTCAAGTCTTTTTCCACTTCTTTAGGTATGTTTTAGACATGTTTGATGGAGAACATATTTTGCGACACTGGTGCCATGAAGACACAAAGCGGAGTGTGACAAAATATTGTATAACAATAAGAGAGATATATTAAACAGTGTATAAAATAATTGATATGAGATGTCAATGTTACAAACGTGGGCCCAATTATTTACCTAGGTAGGTGCTTCTTCATGAACGGTCATGTACCCTTAGACATGTCTCTTCAGTTTTAATTATTATTATGATCATTATCATTATTTATATTATTTTTATAAAATATATATTCATAACATTGATCATTATTTCAAAGAAAAGTGGGATACATAGTCAATGCAAGTGTAAAAATTTGCACACGCCAAGAGTTATTTCATGGTACAAGTCTTGATTTCAGAAGATTTTATGACCACTTATGGCCCTCGACTCCCACACTACATGTTTATTAAAAGAGAGAGGCATCAAGGAAGTTAAATTCCATCTGTCTCCACGTTTGTTGGATATGCTTGGTTGTTTCCTTCTAAGGCAATATTTTCTCTTTGGTCTTCAATCGAAAAGCTCGCTAGTTATAAAGTTTCTCATATTTTGGCTCTATCTTTTCTCATCCCTTCACTTTATGTTTCTAGCTATAGAGCATCCCCCCTTTCCTAGCCATTCTATCTCTCCCTATTCATGTTTCTATAAGAACTTATTGGCTCTAACCTCTCGTTGTCTTTCAACTTTCTTCGCAACCACAATCTCTATTATTCATTGTTTTCCCTCCGCTTTCCCTTGCATCTTGAAACTAATTTGGTTCTCAAGTTAGTAGCAGCAATTCCAAGGCAACGAGTCAAAATCCAACACAACACCACTTATTACAAGATCACAGTGGCTTAAGATCCTAAAAGAGGGCAAGGTTTCTTCTCTCCTACACCCAAGTTTGCCTAGGTAGAATTGAGGATGAATGTATCTACTTGACTAATACTGAGGTGGAAAGTGAAATCATTGATTAGGTTCCTGATGTTGGCCACATACGTGGACCATAACGAATTGTTGGACTATAACAAATCCAAGGAGGATATTACCCTTATGCTTGACGGGCTTCAACTCTCCCTGTGTGGCTTAAATAAACATTTACAGTGCATTGAATCTCATTTATGCCTCCTTCCATACCCAAGTTACTTGCTAAGAAGAAATAAAGAACCTATTGTGGTAGAAGAATCATATTCCCCTCATACTAAATTATGGTTTCTATTTAATTCCCTTTCGCTCATTTTCCATGTTGCTATTTTAGCTTTTAGTTTATAGCTACATTAATAGGATATATGTTGTTTATTTTTCAAGCATCCTCTAAATTGATAATTACTTTATATGATATTTCTTAGATTAATATTTTCTTACGTTCATATTCATCATAAAGAAAATGCACGGAGAATGTCAATAGTAAAACAAAATGCCAGTAGGATCATAAAGAGAAAGCCAAACAAGAACACAAGAATTTTACGCTGGGAAAATCCACTTGCAAGAAAATCCCAATAACCTTTTACTTAGAGAAACTATTCAATTTCAACAGAGATACATCTAATCATAGACAAGGTCAAACTGACCAACAAGATAACTAGGTTAAACTTGGTCAAATACCCTAGATCAAGTCATAATGATGCCCACTTAACTCAACTTAGAATGCTCTAATAGGGCTCAATTTCAGCCTTGTTCTCTTAAGAAAGATTGATCTTTTTGCTCACATAAGCCTAGAATCTTTTCCACGGATCTGCCTTAAATTTGTCAATTGTATTTCCTCAGATTCATCATTTTTCTTTTACTCATGTTTTTCCTTTCTTATTTGTTCAGATGGTCTAAATTTCCCTTGTACAGATGATCATGAAATTTCCTTTTGGAGGAGGTTAAGCCTCTATTTATACTTTTTTAGGAGGTCAAATGGATGTGACCATAGCGGCAAGTTGACCTGACTTTTTGGAGGGCCGACTTTACAATTTGGAGGCAAGTAACTTAAATTTCAAAATTCAAAATTTTTCTTTTAAAGTTGACATGAAGAACATGTCTCACATTAATATTTTTGAGGGCTAACAATAAAATGACATGAATAACATCTCTTACATTTTCATTATATATATTTCAAGAGATAAAATATTAATTATGAAGACCAGTCATAGCTACAAAATTCAACACTCCCTCTTAGCTATGGAGGTATTCAAAATGACCATCTAGATGCTCTCATGTTAACAAGTTTATCTAATAAAAGGTTGTAACAAATCCAATTACCATAATCTGGTAAAAATTTATGATACATGGTAAACAAGTTACCATAATCTAGCCAACAATTGTGACACATGGTAGATTAATAGCATCAGTGTTACCATAATATGGTCAGCAATTGTGACATGTGGTAGATTAATAGCATCAGCGTTACCATAATATGGTCAACAATTGTGACACATGGTAAACCAACATCATCAACAAGTTAACATAATTTTGGTCCATACCTTTAACCTATGATGTATCCTCACGATAATCCTAGTCAGTACTCCCAACACATGGTACATCATTAGTATCAACTAGTCACCATCATTATGGTCCATTTGACACATGGTATACAGACTAGTCTTGGTTCACCATCATTAAGGTAAATTTCTTTGACACGTGGAGAATCTCTAAAGGCCACACTCTACATTAGTAATTATGGGTTTGATGCTAATGAGCCTGATGTTGAGAAGCACCCACTCAACTAAGTCATTCTAGGCCTCTAGGACTATTCTTCCTCATTCTAATCAACATACTTGACACAGGAAGAATGATTATCCTTTGCTAGACCATTCTTCCCAATTCCAGTCAACATACTTGACACGAGAAGAACGATTGTCCTCTGATGCTATCAATACACTGGTCCCAATTTTCCCTAATCTAGTCATGCTTGACACGGGGAGAATGTTTCTCCTTGATGTTGCAATTTCATCACTCCCTCTTATTGGGAGAGACATGATCAATCATTCCAAGCTTGTCCTCAAAGTATATGTAAACTTCATCTTGGGACAGAGGCTTTACCAATAATTTGTTATACTGTAGAATAACATTGAAGCCACATTGCTTCCTTTTGTACCATGTTTTGGTACTGGATCTCATTGTTCGTCGACATGTCATCATGGTCGTCACCTGCACCTAATCAAACAATGTTGCAAATAGCCTTTGAATCCATATTGTTTCTCAACTTTCCAATCCAGCGACAATATATTTAGCCTCGGTAATACTGACTGTGACACATTTTTTCTTCTTGCTCATCCAAGAAATCATAATGGAGCCCAAATTGAAGCAACATCTTAATGAATTCTTTCTACACTCTCTTCCCAATCAGAACCTATGAATATTTGCAGTTGTATTTCACTATTTGAGACATATCTCAAACTATAAATGGTTGTGCCATGACCAACTATACCATGTTGATTGAGCCACATGCCTTGGCTCAACCATAAATTGATATGCTTCCTTCATTGGATCCATCACCACGGCTGCTTACCAATCACTTTGACTAGATGCTCCCTTTCACACTGAAACATATCTTGTTGTGGAAATCTTGATTGCTTCCTTAGCCTAATGGACCATCATCTCGAATTTAGAGGTCAAGCCCCTTTAAAGCTAAAGTAAGGCTTTCTAAATTCTCCCTCTGTTACAAAAGCAATTATTTTTGCCACAGTTACTCCCTCTAACACATGAATCCTTATGCTTCTTTCAAATACAAATCAAATAGGATCAACCATGATCCATAAATCCAACGTGTATGCTTGTGATTTTATAAGGAATTCTTCAATCATGAGACCTTTCACCACAGCTGCTTACCAATCACTTTGACTAGATGCTCCCTTTCACACTGAAACATATCTTGTTGTGGAAATCTTGATTGCTTCCTTAGCCTAATGGACCATCATTTCGAATTTAGAGGTCAAGCCCCTTTAAAGCTAAAGTAAGGCTTTCTAAATTCTCCCTCTGTTACAAAAGCAATTATTTTTGCCACAGTTACTCCCTCTAACACATGAATCCTTATGCTTCTTTCAAATACAAATCAAATAGGATCAACCTTGATCCATAAATCCAACGTGTCTGCTTGTGATTTTATAAGGCATTCTTCAATCATGAGACCTTTTCTTATGTGCCTCAAAGCCTTGAGGTAGTTCTTCTTCTTTCTCAATTGAGAACAATGATCTCCACATCCACCTGATGCAATTTTCAAAGAAATGATAATACTTCTAACAAAAATGTATATGACAACTAGAGAAAACTTTTTTTCATGATCCTCTCCCTCTTTCTGGGAGAACCTTCTATTTTCAATTATCACATTGTATTTGTCTATGCTACCATCTGTTGCACACTAGATCTTTTAGATCCATTTGGAAGTCATCATTGACTTCTCTTTGGCACAATCAAGCTATACTTCAAAAAAAATCATCTTCCTTCTCCCTCTAAGCTTGGATCTCCTTTAGTACAATATCTCTTCAACACAAATCACCAATTATGGGAAAATCCTCTTATCACAAGCTCTACTTTGTTCTTCCACTTCTTCCATCTATTTCCAAAGCCTTGGAAGCCTTCACTATACACTTGCAACCCTCATTAGGAAGCTATAGAAGAACAATTATAACTTAGCAAAGAGAAACAAAGACAAGAGACTAGTTAATAGTAAAACAATAACAATAATTAAGGAAAAGAGATATAAGCCTTATCTTTTGAGGATCATAAGGAATATCAACTGCCTCTTGATCCTAGCATTTTTGCATCAATCTTGCAACTTTATCATCCTCGTCAATATCAGCATCATGATGTCATTCCTTCCTTGCATGAACTAGGGTTTCTTCTTTCAACGAAAACGTTAATCTAGGTCTAGATCTAGGGCTTTGTCCATAAACCATAGGGATTTATCCAAACCCTTTCTTCCTGTTAGGTTACAAACCCTAGATTTCCAATAAGTTCATGTCCAAATGTCAAAACCCTAGAATTGATATGCCCTTTACACGTGATGAAATCCATTATTGTCATCACTCATTCAAGGATGTTTTATCCAAACAACAATATTTTGTCTTTAATCTTCATTTCAATGTGCAAATAATGAACTTCATCATTCTAGACTAAGCATTATATTTACAAAACATATCTCAGCACCCAAATGCTCGTAGCAATAGATGCAAGTACATATGGCATCAATACTTTAGAATTTTAGAACAAGTTGGATCAAAAACTTCAATCCAATATGTCTTCAATTTTTTATATCCTTAACCTACTATAGTAATGATAGGAGAATACTATATTTGTAAATGACTAACTTATCAAAAGAGCTTTGGTATCTAAGTTAAAGAGGGACTTGGCCTCACGGTAAGTTTGATAAAAGTGAAGGTAATATCCAAATAATCTTCCTTCATCAAAATGTGTTTTCTTCAAAAGCATAACAGTGGTCCTTTTTCCTTCTAATCTTGATGTTCAAGCCTCAGATTCCAATTCTGAGCATTCATATAAAATATTTACAATATGCATCTTCCATAACTTCAATATCTTGTTTTTTAACACAATGCAACATCTTCTAAGGAAACACACAAGTTGGTTGTTCAACACATGAGTATTTGCCACATATTTCCCTTATGTTGTTTTTTCTTGCTTTGAATAACCATCCAAATTGTCATTGCTTCTGCAAATATCAATGCTACCGATTATAAGCTTGTAAGGTGAAAGTACTTCTTCATAACTGCCCTTAATGAAATATTCCTTAACAAATCAGAGCTTGGATATATTATTATGATTTGACCAAGGAACGAAACACAACTTTTGATATAACACTTTTCAACCAAGCATTTAAGTAATTGATTCATCTAACTTATAAGAATATTGTCAAAGTGGACCTTTTGATCCCAAACAAGATTGTAAATAAACTAATAGGACAAACCTTCAGACTTTGGTGGACTTTTCCTGATCTCATACTCGTCTTTGAACAACTCATCACTGCAATGCATTTTACATGGAAACAATGTGCTTTCCTTGGAACCAATACAAAGATATGTATTGTATCTTATATCAAATTTTTTAGTCATAATAAATATTCAAGATAAAATTTTGCTTTAGTATCATAAGGCCACATAGTTGACTAGCTTCACAAGCTATTTATAACATTTCAAAGGAGAATTATAGCTCCAAATCAAACCAGTTCCTAGACTTCCATTTGCACAATCCAGAATTTGATCTCCAATCATACTTTGAATAATCCTTGCATGAAATACCTACATAGGCATTTAGGCTTATAATATAAGAGATAATGGATTCTAAGCTTCCTATTGATGATCCGGAGGACATTTTCGGCGTCCTGTAACATCATGAGGCTTTCAGCCTTCTACAATTGGATGGCAGAAGTTGCTTTGTCCACTTCATTTTCGGCGTCCTGTAACATCATGAGGCTTTCAGCCTTCTACAATTGGATGGCAGAAGTTGCTTTGTCCACTTCCTGAGGTTCTCGGTCCTTTGTAACAGTCCCTGAGATTTTTTGGCCTTAGTAACTTAAACTGAGGCTTCTTTCTAAGGATAATATCGGGTTTCTGAGACCAACTTCTCGACCTACTGCAATAGCCTTGAGGTCTTCTCAACATATTTTCCACATAATTTAAGGACTTTGATCCTCACTCCACAAATACATATATGTTTCGGTCTTCATTCCTTTTCAGGCTTGTTTTATCCCTTTTTCATAGTAGTTCTTTTAACTTCCTTGCTTTCAGACCTTACTCAAATAATCTCGACTTTTTTTACTCGAACTAATATTTTATTTTGACCTCTTTCAAACTTGAGGCATAGAATTAGGGCTTTGGTCTTCACCAAAAGCACAAATAGATATTTTATTCTTCTGGTAGAGAGTGACTAGGGCTCCTTTCCCTTACAACAAACATTCATTCTAAATAGAGGTTGATATCGTTTTTGGAATGTGTTTCTTGAACTACGGCTTCTATGGTTAATGGAAAAACAAGCCCTAGAATAAAACAACTTTTTCTTTAAGGTTGTTGTTATACCATGACCTCTCAAACCATGTTGATTTTTCAATCATCCTCTAAACTGATAATTATTTATGATTTTTCATAGATTAATATTTCCTTACATTCATATTCTCATAAATCAATTACACGGAGGATGTCAACAGTAAAACAAAATGCCAATAATATCATAAAGAGATAGTCAAACAAAAATACAATAATTTCAACTCGGGAAAACTCACTTGGGGGAAAAGGCCAACAACCTTTTCCTTGGAGAAATTATTCAAGTTCAACAAAGATACATCTAATCATAGACAAGGTCAAACTAACTAACAATATAGCTAGGCCAACCCCAAGTCAACTGCCCTTAGATCAAGTCACAATGATGCCCAATTAAGCTTTCTTCTTCTCTCAAGAAAGCCAAGTTTTTCTACCCAGAAAAAGCCAAAAATTTGTCATATATATGCCTTAGATTCTTCATTTCTCTTTCCTCGGATTTGTCCTTCTTTTTCTCATATATGTCCTTTCTTCTTTGTTTAGATGGCTTGAATTTCCCTTGTATAGATGATCATTGAATTTCCTTTTAGAGGTTGAAGCCTCTATTTATACTTGTTTAGGAAGCCGAATAGGTGTGATCATAGGGGCAAGTCGGCCTGACTTTTTTGGAGGGTCGACTTTACAATTTGGAGGCAAATAATTTAAATTTCAAAACTCATTTTTTTTTCTTTTGAAGCTGACATGAAGAACATGTCTCACATTAATCATTTTGAGGGCTAACAATAAAATGATATGAACATGTCTTACATTTTCATTATATATATTTCAAGGGATAAAATATTAATTATAAATACCAGACATAGCTACAAAACTCGACATATGCCTCAAGGTAGAGTTGTTGTAATTTTGATGTCCACAAACTTTATTAATTTTTGGATGTTGAAAAAGTTTTGGTTTTTCCACTAGCCATATTTCCCTAATGGTATACTAGGGCACACCATAATCTGTTTTTATGATGATATTTAAGAAAAGAAAGAATTTTGCTTACAAGCAAATCTTGTGTGTGTGAGAGAGAGAGGGAGATTCTATCACAACATTGAGATTGAAAAGACTAAAAAGATTTTGTTTATGGTAGAAAATGCGAAAATTTTGATTATGGTGCTATAAAGATTTTTTTCCAAATAAAATGTCAACTCCATTTTTTTTTTCCACCTTTAATACAAATATTCCTCAATCCTAACTATATTTAAAAAAACAAACAAACATGAAGAATGCAATACCAACCTTCTCTTAGTATAAAATAGTAATGCAATCATGAAGTAATAAAATGAATAATGCAACACCAACATTCTCTAAATTTAAGATAGTCATGTAATTATTGAATTAGTCTTGAAGCATGTTATGTTGTCCCACTTAATTTGTCTACATTTATAACAAAAATTGTTAACTTGTTTTCATAACTAAATAGAAAATGTTTTTTTTTTTTAAATAATGGAATCATATAACCATTTAAATGACTATTATTATTACTTAAAAATATGTTAGTGCCTAATTCTGTAACAAGTATGATTGTATTTAGAGATGCTTTTCACAACCTGGTATAAGGGAAATGTGTAATTCTTTTCATACTCAACATGAAGTTAAATATTATATAACAACATTTTAATGTTGATCATAAATAAAATAAAATATTTTAATGTCCATTTTAAATAAAATAATTCAATACATATAGAGAGAGAGTAAGAGAGCGAAATTGAAAGTTATCTAAAAAAAAATTAACATCCTCATACAAGGGAAATGTGTAATTCCTTGCATAACATGGAGTAGATACATGGTATTTAAAAAAATAATTAATAACAAAATCAATATGGATCATAAATCAAATATTTCAATGTCCACCTTAAATAAAGGTATTTCAATATCAACATATAATAAACCCAAAGAAGATGAATTTATACTAATTTTATCCACAAACTACTCTCATATATATAATCAAATCTACATCCTTACAATTACCACAACAATGAAAATAATCAACCATACCAAAAAATAAATAAATAATAAAATAAATTAAAAATAAAAAAGTGAACCAAAAATTAAAAAAAAATTAAAAAAAAAAAAAAAAAAGTGAACCCAAAAAAAAAAAAAAAAAAAGAAGAGAAAAAAGAGTTACAACAAAAAAATTATTCACCCTTACTATTACCACAACAATAAAGATAATCAATCCCAAAACAATGACAATCAATCATACAAACCATAACAATCAACATACCAACCACACTCGATGAATATAAAATTCCCCAAAAACCAACAACATTGAATGGAAAATACAAGTCATAAAACAAAGGTTAGAAAACAAGTTATAGGGAATACTAAAAAGTAATAGCATTGCATAGCAAAATTAAAGACCTAGAGTGAAATTCAAAATAATATACATGTAAGTTGTTAGCTATAATCTCAACAACCTCAAGTTGAAAATACATAAAATAACAATATACAGACTTAATGTTAAGCCAAACCTTTTTCCTAATTCTCCTAGATGTCATGGAGTGGACAATCAGGTAGTTGCTAACTTTCACAAGCTATGGTGGTTATCAACAATTCTACAAAATTCATTATTGTGTTGATAGGGGATTTAAAATCCAGTATAAGGCACATGTATAGATGTAAAGAAACATAATGTAAGTAAGCATTTGAAATGTTATAGTATAGGACACATGTATATGTAATGTAAGTAAACATTTGAAATGTCCAAGTATAAGACATGTGTCACCTCAATTATAATCAATATATTTGTAATAATTATCCCTTCCTCTTAACCAACTCAAAAAAATACCTATGGTAAATAAACTAGAGATATGGTAAATAAATAAAACTTCTTTTTATATTTACTCCATAAACCTCTTTATATTTAAAACTCAAACAAAAAAAAAAAATTAGGTGAATCTTATGGGACAAATTATTATTAAAACCATGGGCCAAATACCACATTTATAAAGGAGGTATAAAGATGTATGGTAAATAAATAAAAATATATCAAATAGGATTAGAAATCAACATTTAATTATATACCAAGCCTATGGGCCAAATACCATGATAAATAAAATAGGTATGGTAAATAAATAAAAATATAAATAAACTAATCCCCTTTATTATATTTACGACCACCAAAAAAAAAAAAGGTTTTATTTAGATGAAACCTATGAGCCAAATACCATGAACCAAATTATCATTAATACCTTCAAAAAAACACATTATTAACCCTAATATTAATATTATTATTATTGTTAAATCTAATATTCATATTAATATATTATAATATTAATATTATTAAATTTAATAATTTTGTATTAATACAATATTAAATGTCATATTATAATATATATTAATATATCATGATATATATTAACTCTTGATATATATGGGAGGGAAGTGTAAAGACATAGAGCTGGGGAGATAGGAGGAGTGACAAGGGAAAGATGGAGATAAACTGAAGGAGAGGGGAGAGGGGGAATTAAGAGAGAGAGAGAGACACACACACAAAGATAGATGGGGGAGAGATAAGAGAGAGGGAGAGAGATAGTGAGAGGATTGGAGGGCAGAGAGAGAGAGAGAGAGAGAGAGATGGGGGAAGAGAAAGGGAGGTAGGAGAGAAATGGAGAGAGAGGAAGAATGAGAGAGGGGACTTGAGAGAGAGGACGAGAGAGAGAGGATAGAGAGATGGAATTGCAGGGGGAGAGAGGGAGGGAGGGAAGAAGAAAGACATAGAGTGAGAAATGGAAAGATAGAAGAAGTGACAAGGGAGAGATAGAGAGAGAGTTTATATGTTTAGGGGTGAGATAAATAGACAAATAAGGAGAGATAGAGAGAGGGGGAGTGAAAAGGGAAAGATGGAGAGAGTGTGTACGTTTTGGTTGAGATAAAGGGACAAAGGAGAGATGGAGAGAAGGGGGGAGAGGAGTGGGGGAGAGATATAGTAACAGAGTTGGAGGGTGAAGAGAGAGAGAGAGAGAGAGATGCGAGAGAAAATGAGAGAGGAAAGAAGAGAGAGGATGTGAGAGAGAGGAGAAAGAGAGCGAAAGAGAGATGGAGTTGGAGGGGGGGGAGAGAGATGGAGTTGGAAGAAAGACTTATAGAGAGAAAGGTGGAGAGAGGGAGAGGGAGTGATAACGAAGAGGGAGAGAGGACAGCAAGATGAAAGAGAGATAGAAGCAGGTGAGAGGGAGAGAAGGGGAAGATAGAGATATAGATGGAAGGTGAAGAGTGGGAAGAAGAGAGAGAGGGAGGGAGCGACAAAAAGATTAATAGATATAGAGTGAGAGAGTGTGTGTGTTTGGGAAGGTGAGATAGAGAGACAAAGAATGAGAGATGGAGGGAGATATAGATATATATGGAAGGGGGGGAGGGGAGAAGATTTCTTGCATTAGATGCATTGATTTCAGTGTAGAGGGTAATTTCTAATCATATTTAATTGCTTGTACTAAATGCATTGATTTTAGTGTAAATATTGATTTCTCATGATATTTGATTGCTTGCACTAGATGCATTGATATCAATGTAGATGATTTCTAATCGTATTTGATTGTTTGCACTAAATGCATTAATTTTAATGTAGATGGTGATTTCTAATCTTATTTGATTGTTTGCACTAAATGCATTGATTTCAATGTAGATGTTGATTTCTAATTATATTTGATTGCTTGCACTAATTGCATTGATTTCAATGTAGGTGGTGATTTCTAATCCTATTTGATTGTTTGTTGCACTAAATGTATTGATTTCAATGTAGATGTTGGTTTATAATTCTCTTTGCTTACTTGCACTAGATGCATTGATTTAAATGTAGATGTTGATTTTAGTGTAAAAATTGTTTCATAATGTTATTTGATTGTTTGCACTAGATGCATTGATTTCAATGTAGATGATTTCTAATCATATTTGATTGTTTGCACTAAATGCATTGATTTCAATGTAGAGGGTGATTCATAATCCTATTCGATTGCTTGCACTAAATGCACTATTTCAGTGTAAATGTTGGTTTCTAATGCTATTTTCTTACTTGACCTAGATACATTGATTTGAGTGTAGATGTTGATTTCTAATCATATTAGACTACTTGCATTAGATACATTTATTTCAGTGTATAAGTTGTTTTCTATTTTATTTTATTGTTTGCATTAAATGCATTGATTTCAGTGTAGATGTTGATTTTTGATTTGATGAAATTGGATGTATGATGGTACATTATTTTTGAAGTGATTGGATTAAAAATGTGCATTGATTTCTATGTAGGCATAAAAAATTATTGACAATGTACATTGATTTTTGTGTTATAGTAATTCAACCTATTAATATTAAAGATCAAGAGAGACAAGGTATGATGTTTACTACAACATCTCAAGGTAAAGATTTAAATGGTTTACGATTTCATTTGTCGTTTTCATATAATCAATATGAAAAGATGACAAAACTAAGGGTGACAATAGGAAATGTAGAAGAAATTAGTTCGAGATTGATCACAATGAAGATTATTTGTAATTGACTACATTCTTATAATTCACATTTTCTACAATTCAACACTGTTGTTGTCACTTTGCATTCAAAATTTTTATTTCATCATTTTTCATCATTAAAGTTATCAACAATATTGATAATCTCACCAAACTAAGAAATCTAAGCAAATTTAAAATTAAAAGGACGAGGTTAATCTCAGATATATTTAGAATATTTAAAATAATTATATTAATATTAAATATATTTACATATTATTGATAGATTTTCTTTAGCCACACACGACTGAAACCAACTTAGATCCATCTTAAATCTAGATCTATCAAGCGCCTAGAGGGATCACATCTCTCGAGGTGCAAACCTTTCCTCAAGTTTTTCACTCAAAAAAGATATTTGCACCTTGAGAGATTGATCTCTCTCGGCATTTGATAGATCCAGAATTACGATGAATTTAGATTGGTTGTATACATCCCAAAAAATACCTCTCCCCTACATTACTTATAACACACATGGAAAATGAAAAAAAAAAATCAGAACTCCAACAAAGAGAACCATATTGCAATCCCTAGGCTTAGCATAACACAATAAAAAAACGAGAGAATCAGATGAAAGACAATACTCGACGTTCGCTCCCCTTCCATTTCGATAACTAGCCAGCTAGCAAGTTCTGTAAACTATCAAGTTTATTGCCGGTGTTTACAAAAAGAGTGAATAGAACATCATATTATGGTAAACATTGCCAAAAAACCTTAGCTTCTAGCCACATATATAACATAGTTTAAAAAGGGCCAACACTAGCGAAGGGAATGAGAATATAAGCCTCCTGATTAGCACAATTTAGCATAAATAGCACTCCATGTATCCTGCTCTTGCATTTGCTGAGATATCATGCTTAAAGGCAATTGCAGTTGTGAGCAGTGTTCACTCGCATGAGTCTATTGTACCCCAATCCGAGGGATCGAAAAGTTTTCAATAATTTCCTTCTAAAGCTTCATCAGCACTGCCACATATGTTTCGTTTGACCGGCTTACTTTGATAAGGTATATGTCCTTTATGTCACCAGAATGCCCCAATGCAGTGTGAGCATATCTAAATGGTTGTTGGAATCTCAATTATATTGCTTCTGTAAAGATAACTAATGCATGCATATAATGTCATAAAATAAAGAGCACAAGCCTTGATCATTGACTTTCTAATCTTCTACGAACATGCACCACTAACATAAGAAACTTTCTAATCTTCTATGAACATGCACCACTAACATAAGAAAGTCAAGAGACAGTAAGATAGAACAGAGCCAAGTTTTATAGTGGTAAAACCTATGCAATGTGTGAAGGAAATATCCACTCTAACCAATATTAAACCTCGTTCCAATAAGCCTCCAGGATTCCAGAAGCATCAAGCTCATGCTGATTCACTATGATGGATGATCCACCAATAGATAAGTAATAACCTAAAGAACTCCTCAATGTTGTCAAAACATTCTTACCCGAAAAAACATAGCAGATGGGAAAAAGATATTGACGCTCAAAGTTTAACAACGTTTTCCCCCGAAAAAACATACATGGGAAAAATGATGTTGACGCTCAAGTGATGTGACAAACTATAAGAGTCTATAATCAACAATAAAGCTGCTTCAATCACATAAACCAAGACCATGACCATGAAACTCCACGAGTGCTCCAAACCCCACATGCAACAAGATTGTCCTTCCATCACAAATGGACACGTACCAAACAAAGAACTATGTAATGGACACTGCTTTTATGGCCAACTAGTCAAAAGAGAACATATAACTAGCATCACAACCTCTTGTTCCAATATGTTTTTGTAGGTCATACTATATGGTCCAATGAGACCTCTAGCGTGTTCATATTGCTCTTCCCAAACATTAAATTTCACAGTATCTGTAGGCTTTTTAATTTCACCATTGATTAAACAATACAATTTTTACCCCTGAGCACAACGACATATTCTGACATACAAAAAGGAGTCAAAACAAAAGACCTTGAAAATCTTAGTTTTCATATCAATGATGATAGCATGCAACTTAAGCCTCTCAGGAATTTTGACCTCTTCCATTTTCTTGAATGCCATGGGGATGAAGGTAATTCAAGTGGTGGGCACTCTTCAGTAATTCCTTTATGGAGCTGCCTCATAAATTGCAAAGCTACCTTGTATCTCCTTAAAAAATTACACGTAGATGTAGCATGTATGCAGCTCCTTGTATGTTTTCTTTAACCTGCTATAAAAACGTACATGCCTGTGCCAATAACCTTTTAAGACAAAACAAAGATACGATATTGAGCTTTGAGAACTTTACCACCTTGTTAATAAATGTAATATCAAAATTTTAAAGTAAAGTTGACCTTCTCTTTGACTTTAGCTTTTCTCTTCTTTATTTTACATTTTCTATCCTTTGCTGGCATTCTCTTTTATCTTACCCTTTTTATCATTTTTATTTAAATTTTTAACAATACTCTGCATTATTTATTTCAAGTTATTTGAGAGTAGTTCCCAACCTCATCAGACTTCATATGCAAAAAGTGGAATTTCATATTCCACTCAGAATTCAGCAGGCTTAACAGATTTCAGATTTCACGATTGGTGGAATTGTAACATTTTCACTAGATTCTATCATGTATAAAGGTCCTGGATTAACATTAATCAAGACCACCACACTACGGGATTTTACATCCAGTAATCATTGTGAGAGTTCATATAGACACGATTTTCCTTCTAAAATGTCATTTTTATTTTCTTGTTTTTTTTCTTGAAGATAATGCGTTACACATCACAAATGCAAATGCACGTACATAACTAGAATGAACCCAACATACCAAAGTTAGATGTTACATGTTGTCATGGTAGTCGTGGTCGGAAGTCAAATAACCATGAGAACCAAAAGCTTTCCATAAGTTTGGCAAAAATATTTGGATACAATAGAATATGTTTTTAAGAAAGCTTTGTGTCCCTGTAACATTTCAAAATGTACGAAACTTCCTCCAAAATTTTAAATTTATTGACAACTGAGCTAAAAGAAAGCTTCTTTAACATTGTAAATAACCTACATTACACGAAAAGGGAAATTTACGTCAATGTTGACCAACTTTAGTCTAAAAATGTCATGCGACCTACAGGAGAGAAATGCAGTTGGACGACCTTAAGGCGTTAAAAATAAAAACTACATGCAATGGCCTACTTGAGAATACTGTGCTCACCTGGGCTAAGACATGGGAACTGACCACTATAAACGCTAAAAAAGTCAGTCTCATTTTCTCTAAATTGTGCATCATTCATCTACCCAATTACCAATTTCTAAACACACCCTGTAACCGATTAGGCTTTCAAACCATAATCTTGCACGGCCATATCTTTAGCATCTAAAATCAAAAGCATGTCATTGGACCCATATTTTTCTGGTTCCGTAAGATGTACATGCCAGTGCAAATAAAATCCAATTCTTGACTATCTATACAACTACATAGCATTTAAGCATTTTCGCCCCATTTAAGGATGTCTTACCAGAGGTACTATCATAAATTTAGTGTCTTAGCTTTCTGGAATAATTAATATTTATGATAAAGTCTCATTTTGTTTATGCATGCATCATCATGAGCCTTAGTTTTTACCTTAAAATCGGTCATCATAGCGTATATTGGCTATGCTTCTATTACCCATCGTTTCTTATTAACTAAGGTGAGTTGGCAATGATAACTCTATAAAGGTAAGCTGGCCCAACAAGGTGATATTGTTGAAATTAGTAGCGAGTAGAGTCTTCTTTGACCTGTGACTTGGTCAAAGACACTACAAGCGGTCTTTCTTTAGCATGCAACAATTCCTATAAGTTAGGACGAGTTCATGAAGCAGTTTAACTCATGCGAATAGTTGGAGTGGTCTCCTACTACGAGTTAGAAGTCTCAATGGTTATTTGTGGCTAGGACAAGTTACATGAGTCAGGTAGACTCAATTAACTAGTCAATCACAAGACCGAGTTCCAAAAATAAACTTGCCAGATTGAGATGAGTCGAATTGCTCATAAGGAGGACGAAGGCACAGAATTGATTCATTGTTTTGTGTGAACATAAGGTTGTGAGACATGACAATAGAGAGCACGAGTTTTTTGTATGAGCTAGCAGAGCTAGGAAAAGCACGAAGGAGAGCCCTATACGCAGTGTTTTGGCAGAGTAAATTCTCGCTGGTATATGATAGGAAATACGAGGAAATTTCCAGGGTCGGCGCAAGGATTTAGGAGTTAAGGACAAGGTTCTTACAAGCAGGTCTAGAGCTAAGTACTAGCAGGGAGAATGAGCTTGTTCTCTAGAAAAATAATTTTCCTTGTAATAATTCTATTTGCTCAAACTTTGTCAATAAAAATTGTACAGCTAGCAGAGGGTTTTCCCAGTTGGGTTCCCTAGAAAAGTTTGTGTTTTTGCTATTGTGTGACTGTTTTATTTCTGTTCTATTCCACTGCAAATTTGGTAGAGAAATTGTGTGTCTTGGTACAACGATTGGTTTCAGATTTGTTCACTACAGCAGTTGCAAAATTTTGAAGAAATTCTACAGATATCTCCACAACAACAATCAGTACTTAGCTATTCATTACTTGATGAGCTAGATTATTGAAGAGTGATGACCTTAAAATTGGTGATCACAACCTATATTGGCTATATCTCTATTAATCATCATTTTTTATTTAATGTGGGTGAGTTAACAATGATGGCCCTCAGATAATATCAAGGTTAAGGTAGCCACAACAGCCTTTGATATTATTTTATACCAAGGTGATATCTCCACAACAACAATCAGTACTAGATTATTGAATGAGAGATAATAAATATGGCAAGTTTATGAAGCCATAGATTAGTAAGCAAGGTCCATGTGACTTGAAGAATGACTTTGAAGGTCAGAGTTGCCAACCAGATCATAGTTTTAAAAACTGGAATCAGGCATCGAACCGGTCACCATCTAACCATGATTTGAACCGGAACCGGATCAAACTGGATCGAAAAACTTATTTTAGGAAAAACCATCTAAGATATTTATTTTTAAATTTTAATAAGAAAAACTTACTTTTAGGATTACACACCATGATTCCAAACCATTACAGACAAATATAGAATTTTTTCTCATATATATATGGTAATTCATTCTCTTTGGAGGCATTCTTCTCATATATATATGAAATTCATTTTGTGAAACACAATAGGTTAGGCTCACAAAAGGCAGAGGATCTTGTTTATGTGCACTCCAACCTTTTGTCTTGTATCTCGTAGGGGTCTAGAAAATAGTAATGGTTCTTCTAAAGAATGGGATGTGGATGCAGAAAGTCCTGATCTAGAGTTCTCACTTGCTGCCCTGAATATTGAGGACGGAGCCTAGAAGTGGAATTGGACAATCAACTTCTTCAGCTCCACCATCCACTGTTGAGCATGTTTTTGCTTATATTTTTGATGAGGATAAGTCTTTAGTCTTTATAGTACTTGCAGCCTCATAGTCTTTATTGTACTTGCAGCCTCATATATATAATAAACGCTGATTTTGAAATTTGGATATATAATAAAAGCTTATTTTGGATATTGCTATTTTCATTACGTGATCATTCATGAGTAAATGTGAGGTAAATATAGAGATGTATAGTTTATGCATTGATATTGGACAATTTAATCATAACGTAATAAATTATAATGTATCGTGTATGTTTTTAGATTGCACATAACATTTCTTAAATGTCCATATATATATCATCTTTCCCCGTTTCCAAAATTTGGGGGGGTCACGTTTCGTACTCGTACCCATTGCCCCGTATCCTACAACTTAGCTCTTAATGTTCATCCCTTTTTTACCTTTGGCTTGGCCTTGAGGTTGAGACCCAAGGGAGGGAGGAACATAACAAAAGGGGTCTTAGAGATTGGTGGAGAGGTCTTCAAAGTCAAAATCATCATACCCACTTGCTTCTCTCTCTCTCCTGGCCATAAGCATCTGTGAGTTCCTTCTTCCTTGCAATTTCATCTTGAATAGCCTTTTCTCGGGTCTTTGCCTCCTGATATTTCTCAAACTTTTCAAGGTATTCTTTCCTAATAAGCCCTATGACTTCATCTGGCGCATCACAAGGGGTTACATGGCCTCTTATACCAGCCAAATGTAGTTTTGACCTATAAATACCCCCTCCTCTCATTGGGTGCTTGCAATATTTGCACAACATTTTGACATCAACATCATAGTGAACCCATGCAGCATCTTTGGCTTTTGGAGCCATAATGGATGGTGAAATTTCAGATTTTGAATGAAAGAGCTCTGCAAATAAAATAGGAAAATGCAAAACCTGTGATCAACTACTATCCTTCTTCCTTAATGCATTTTAACTTTAAGTTGAAACTTGAAACTTGAAAGAGGGGAAAACAATTAAAAACAGAGACCAATGAAATTTGGAATTTTTTTTAGGGAAAAATCATACCTAGAAGGTTGGAAATGAAAACTAGATGATGAAGTCTCCTCCCAAAGATGTCAACTCCACTAGAAAGCTCCTCCAAGATGACAAAGAACCTCCAAACTTCTTGTTGTTGCAACACTGCCCAAGCTCTCAAAATCTCACAAACAATTGAAATCAATTGTGAGAGACAAATGAAAGCTTGGGCTTGCTTTTATAATTGTAAGGGAGCAAATTTGGAGGGAAACCCACCCATGGTTTGGGAAAAACCACCTTAAAATACCATCCGTGGGCTCCACAAAATCGCCCAGCTCCGCACGCATCGACCTAGCCGGTTTGGGTTGGAATTGGCCGGTTAGGCCAGGATAGGTGCCAAACCATCTGTGGGCTCCACAAAGTCGCCCAGCTCCGCACGCATCGACCTAGCCGATTTGGGTTGGAATTGGCCGGTTAGGATAGGATAGGTGCCAAACCAACCAGTTTAGCACCTAACAGGTCCCAACCAGCTAGCCAATCGGGTTTTTTGGTCTGGTTTGATCCCAGGGTGTTAAATTGTCAACTAGGGCCAAATTCCACCTTGAGACATCTCATTTGATGGAGATGATGATTGGATTAAATTCCTCTTTTCGAGAGGACCAAAATTGATCTAAAGATCATCTCATTCGAACAAGCAGAAGTGCGATTTTGAATTTATGGCCACACATGTGCAAATTGTTTAGGTTGGCCTCAGCTAAATGTAGGCTCAAGAAGCCCAATGGACGTGTCTCTTCACCCACATCAAATTGTATAAATACAAGTGACCTCACACCTCATTTGGCATCATCATCACTCACACATTCTTCTCTCTTCATCAGATTGGTCCGTACAACTATTGGGCAACCTCTCTCTCTCCCACGCATGGCAAAGAAGGACAAGTTTTTCAGGGACAAAATTGCAGAATTTCAGACCAACGTTGACTAAGGTGCTTTTGACCAATTTTTACTGCGTTTATTGGGGAAAATTTATGGTTTCTTTAGGTCGCATTGACTGGCATAGAAATCAAGGATTTTGGAGTTGTTTGACCTGCGTTGATCGTAGAACTTTTTTACCATAAGACTACAGGTTGACCGAGTTTAACCAGATTTTTTGTCACTATTTTGGGTTGAATTTGACCATTGCTAGAGGTGGAATTTGACTGCCTTTGACCGAGCTTCAAAGGGAGTGTCATACTATTGTTTTGACTCAAGTTGACTTTCTGGTTAGGGCTGAAGTTTGAATGCAGTTGACTACAAAATTTGACAAGGTTGATTTAACTTTGTTTTGGGCTAGTCAATTTGACTTTTGTACTCTCTCTCTACTGAACTTTTGAATAATAATAAGAAGAAATGATCAAAGGGTTTTCCCCACATTGGGGTTTTTCCTTGGCATCCGCCAAATCCGGTGTTCTCTTGTCTTGGCTTATCTTCTACATATTGTTTTATGTTCTATTTGCATTTACTATCAATTTGATTAATGATTATCATTAATGTGATTGCTACTGAAAATAATTGGAAATTGTCATTGCGTTGCTAAAGAAACATTTAAGTAAATTGTGCTAAGCATAGAACATACTATTATTAACTAAAATTAACATGGTATCAGAGCCCATGAGAAGACAAAGCCCAAGCAAGAGAGAGAAAAGCAATTACAAAGTAAGATGCGTTGAACAAGGTCAAAGCCTCAATGGCTTCTACATCTTACTTCAAATCTGAGGATAAGCTCAATGACAAATCAGACTATCATGCATGGAAGATGTCTTTGGACTTGACTTTGGAAGAAATTGATGTAATGGATAATGTGCAAGGAAATGTGGTGGAACCTCCTTCAAATGCACTGGCTTCTACCTAGACAAAGTATAAGAAAGGTGAGGGAAAAGTTAAGAAGATCATCAGAGATTCCATTCAAAAACATTTAGTTGCTTACATTTCTGATTTGGGCACATCTAAGGAATGTATGACAAGTTGGTTGGGATGTTCAAAGCAAACAATGCAAACCAAATCCTCTTTCTCAAGAACAAGATGAAGGACATCTAGATGGATAGAGGGGAGTCTATCCAGTCCTACTTCATGAGGATTACCGAAATCAAGAATGATCTTCTATCTATTGGAGAAGTTGTTGTTGACATGGAGCTCACTCTTATTGCTCTTGGAGGTCTCCCACGGGGCCATGAGCTTGGGATGTGTTCAATACCACTATTCTTAACAATGACAGGATTCCTGGTTTCGACGAATTATTCACTAGATGCACTCAAGAAGAGATGAGGATGATGGAAAGAGACAAGTCTTCAAATGGAAATGAGCCTGTTGCATTCTCCGCTCATGCTAAGAGGAAGAACAATGCTCGTCCAAAGAGACAAGGTCAAGGAATCAAAGAAGGAAGAAAGGGAAGATGCTTCAATTGTAACAGGTTTGGCCACTATGCTAGAGAATCCCTCATAAGAAGGATACCCCACAAGATGACGACAACAACAATCGCAACAATTTCAAAGGCAATGGCAATCAAAGGAATAACAGGTTCAACAACAAAGGAAAGAGGAATGTTCACGCTTCTCAATATGGAAATGATCGACCTCCCAAAAGGTCGAGAAACTCCAAGTATGAGGAATCTAATGTTGCAGAAAAGCAAAAAGAATTTTATCTTATTTCTTCCCTCACTAATGCCTCCCCACCGAACACTTTGGATAATTGGTTGATTAATAGTGGTGCCTCAAGGCACTTCACTAGGTACAAAGAGGCCCTCTCTAATTTGATCGAAAAGAAGACTAATTTGGAGATCATTCTTGGAGACAATGCCACCTACCCCGTGAGAGGGATAAGCATTGTCACTCTTCACTTAAATCAAGGTCAAATCCTTCATCTACGAGATATATTGTATGTACCTGATTTGAAAAAGAACCTGGTATCTATTTTTGCAATGGAAGATAAAGACTTCAAGGTAGCATTCGTTGATGGGAAGTTGCGTATTTCGAAAAGGAACTCGAAAGATGCATTTACACTTGGATTTAGGATTGAAGGTCTCTATCAGGTTAGAGGAAGTCCTTTGGGAGGTATGACTTGTGATACTTCTCTTCAATCTGAAATATGGCACTAAAGGTTTGCTCACCTTCATCGCAAAGCCTTACCTAATGTAAGGAAGATGGTCATAGGTATGCCTAAATTCAACATAAATCATGAAGGTGTTTGTTAGGGTTGTTCTGCTAGAAAACATACAAGGGGACCATTACCCTCAAGTGAAAGTCAAACTACCAGCATTCTTCAATTGATCCATTCTGATCTATCTGGTATGTTGCCCGTAACATTATTGGGAGGATATTGCAATTTTTGTGGATGACTTCTCTCGCAAAGCATGGATCTATTTCTTGAAGAATAAGGATGAAGTGTTCAAATGGTTCCGCTCTTTCAAAGCCTTGGTCGAAAATCAAACAGGGAAGAAGATCAAAATATTGAGAACCAATAATGGAACCGAATATGAGTCAAATGAATTCAATGACTATTGTAGAGAAGTTGGCATTAAGAGGGAGACCACCACTGCATATACTCTTGAACAAAATGGAGTTGTCAAAAGAAAAATCGAACAATCATAGAAGCTACTCGTGCCATGCTTCATGACCAAGGCCTACCAAAGTTCTTATGGGGAGAAACTACCAACACTGTCGTATATGTTCAAAATAGAATCCCACATCAGGCATTGGACTTCAAGACACTCGAAGAAGTTTTCACTGGTAAGAAACCTAATGTTTTTCATTTTAGAATTTTTGGCTATCCCTTGTATTTTCATGTGCCGAAAGAGAAAAGAAACAAGCTAGATGCATCTGGGAAGAAAGGAACACTTGTGGGCTTAGTGAAACTTCAAAGGCCATATAGAATCTGTGTCTGGTCAAAGAGAAGTGGAAATAAGTCATGATGTCACCTTTGATGAAGATGTTGCCCTTGGGAAAGTCAGAGATCTTCCTATCCCAGGGAAGGACAATGATGATGATGCAAGAAAGCAGGATGAATCTCTGACTAATGAACCGATGCCTGATGTTGAAGGCATGATGGATCTCATTGATCCACCTCCTGGTGAACCCTCTACCTCAAGGAAAAGACCTATGTGGGTCAAAGATACTCTCGAAGATGCTGAAAGACATGTTGCACCCAAGGGGACATTTCGTGAAAGCAAGAAGCCAAACAGGTACCAAGGGTACTTAGCTGCTATGAGTACCATTGTTCAATCTGAGCCATGTACGTTCGAAGAATCCGTGAAGAACCAAGTATGGAAGGATGCGATGAAAGAGGAATATGAATGAATCATGAAGAATGATGTCTGGGATGTGGTTCCTAGACCCAAGGACAAGTCAGTGGTCACTTGAAAATGGCTTTACATCAAACACGGAGCTGATGAGAGTGTTGAAAAGTTCAAAGCCAGGTTTGTTGTTCGAGGCTTCTCTCAAAAGGAAAGAGTGGACTATGATGAGATATTTGCATTGGTTGCCCGATACACCACTATTTGATCTATCATTGCTCCCGCTACCTCTCAAGGATGGAGCTTACACCAAATGGATGTCAAAATTGCTTTCTTACATGGCTCGCTTAAGGAGGAAGTCTGTGTAGAGCAACCTGAGGGATTCGAAGTTCAAGATCAAAAGACACATGTATGCAGGTTGAAGAAAGCCCTCTATGGGTTGAAGCAAGCCCCTAGGGCTTGGTATGAGAGGATTGATAGCTATATTATGAAGTTGGGATTTACAAGGAGCGAAGATGACCCTGACCTATACTTCAAGGTTGAAAAGGACAAGCCTCTCATTCTGGTACTTTATGTGGATGATCTCTTTCTAACAGGTGCAGACCCTCTAATTTATTAATGCAAGAGGGAGTTGGCTTCTTAATTCGAGATGAAGGACCTAGGGTTGATGCACTACTTCCTAGGCCCGGAGGTCTGGCAAAAGCCAGGTGAGATTTTCATTTCTCAAGGAAAATATATTGTGAAGCTACTTGAGAGATGTGGGAAGGTCGAATGCAAGTACGTGTCTACTCTGATCGAACTCAACTTCAAGAAGCTATATGGAAGTGTTGTTTGGGCCCAATTTGGCAAATCCTTCCAAGTATCAACAACTTGTGGGGGCCCTAATGTTCTTGGTAAACTCTCGTCCGGACATATGCTTCATTGTGAATACATTAAGTCAATTTATGGTCGAGCCTCATCACATACATTGGATTGCTGCCAAGAATCTCTTGAAATATCTCCAAGGCAAAATCAACTATGGTTTGAGATACACTACCGAGAATTTGAGGCTACATGGGTATACTGATGCTGACTAGGTTGGCGCCTGGCGGTGTGGTGGATCGTAAAAGCACATCTGGATGTTGTTCTCAATGGGGTCTGCTTCAATATCTTGGATGAGCAAGAAGCAAAAATCAGTTGCTTTAAGCACCGGCAAGGCCGAATACATTGCTGCTAATATGGCTTGTTGTGAAGCTGTTTGGTTGAGGAAGCTCTTTAGTGAGTTATTTGGCATGTGTTGGATACCACTGTGATCTACTGTGACAACCAAAGTGGGATTCATCTTTCATAGAATCTCGTGTTCCACGACCGCTCCAAACATATTGATATCAAGTACCACTTGATCTGTGATATGGTACAGCAAGGAGCAATAAGGCTCAATCACATCAGGACTGATGAGCAAGTCGTAGACATTCTCATGAATCCCTTAGGGAAGGTCGAATTCATAGCCTTCTGTGAGAGACTTTGAGCTGTGGAAAGACCCTCCTATGAGGGCCCCACATGAGTTGGACACTGAACTCTGGGAGCTCCTAGGGGCTTGGGGTACTCCTTGGAGCTATGAGCAACCATAGGGTGAATAGTTCACCTTCCCCTAGTGGTGCACTATGTACAGGGTGAGTGGTTCACCTTCCCCAGTGATACCCCGTGATGGTTGACATGTGTGTAGGGTGAGTGGTTCACCTTCTCCTATGATTGCGAACGTGTATGTAGAGTGAGTGGTTCACCTTCCCCTACGATTGACATATGCATAGGATGAGTGGTTCACCTTCTCCTATGGCATATGACCAGGATGAGTGATTCACCTTCTCTTGTTGATCCCCCAACATACATCCTACCCATGTAGTCCGAGACTCATGGGAAGTACCTCTCATCTGGCCAATGAGTTGGGAAACTTGGATAGGGAACATAGCAGTACGGATGGACACATCGTGTATTGTCGTACTCCCTATGTCTAGGATGCATGGTGTTCAACAACTTGAACTGGGATCAATTGAGGTTCTACCTCTGGACTGACTTTTGTCAATGGAGAGTGGCAAGGTCTTGTGACTCACTCTCGATCAATTCCTCTTCATTATTACTTCATGGTTCAGCAGAGCAAAGATAACAGAGATGGTACATGACGACAGGACGGCGTGATGATCAGTGACAGCAGTTGAAATGGCAGGTGGAATTCTCCCTAGTTGAGAGGGAGTGTTAAAATTGGCAAATAGGGCCAAATTCCACCTTGAGATAGCTCACTTGATGGAGATGATGATTGCATTAAATTCCTCTTTTCGAAAAGACCAAAATTGATCCAAAGATCATCTCATTCGGATGAGCAAAAGTGTGATTTTGAATTTATGACCACACGTGCAAATTATTCAAGTCGGCCTCAGCTAAATGTAGGTTCAAGAAGCCCAATGGACATGCCTCTTCACCCACATCAAATTGTATAAATACAAGTGACCTCACACCTCATTTGGCATCATCATCACTCACACGTTCTTCTCTCTCTTCATCAGATTGGTTCGTACAACTATTGGGCAGCCTCTCTCTCTCTCCCACGTGTAGCAAAGAAGGATGAGCTTTTTTGAGACAAAATTGTAGAACCAAAATTGCAGAATTTCAGAAAGTTTGACCAGCATTGACCAAGGTTATTTTGACCAATTTTGACTGCAATTTTTGGGGCAGAATTCCGGTTTCTTTAGGCTGCATTGACTGGCACAGAAATTGAGGATTTTGGAGCTATTTGACCTGCATTGACTGCAGGCGCTGACAACAGGTTAACCAAGTTTGACCAGAGTTTTTGTGACTGTTTTGGGTTGACTTTGACCCCTGCTGGAGGCCAAATTTAACTGCTTTTGACCGAGCTTCAAAGGCAGTGTTTTATTGTTGTTTTGACTCAAGTTGACTTTCTGGTTAGGCCTGAAGTTTGACTGCAGAATTTGACAGGGCTGATTTGACTTTGTTTTGGGCTAGTCAATTTAACTTTTGTACTCTCTCTCTCTACTAAACTTTTGAAAAATAATAAGAATTTATTAAAGGGTTTTCCCCACATTGGGGTTTTTCCCTAGCATCTGCCAAATACAGAGTTCTCTTGCCTTGGCTTGTCTTCTGCATATTGTTTTATGTTCTATCTGCATTTACTATCAATATGATTAATAGTTAATGTGATTGCTACTGAAAATAATTGGAAATTGTCATTGGGTTGCTAAAAAAACATTGAAGTAAATTATTCTAAGCATAGAACATACCATTGTTAACTAAAATTAACACAGGGATATCTAACTGGCCGGTTTGGCCGATTTCCAGTCTAAACCAGCCAATTTTTAAAACTATGAACCAGATCAGTCTCGTAACAAGAGAGGTTTGTTGATTACCATACACTATCCCCTCTCTCCAGGTGTTCACATAAATGGATAAATTGCCAATTTCGTTAGAGTTTAAGAAAGCTACATTGCATGCTATCATCCATTCTCTTATATATATATATATATATATATATATATATAAACTTAAACTTGCATTTGGAATATACTGAAAATCGGTCCATAACAATGATGTCAGAGCCAAGTTAATAGTTCCCTTCCCCTATAACCACAATGGTAGAGGAAGACAGTTATATCTCTGGTACGGAAGAATGATGAAGCCCTCAAGACAAAACTAACCAGATATCACAATTCTGAAAAGCCATGAAATTCCAATGCCAAACTATCACCCAGAAATCAAACTTGTTAATACCATCAAAATGACAATCGAAGGCAAGACAAAATTCTATCTTGTATACACAATGAAAAGAAACCCATATTACAAGTAAAGAATCCAAACATAAAGTCCAAAATATAACATTTCCCAAACATAAGAAATCCAGGAATGTAACCTTTCCCAAGGTTAGTTAAATTCAATAGAACTTTATTTTTCATTATGCTAATTCACATCCATGTCGAGTCACTTTAATTATCGTATATCTCAAGGCACTAATAAAGATTTAGTAATACAATACGAAGTCATCAAACGCAGAAGTCGTTTTACCAAGGGAGAGACTCCCAATAAGTAATAGACGTTAAAGAATATAATAAGTTACCAGAATGACAAATATGCCGGTAGTCACAGAATATTTATAGATGGATAGAACCCTCACATACTAGATTCCACAGCAACTGGAGCAAAAAGTCGTCAGTCTTTGCATTGAAAATAAAAGGATCAAAAGAGTCAAAACACTCAGCCATTCAATAGAGAGGGACTTGAATAATAAGACTATAAAATCAAACTTAACATTCAAATAAAATTTCCTGTTCCCAAATTTAGAAGAGGAAATTTGAATGCAGACACTGGGATGAATCTCATCTTCATAACACGGAAAATTTTGAGGATGGAAGTTTATATTAAAGTTTAAAAACTTTGGCGAATATTACTAATCTCCAATATGTAAATTGTAAAATTTTTGATGATATATTTGTACAAATATTTAGATTTCTAATTAGTTTATATTAGCATATATAAAAGTTTGGCGATTTTTAGGGTAAAATAATTTTATACTATAAAATATGGGCGAATCAATTTTCAAAAAACTGACAATTGGCGAATATTTTTTTTCTGAAAAAGCATGGAAAATTAGCCCACCTGTGAATATTAGCCCTAAAATTTTCCATACTTCATAACAAATATCCCAAAAAAAACAAGAATCCCAATAACACGAAAACAGAAAACATGAATAAAGAAAATAAAAACAACCGGAGACTAACTATTGCCAGCAACCATTACAGGGAAGCCTGTCCTCATTGGGGACGAGTCTCCCAAAGAGGAGACATGTTCTTTCCCCGATTAGAAGAAAAACTGTGAGAACAAAGTTTATGATATGCATCTTCAATGTGCTAAAGCAGGTAGCCTACATTCACAGAAAAAATAAATGACATTTATTACAAATAAACAGAAATCTCCATTTTCAATATGGATATTTCTCAATGTTTCAACCCCACAGCTGGAATGATCCTCAGGAAAAAAACTTTTCGCTGAATTTAAAGACCTCAAGCCCCTTATAAATAAAAGATTCGGCTCAATAGAACGATAACAAGTTAAACCAAGCCAACCCACTCATGATACATTCTAAACCAAGATGAAAGACAAATATAAGCCAGTAAAATCTTTATGGAGGGGAATTGCTCTAAATAAGGCTTATTACTGTTCTCCAATTTTCGTTAATCTAGCCATCCTCCATGTCCATGTTGTTTGGAAACCATTAAATCTCAAGGTCCTCTCCAATCTTCCTCTTTATATAATGATCAACTGCGGTTATAACTTTGGAATTTTCTAAACAAACCTGGTGCCTGCAGCTGCACGAGTTTTCCACCAGAAATGAGGTCTAGGCCCTACTCAACATAATGTCCTCTTGATGCTCTTTTGATCGACCTGCCAGTCTCACCAATGTACAATTTCCTGTATTAACAAGGATTAGCATATACTACCTCACGCTTCTTGAGATCAATAGAATCCCTCGCTAAACCTAACATATTCCCTATCACTTTTGGAGGAGAGAAAGTAATATGAATGTTACTTTTCTTCAACACTTTTTGCCAACTTATCAGTAGTCCCGTTATGAACGGTGAAGTAACCTTTGTCCCTTTATTCTCCTCTCATCTTCTTGAACAAGTTATTTTCTAGCATTAAGTACAACCCAATTAAATCATTTTTATGTGTAACCATTTCCCTGGAGAACCTTTGAGAGGTCATCAATTAGTTCTCCATGGCATTTATGTCAGATAGTACGTCGAGTTAAGTATAGAGGTCATCAGGAAGGAAAATATTGGACCAGGTTGCACATTATAAATACAACTAAAGGATGCCTCACTGTCACACGTTTCTATTTGACTTCTCTTATCTCCTGTGCTTCACGTCATTATACTTGACACTCCAATTCCTAGACAAATCCAATAATCGCTAAGGTTTTCAATTGTCAACTCCTAGAATGGAACAACAATGATTCTTATCCCTCGAACCAAGTAAAGAAAGATATTAATGCGAAGTGATTCAATCGCTACAAGTTTGTCACTATGGTTTGAAAAGAAGCGAAAGGGTAAGCGCCAATAGCAAAAGCAGTTTGCGAGGAGAGCAGATGCTTTGACAGGAGCTGATGAGATTGCATAAAATATGGCACAAAGGCTATTATAATTAATTTATGAAAAATAAGGTTAATAAAACAAATGAATATAAGTGTTCGCTTTAAAAAAAAAAAATTACAGCCATATAAAAGGCAAAGGCATGTTATGTTTATCTTACTTTTCTTTTCTGGTTCAATTTAAGTTGGGTGAGCTTTAATGTTAGATAGAAAGGGTCACCTTTAATGTTAATGGAAGAATGATATGTTCAACAACCAGATTATGTCACCAGAATTATAAAAGGCAAAGGCAAAGCGTCTTATTGTTTATTTTATTTTTCTTTTTAGTTTTATACCTGGTTCAATTTAGGTTGGGTGAGCTTTAATGTTAGATGGAAGGAGACATATTTAATGATGGATGGGAATGATATGTTCGACAGTCAGATTATGTCGCCAGGATTGTGTGAGACTGGGTTTAGTCTAAACACCACTGGGGAGAATGTAACACCCACAATTGACTCATTCTCCACATGAGATTTGAACCCAGAAATTTGTTGGTAATTAAACCCTACACAAATCAACTATATCTTATCCACGCCTCATATAATTGTTTGTCTTACTTATCATATTTAAACAATTATATACCAAACAAAGTTCCATTTTTACATGCGGTAGGAAAAAGGCAATAGGTGTAACCTACTATTGATTTTGGGTACCATATTCAAATAGTTCTAGTTTACACGAGGGGTTTAAACAGGCAAGATGCAAACCTTTGTATAGTATTTGGACCTGCAAACATATAGATCTTTATATCAAAGATTAAAGAGTCTTTTTTTCCTTCTCAGCGGTTCATGGGCTACCTTAGATTGAGATGGACACATGCTATTTAAAAGTAAAGATGAGGAAAATTCGTTGTTCCTGGATTTAGATGAATATATACTGGTTAAAACTGCTGGTGGTTCGAACAATGAATTCTTAAAAGTAATCGCTTCTAAATAGCGAGGGAGGGGGTCTGTGGAACTAAATATTCAATCTTGAAACAATTCCAAAGAAAACAGCCTGACAAAACTTACGAAACACAGCACAAAAAATATAATAAACATGACTGCAATTTCTTACATCTTCAATACGATCACCTCAAACACCATTCATATACACAAGAAAAGAACCCTGACTCTGCTGCTGTGTTTACCTAGCTGCAATTATCAAGATTTTATTAATACAAAATACAACCAGTCCCGATTTTGAAATGGGAGTAAAAAGAAAAAAGAAAAAGCGATAACCACGATCTCCTGTTAATTCAGAAGCATAAAAACCCTCAATTTTGCTTAAAGACTCTGAAAATACCAATATCCTCGCTCTGCCATTGAGCATGAAGTTCCTCCTGTGGGACCTTGGTCCACCTGAAGCCCTCCTCGAGAAGAGCCTTGAAGCATTCAGTGGTCCCGTAACGAAGCTCGTAAGCCAGAAGAATCTGGGTTCGGCCATCAGCGAGATGGTCCAGAGTTTTACAGAGGGCGGGCATGGCTTTGACATCGTAGAGAATATCGGACATCAAAACGAAGTCCACTGGCGGTGAAAGAGGCGAGCAATCATCCCCCCACATCAAGGCCTTCACCGTGGCTCGTTGCTGAAGGCCATTTTCGTCCACGTTCCTCTGGAGGCCGGGGAGGAGCTCCGGGATGTCTGTCAAAACAACGGAGGCGCCCAGGGCCGCGGCAGTGAGGCCTGGAATGCCGGTGCCGGCGCCCAGTTCTACGACCCTCTTGCCCGTGAAGGAGTGGGGCGGCCATGAAGGCATAAGTAGCCATTGAGCCAGAACCAGAGAGCAATCCCACGTCCAGCAGCCCGCTAAGGAATCAGGTAGGTTCTCATGCTCGTGAATAATTAAGGTTCTGTCACCAATTTCGATTTCTCTGCCTATGCCCATTTCTTCAAGTCGCTCGCTTGCTCACCGAAATCGGTCATAAATATAAAGGGCGGTTTGCATCTGACGCAAATTTGTGAAGAACAAAGAGCATTTAATTGATGATGACAGGAGCATCGATTTGAAAGTGTAAAGATTACCAAAAAAGCAACCCCTTCCGGGTCGATCGACTGACGGTGCGCTTCCTAGGAGAATTATCGTTTTCTTCCTGGTTCCATCTACAACATCTGCACGGTAACAGAATTTGCAAGGTAAGGTTTCGCTGGAAATAAATTATTATTGTAGAATTTAGATATTGTAGAAAACATAATTTAAATTATTATTGTAGAATTTAGATATTGTAGAAAACATAATTTTATATTATTTCAAGTAAATGCAATACTTATTTTATTATATATTTCACATTTCATATTGTTAAATTTTTAAAAATAATAATAATATATTAATTAAATTATAATTTTATTTTAAATTATTATTATTTAATATAGTGAATTACAAAAAAATGGTATTATTGGGAGAGTTTTGTTAGGTTTAGTGCCATGTTCAAACCCCTAAAATTTGTAGGATTTGGTGACACCAACACTCAGTTGGACGATTGTGGAAGCTCCCTAAGGCTTGACAAGCTGAGCGGCCCATGAGCAACCCTTGAGGGGGTCCATCCTCTTATCACAACATTTTGAATAGTCCTTCAAAGGTGGCAAATGGAAGTTCAGGCTCCATGGCAGGAGGTAAGGAAGCGAAGGAGACCCCGATGTTGGGAGCCCAATGGCAAGCGAAACCAAAAGGGTGTTGCCTTCCCCAAAACTTCAAGTTTGTGATTTTGAATAATTGGTTGGAAAAGTCAAGGCATATCATGAAGGACCACCCCCTAATCTGTAAGTTTATGGGTATCTAGCCAAAGGAGCAAGAGATCGTGCAATGGATCTAAACAAAATGGAATTTGAAGGGTCTCGTAGAGCTTCGACTATCAGCAAAAGGTTTATTCACAGTCATCTTTGCAGATCTAATAGATCGGAAGTGTGTCTTCGAGAATGGGTTGTATTTCATGGACAACGTGGGGCTCTTCATTTGGTTCTAGGAAGAATGTCACAACCTGGAGAAAGAGCAATTTATAGCGGCAATAGTGTGGGTTCGCATTTCTTCTCTGCTAAAAGACTTTTGGGAATTTGATATTTTAGAAGGAATAGGTGACATAATTGGAGATTTCGTGAAGATATCTGAGATTACCAACGGATGGCAGCATGTTGCCTATGTTAGGATCTACATATACATGAACATCTCACAACCTCTTCTGAAGTCTATCGACTTGGAATACCATGATTTTGTCTGGACTCAGCCACTCGACTACGAGCATGTGTCGTTTAAGTATCGACGGTGCCATGAATATGGGCATCTCTTCCAAGATTGTCCACTTATTGTAGTTGAAGAGCATAGGAACAAGGAGCCAAAAGACAAAGAGTGTTTCCAATTTGTGGGTCCTCGAAGGGGTAGACCCTCGCGCAATTAATTGGCCTAGCAAGGGAATCGAGCCCCTCAAAACTCCACGACCCCTTCGACGTAGAGTGTCTTTCAAGTGCAAAATTCAAAGGCAACAGACAACAATTCATTCACAGTCCTAGACCATATGGATAAACTAGGTGACATGGAAAGCCTAGCGAAGGCAATGGTCATTCAGATAATGGAAATAGATCAACAGAGAAATAAAGAGACAAAGAAGGTGACCCCCAAATGAAAATCCCCAGAAGATTTAGAGGAGGATCAAAAGTTGAAGGAAGTCCTAATCCGCACCACTAAGATACTGGAACTAGAGGAGAAACATAACAAATTGGGTGCAAGTGAGAAAACAATGTTAGAATTCTTCCATATTTGGGTCTGAGCTGAAGCGAAGGATATTTCATCTAACCAACTTGTACACTTTCGAAATTTGTTTAGCCAATGGTGCTCAAGACTTTCTAAGTCAGAGGGAGATATGTGGATAACCACCTCAAGTAAAGATAGTGGTGCCTAGAGTTTTTCACAAATTGAACCTTGGGTGGTTGAGAGAGGGAAGAAAGGATATAAATCTTTGAAGGAAGCGTTCAAAGAAGTGAGTGAGTTCTTGTTGAACTCTGGCCAAATGAGTTGGATCACAGAGTACTACCTGCACCCTCCATCTTACCCAATGAAAATAGTTTCTCAGAACATTTAGGGCTTAAATATCAACGGAAAGCTCCAATATCTGAAGATAAAGATAGACAAGGAGAAACTTGAAGTAGTATTGTTATAAAAAACAAAAGTGTTTGAAGAAAATTTAGAGGCTATAGCAAGGAAATGTTGGAGAGAAAGTGGGGCAATGGCTATTAATGATCCTGGTATGGTAGGCATGTTGGCAGTGATTTGGGATCCCAAATCGGTTGTATGCCAAGATTGGGTAGCGACGCCCCACAATTTAATTGGAAGATTTAGATGTATAGGAGCAGGGGAATGGATTAGTCTAAGAACAGTATATTTGCCATCCATATGAGGACTAAAAGAGAAACTTTTGGTGGGCCTAAGGATGATTATGGAATCCTTTCAGGATGATTGTTGGATTATAGGAGGGGATTTCAACATGATCAGAAGCCTAGAAGAGAAATAGGGGGAGGGATCAAGAGGCTAGATCTGATGGCACCTCTATTTAATGAAACCATACAAGACTTGAAGTTAGCAGATTTGGAAACACACAATGGCGTATATACTTAGAATAATCGGCGAGGTGGGAGGAAGTAAGTGGTGATCCGACTTGATCTATTTATCATCTCAGAGGAGGTGCTTATTCGAGAGGTATTTATTGAAGCAATGATACTTCCAAGCCTAGGATCAAATCTTTGGGCGATTAGATTGGAAATATATCTGAAGACAATGCCTAGGAATAGACCATTTCGATTTGAGAGCTCCTAGCTCCATCAACCGGATTTGTGAGTAAGATGGAAAAGTGATGGAAAGAAATATCAGTTCAAGGGGATAGCTTGATGCAGATCTTCAAGAGAAAATTAAAGAAAAAAAAAAAGTAAATCTTGGAACAAAATGGAATTTGGGGACATCATTGTTGAAAAGAAGAAATTGGAGAAAAAGATGGTCGAGATACAAAGCGGAATCATAGTGGAAGGGTGATTGAGAATCTCACAGAGGAGGAAGGGAGGTGTATTCATGATCTAGAGGAGACATGGAAATAGTAGATGCTTTGGAGGCATAAATCTCGCATCCAATGGTTGAAGGAGGGGAAGTGTAACACAATATTTTTTCATCACTCCATGATTAATCATCGACATAATAATCATAATCTTCTCCCTCACGTCTAGGGGAGGAGATCATCTTATGAAACACAGGGAGATGGAGGAGGAGTTGATATCTTTCTTCTCAGATTTTCTATCAGAAGGAGATCAAGATCAAACTAAAGCCATTAACGGAGTAACCAACCACATCCCAAGATTGATCTCAAATGAGAAAAATGAGGCTCTATTATGGGAGATCCTATTTGAGGAAGTGGAGAACTGAAGTAGTATTGTTATAAGAAACAAAAGTGTCTTGAGAAAAGTTAGAGGCCATAGCAAAGAAATGTTGGAGAGAAAGTGAGACAATGGCTATTGATGCCCGGGGTATGGCAGGTGAACTAACAGTGATTTGGGATCCCATATCAGTTGTATGGCAAGAATGGGTAGCAATGCCCCACAATTTAATCAGAAGATTTAGATGTATATGAGAAGGGGAATGGACCAGTCTGATGACGATATATGGGCCATCCATATCGGGATTGAAATAGAAACTTCTAGTGGATGTGAGAATGATTAGGGAATCCTTTCAGGATGATTGTTGGATTATAGTAGGGGATTTCAACATGATCAAAATCTTAGAAGGGGCGGGGGGGGGGGGGCTGGGTGGGGGGCGGCGGGGGGGATGGATGAAGAGGCTAGATCTGATGACACCTCTGTTTAATGAAAACATATAGGGAGTTTAGCAGATGTGGAAACACACAATGGCATACATACTTGGAATAATCGATGAGGCAGGAGGCTGCAAGTGGCAAGTCGACCTGATCGATTGTGCATCTTAGAGGAGGTGCTTGTTTGAGACATATTTGTTGAAGCAATGATACTTCCAATACTAGGATCATATCATTGGCCGATTAGGATGGAAATAGATATGAAAATGATGCCTAGGAATAGACCATTTCGGTTTGAGAGCTTTTGGATCCATTAACCAGATTTGTGAGTAAGATGGAAAGGTGATGGAAGGAAATATTAGCTCAGTAGGATAGCTAGATGCATATCTTCAAGAGAAAATTAAAGGAAATAAAAATAAACTAGCGATTGCACCATATGTTGCAAAGGAAACGCTGTAAAGCATAACATAGTAATATAGGAAAGAGTAGTATAAAGGAAAAAAATGCGATATATTATGTGCTTTAATTAAATATTTAACTTATAAATATGAACTAGACTAATATTAAATCAAATCAAAATCAGATAAGATAACCATTCATTAACTCATTAAAATATACTTAATAAAACTATGGATAATAGAATTTCATCTTTTCCCACTCAATTTTGTTACAACTACCTACATTACCTACATTAATATTGTTTCTTTGCCCACACAATTTCATTACAACTACTTATTAATACAATTTTTCTATTTTTACATACACTACTTCGATACAAAATCACTTAAATAAATTTCTTTTGCCAATTTCCCAAAGATCACATAATAAATACACGCAAATTATATTTTAAAAATTAAAACACTATCTCTGAATTTCTTGGAATTCTAAAACAAAAATTATCATTAAAATAAAAAAATTAACTTATTTCTGAAACCAAAAATAAAATCCACATTAAAATGTTCAATAATTATAATGCAACTACCAAAATTGATGTGGCCCCAAAAAAGCCGGAAAACTCCCCTCGGTACCATCCGGAAAAATTAATGACCTAAACAACCATCATGTCCAAAGACTAAATTTATTTGTTGAATGGAAATGACTTTAATTCACAGCGCTAAAAGTTTGTATTACAAACCATTAAAGTTATAAATAACTAACTTTAAAGTAATATTAACTCTAAGAAAAATGCTATTAACACACTTGCCTTAAAAAAACAGCCTCAAAAGCACCCCGTCTTATCATTAATTACTTTATATGCATGGTATTAAAATAATGTAACACTAATTCGAAATTATAACACAAATGAGATGGTAGGCTTGCCGTGGCAATTGCCTCCAAGGGTACGGAGCACCAGTCCAAACTTGTCGCTCATGTCTAACTCTTCGACGTCACTTTGGGAGGTGCCCACTCAAATGAGTGGATAAGAGACCCCAACGTCAAATGAATCGTTCTACTTACCAATGGAAGCCCCACGCACATTCTTGTTCATGCTTCGAATGGTATCGGCGCGAAACGTTTTACTCTATAATCCACATTACTACACATCTCATCATCAAGAAACCTTTCTGGCATGAAATGTAATGGTTCTTTCCAGATCTGAGGGTATCACCGCAAACGCCAAACGTTCACCACGACTCGGCTGTGTTTGGGTGTCACGAACCCCCCGATCTGAAAAGCGCTATTCGCTCTATGTGGGACGAGCAGAGGACTTGACGGGTGAAATCAGAACACTTCTTTCACCACTGCGTGGAGATAAGGGAGGCGCTCGGTAACACTTTCTTCCATCCTACGGTCGAGACCAATAACCTCTTCCAGCTTGGCTTGGGCTCGTTTCAATTTCTCAGGATTGTGAATGAGTTCTGCCATCGCCCACTCTATTGTCTCCGCAATTGTATCACTTCCAACCACAAAGCTATCCTGCAAAAGAAATTTGACATCAGACTCTGTTTATTAGTGTTTTAGCAATTCGACAGAGTTTCTGTGGGTAGCATAATAGCCAGAAATTAGACATCAGACTCTATTTATTAGTATTTTCACAATTCGATAGAGTTTCTATGGGTATCATAATAGCTACAAGAGATAGAGAAAGATGTAAGAAGATTAGCGAAAGCTACCCATCGACTCGAAGACCCGAAGGTCGAATCCTGCCATCGGCGAATTTCAAAGCTTTCAGCTTCAATAACATCAAGAATGTAGCCAAGAACTTTTGCCCACATAACGTCCTTTTCCAAGGGGGATAACGTCCTTAGACAATGGGCGAATCTCGAAGCAAGACATGACTGTGCCCAGCGCTGCATGTTTGTGGAGATTCGCTTTTGCTTTTTGCGGGCGAAGGTGGCCAAGCTCCCTGCTATGTACTCAGCGTTCCCAGCACAAGTAGCAGGTTTGTGGAGATTCCAGGTTTCTTTTTGCAGGCGAAGGTGGCCAAGCTCCCTGGTGAAGGTGCTATGTACTCAGCGTTCCCAACACAAGTAGTCGGCGGATTCTTGCTCTGTGATCAGGGTGATCAAGTTTATTATTTCTAAAAATTTTAAAACTGTTTTTTTCTATAACTGATTAATAATAACAGTATTTAATCCTAGGGTACAGATTATTTCAATCGTCTAACATCATAATCAATGATGCAGACTAGTACACCTGGCAGTTCAGGAAAGTTGTTTTCAAATAAAAACGCTTTACAGCGTAAAAATTAAATCTTGGAACAAAATGGAATTTGGGGACATCTTTGTTGAAAAGAAGAAATTGGAGAATAGGATGGTGGAGATACAAAGTAGAATCACAATGGAAGGGTGATCCAAGAATCTTGGAAAGGCGGAAGGGAGGATTATTCATGATCTAGAGGAAATACAAAAATAGGAGGAGGTGGTCTGGTGCAAGAAATCTCGCATCCAATGGTTGGAGGGGGAACGTAACACAATATTCTTTCATCTCTCCATGATTAATCATCTCCAGAATGATAAAATATTCTCCCTCACATCTGGGAGAGGAGATCATCTTATGGAAAATAAGGAGCTGGAGGAGATATCATAAAGCGATCAGGATCGAACTGAAGCCATTGACAGAGTAACCAGCCACATCCCAAGATTGATCTCAGATGAGAAAAATGAGGCTTTACTAAGGGAGATCTCATTCAATGAAGTGGAGACAGTAATGGAGGAGATGCCCAATAATAAATCGACAAGACCAGATGGATTCACTTCATATTTCCTAAGGCCTACTGGCACTTTTTGGGTGAAGACATCCACGCCTTGGTAGAGGAGTCTCATAGGACACAACACATCTAGTCTGGATTAAATTCTACCTTAATTGCATCTTTCCCAAATCAAATGCAACCAGTGAGCCAAGTGGGTTTAGGCCCATTTCTTTGTATAATGTGATTTATAAGATAATATCGCCTTTGATAGCTAGAATATTGAAGCCCTTATTAAAGCAAGTCATTAGTTTAGAGAAACAAGATTTGTGGAGGGTAGACAAATTTTGGATGGTATAGTAGTGGCCCATGAGATTATCCATTCACTCAAAATAGTAAGAAGTTGGGAATGCTAGTCAAATTGGATCTATCCAAGGCATATGATTGTTTGAGTTGGAGATTTCTTACTAGATCTTTGGAAGAGTTTGTCTTTTCCGTTGTATGGATCAGGTGGATTAGATCCTTGATCTTGACCCCTTTTTTTCCATTTTTCTTAACGGATCCCTCACGACAACATTTAGATCCTCTATGGGACTCTGTCAAGTGTTAGAAAATTAAATAACAAAGAAATGGAACACATAGAATATTGTGGAAACAAAAACACAGAAACACATACAACAAGAGGGACGCAAATATATGTGGTTCACCCAATTTGTGCTACGTCCATCGAGAAATAGCCAGTCCTTCCATTTATATTATCCAACAAAATGAAGAGATACAACCTACAACACATCCATTGTAATTCCCTCTTTGCTCTCACATGATCTCCTCTCCCTTTCCCTCTCAGAATAATAATACACAACTGCAATACAATTCCCTCACATAAACTGAGGGTTGCCTTCTAGGGTAAAAAACCCTAAATTAACATAACTTCTATCGTCAGATCACCCGCCTGATGAACTACCCATATTGACTACGAAATTACAATATTTTACAAGGAAAATTTTCATCTATTTTTAGCTCTGGGGGGTCGTTAGCCTCTGGAGGGGACATCCCCTCCCCCCGGACCCTCGTAGGGGGGACAAGTACCCCCTGCGTGGAAGGGTGTATAGAATTCCTGGGGTATACACCTAGTTGTAACAAGACCTTTGAATCAGGAATATAATCAAGATCCACACCCAACATGAAGGTGATCCTCTTTCACCTTTCTTGTTCAATATAACAGTCAAAGGATTAGGATAGGCGATTAGATCAATAGTTTTTCTAGTAAGTTGAACGACATCAAAATCCTGGGACAAGATCTGCCAATGACACATCAACAGTTTGTGGACGACAATATTTACTTTGGAGAGTTGATAGTACATGTTAGGTCCCTATATTACTAGTATAGTCCCTTATTGTTGTTAGTGTAACCCCCTTATTGTTTTTATTATACCCTTGTAACCCCCATTTTGTTATTATTGTGCCCTTAAATTATTATTGTTAGGTCGGCTAGGATTACATTGTGGCCCACTAGGATTACATTATGGCCCCATGGACTCCTATATATAGAAAGGAGGTTTTGTAAATTGAATCATCCAAGAATTGTTCATTTATGTAATGTAGTGGAAGTTACTTACAAAGTGGCTTATTTCTAAGGCGTTGATATCTTTTTTTTCTTCTATTTTTGGAGCTGGTTACACAACATTTGGTATCAGAGCTTTGGATTCTAGGGTTTTGCTGCTCCAAACAGGTCATCGTGGCATTTTCGCTATAACGTTTTTTCTACGAAGTTTCAGAAGTTGAAATTTTTAGGGTACGAAGCCAAAATCCTGAGGAAGATCGTCTAAAAATTTCAGAGCTTGGTTCGCAATATTTTCAGATATATGATCTGTGGAAGTTAGGTATTTTTTCAGGCTCCTAAACAGGTCATCGTGGCATTTGCGCTATAACTTTTTTTCTACGAAGGTTCAGAATCTGAAATTTTTAGGGTGTGAAGCTGAAATCCTGAGGAAATTCGTCAAAAAATTTCAGACCTTGGTTCGCAACATTTTTGGAGATATGATCTGTGGAAGGTAGTGCTTTTTCAGGCTCCTGAATTTCATCTCAAAGAGGTGATCGTGGGAAAAGTTCAATAACTCTCTCTCTGGGCAGTGGATTTGAGTGTCGTAAAAAGTGGTCGTAAGTACACGAACTATAGTTTCTTGGCTATCAATTTCAGAGACAAAGGATGAAACAGTGACATGTGGCAAGTCCTACAAGTTTTCTCTACTGAACCAGTCCAGAATTAAGTCATTGTGGGAGATTGGACACAACTTTGTCTCGGGGAATCCAAATTAGATCAGACCTGTGGCATTTGAAAGAAGCTTCAGAGGGCTACTACAGGGCTAAATTTCAGATATTGAAGATTTTCAATTACAGAGATAATTCAATTTCAATATCAAGCTCCTCAAAGCAAGTAAAAGGTGTGTATTTTTTTTCCGAATTGAATTGATTCCAAGGGAATATTGTAGAATAGGTATCAATATTGGATTCTAAAATGATTTTAAAAAATTCAACACCATTAAGCCTTGAGAAAACTCTACCATGACTCATGAAGATGAAAGAATTGCAACATGATCCTATCAAAATTACAAGAGCAAAGTGCAACAAATTTCACTCTCGCAAAGAGCAACAAAAAATGAAATGGAAGTTTTGAAGAAAAGGCGTGGAAGTGAAGATGAATGAGTTTGAAGAAAGGCATGGAAGCTAAGATGGATGGCGTGGAAGTGAAGATGGACGGATTGAAGAAAGGCGTGGAAACTAAGATGGATGGCGTGGAAGCTAAGATGGATGGCATGGAAGCTGGCATGGAAGCTAAGATGGATGATATAAAATCAAACATCGAAGATTTGACAACGTTGATACAAGAAATGTTTCCTAATGGTGAAAAGATAGTAGAAGAACCTCATGATGAGAACAAAATAAATGTTAATCGTGATTTCATAAACTCTAATGTTGGCGGGAAGAACCACCATATTCCAAAAAATGGATATGAGGAAGTTTGATGGAAAGGATCCTATAACATGGATACTACAGATGGAGCAATATTTTGATCTCCATAATGTGTAAAACACACAAAAGGTACGCATTGCAACTTTACATTTAGAGCAAAATACATTTGTATGGTATTGATGGCTTTGCTCCCGTAAAAAAATTGTCACTTGGTCAATTTTTATGGAGGAAATGATAGCACATTATGAGGATACAAAGAGAAACACCTTCTTTAGCCAATTGATAAATCTCAAACAAAAGGGTTTAGTGGGGAAGCACATTGAGGACTTCCAAAAATTGAATATAAGGGTAACTGATATTCCAGAGGAACACAGGATTGATCTCTTCATAGGCACTTTAAAGGATAACATTCAACATGAAGTTCGCGTTCTGGAACCTGATTCATTGGAGAAGGCATTCAGGTTGGCAAGAAAAGTTGAATGTAAAATTATGGCAAGAAGGAAGCCTACCACTCAATTCTATAAAGAAAGAAGTGTGGCTACGCCTAGATTTCCACAACCTACAAGGTTGACACCACAACAATTGGAAGAAAAAAGAGCAAAAGGGCTTTGCTACAGTTGTGATAGAAAATACACTAAAGGTCATAAGTGTGCTGAGAAGAAATTATTTTACATAGATTGTAAAGAGGAAGAAGAAAATGAACAAGAAGAGGATATACACCAGGAACCAGCCCCAGAAGAGGAAGAAATGAATCCGACCATATCGTGTAATGCACTGGCAGGAATTACCACTCCTCAAACTCTCGAGATAAAAGGACAAATCAAGAAGAAAAAGGTAATAGTGTTGATTGATTCAGGTAGCACCCATAATTTTATTCATTGTAAGGTAGCCAAGGAATTAAATTGTTTCCTATACCCAGCAACAGAATGTCAAGTGATGGTTGCAAATGGAGGAACTATAAATTGCTCTGGAAAATGCCATAATATCAAGCTAACCATGGGGGAATATGTATTGACTAGTCCAGTGCTTTCCATTCCTATGGGAGGTGTTGATGTTGTACTAGGAGTACAATGGTTACAATCTTTGGGGACGGTAGCTTTTAATTTTCAAGAACTTTTCTTGAAATTTTTTTCAGAAGGAAAGGAAGTCGAATTACGGGGTATTGAAGGGAAGCCAGGAAGGATGATAAGCTCTAATGTCATGAAAAATATTCTGAAGAAAGAACAATGAGGTGTAATTACACAATTATTCTCACTAGAAGTTCCAACATCAAAATCATCTACTTCTCCAGAGCTCCAAAAAGTCTTGAACAATCATTCCAAGAATTTTGAAACTACCAAAGGCCTCCCACCTATTCGTGATCATGATCATGCTATTCATTTGATTCCCGAGGAGGTGTTCCTCCAAACATCGAACCTTATAGATATCCTTACTTCCAAAAGAGTGAAATTGAACATATGATTGCAGAAATGTTAGAGGCTGGTATAATTCAACCTAGTCAAAGTTCTTTCTCTGCTCCAGTAGTATTGGTGCACAAAAAGGATGGATCATGGCGCATGTGTCCGGATTATAGGGAGCTCAATAAGCTCACTATTAAAGATAAATTTCCCATTCCTGTGATTGATGAATTATTGGATGAATTGCATGGAGCAATTTATTTTACCAAGTTGGATCTTCATTCGGGATATCATCAAATTAGAATTAAGACTAAAGATATTCCGAAAAAAGCATTTCGAAATCATGAGGGTCATTATGAATTTTTGGTCATGCCTTTTGGCCTTACCAATGCACCTTCTACATTTCAAGGGTTGATGAATTCCATTTCAAACACTTCCTTAGAAAATTTGTGCTAGTATTTTTTGATGATATAATAATCTACAACAGGTCTTGGAAGGATCATGATGAACATGTTGACAGGGTGCTCAAACTATTGCGGGAGAAACAATTATATGCAAAAACATGCAAATGTTTCTTTGGAGTACAAGAGGTGGAATATCTGGGTCATATTGTATCTCACAAGGGTGTTAAGGTAGACCCTAACAAAATTAAAGCCATCAAGGAATGGAAAGTCCCCACAACCATAAAGCGATTGCGAGGATTTCTCGGGTTAACAGGGTATTATCACAAGTTTGTTAAGAATTATGGGAGAATAGCAACACCTCTAACAACATTATCGAAGAAAGATGCATTTTCATGGACTCCTGAAGAAATTAAGGCCTTTGAACATCTTAAAGAGGCAATGTGCCTAGCATCAGTCTTAGTTACGCCGGACTTCACAAAAACCTTTATTGTGGAATGTGATGCCTCAGGAAATGGAATTGGTGCTATTTTAATGCAAGAAGGAAGACCCATTACTTTTGAAACTCATCTAATCAAAGGAAAGTATTTACAAAAACCTATTTATGAGAAGGAAATGTTAGAAATACTGCATGCACTAAAGAAATGGCGAACTTACCTAATGGGAAGACACTTCAAGGAAAAAATTGATCATGATAGTCTTAAACACTTTTTGGAACAAAGACTATCTTCAGAAGAGCAGCAAAAATGAGTCACAAAAATGTTGGGTTATGACTTGGAAATAATCTACAAAAGGGAAGCTAAATGTTGTTGCAGATGCACTCTCAAGAAATAATGAAGAGGTGGAAGCATTGCTTTGTGCCATTTCTATTATCCAACCAGATTGGATAACCGAAGCAAGGGATGAATGGAAGAAGGACAAAGATGTATGGACACTCATTCAAAAGTTGCAGCAAGATCCTAGTACATCTGATACATTTAGTTGGAAAAATGATTCCTTCTGGTACAAACATCGCTTATATCTTTGTAAGAATTCCCAACTGAAACAAAAGATTCTTCTGGAATTGCACACTTCTCCTTTAGGAGGACACTCGGGATTTTTAAAAATTTACCACAGGGTGAAGAAAGATTTTTTTGGGGATGGCCTTAAATCTGATATTCAAAAGTTTGTGGCGAAATGTTTGGTTTGCCAGCAGAATAAAGTTGAGACAATTAAGACCCCGAGACTTCTACAACCTTTATCCATTCCAAGTCAACGTTGGGAGGAGATTTCAATGGATTTTATCACAGGTTTACCTAAGTCCGAAGGTGAGAATGTCATCATGGTGGTAGTTGATAGACTTACCAAGTATGCACACTTTTGTGCATTATCTCATCCATTTAAAGCAAGTACAATTGCTACTACATTTGTGGACGAGAATTCAAAAGCTACATGGAAGCCCAAGGGTTATTGTGAGTGACAGAGATCCCATTTTTACTAGAAATTTTTGGACAGAGTTATTTTCTTGTTTGGGTACTCAATTAGCTCATAGCTCATCTTATCATCCTCAATGTGATGGTCAAACTGAGATAGTAAATAAATGTTTGGAAGGATATATTCGTTGTTTTGTATCTAATAAACAAACACAATGGGTCAAGTGGCTACCTCTCTTTGAATGGTGGTATAACACTTCCTTCCATACTGTAGCAAAAATGACCCTATTTATGGCACTTTATGGATATCATCCACCATCCATAACATCACCTTTAAGAGAAAATTCAAAGGTTCAAGCAGTGGAAGATCACATCGAGCATCGACAAGAATTTCTCCAACCCTTAAAGGACAACCTGAATTTGACACAAAATCGAATGAAACAATAGGCAGATCAACATCGCAGCGAGAGAAGTTTTGATGTAGGAGACTGGGTATTCTTACGGCTACAACCATACAAAGAAATTTCCATCAAGAAAGCTAAGAAGGATAATAAATTATTGACAAAGTACTATGGTCCTTAAAAGGTGTTGCAAAATATTGGTACTATGGCATACAAGTTGGAGCTTCCTGCTTCTTCGCAAGTGCATCTAGTTTTCTATGTTTTATGCTTAAAGAAGGTTATAGATGACAAATTTCCAGTTCAAACAATATTGCCAGAACTTGATGAGGAAGGAAAAATCATATTGGAGCTAGGAAGCGGTCACGGGGAAACAAAGAACTCGGCAACTACGGAATCGATCAATTTCGAGTATCTCATCAAGTGGAAGAACTTACTGCCTTGAAGATTCTACATGGGAGGATGAGAATTTTATACAAAAGCACCCGAGCTACTCAAGCATTGAGGACAACACTTTTTTTGAAGGAGAGGGGCATGTTAGGTCCCTATATTACTAGTATAGTCCCTTATTGTTGTTAGTGTAACCCCCTTATTGTTATTATTGTACCCTTGTAACCCCCATTTTGTTATTATTGTGCCCTTAAATTATTATTTTTAGGTCGGCTAGGATTACATTGTGGCCCACTAGGATTACATTATGGCCCCATGGACTCCTATATATAGAAAGCAGGTTTTGTAAATTGTATCATCCAAGAATTGTTCATTTATGTAATGTAGTGGAGGTTGCCCCCTCGAAGTGGCTTATTTCTAAGGCGTTGATATCTTTTTTCTTCTATTTTTGGAGCTGGTTACACAACAGTACATGATATGAGAGCTCTGAAATCCATTTCATCAAATTTCCGGGAGGCCTCAGGTATGTTGATAAAAAAGGATAAATTCAACTTGTATTTCTTTGATACTCCTAATCTAATTCAATAGAACTTGGCTCACATTTTGGGTTTCTCAATTAAATCATTTCCGACTAAGTACCTATGTGTACATTTAGTCTCCAACCCCCTGAGACATTCTTGCTGGAGTGAATTTTGTAGCAAACTCTACAAGAACTTGGAAAATTGGACTTTCCATTCATTGAATATTGTAGGGCGTCCCACTTTATTGAAAGTAGTTTTGCAATCTATCGCAGTATATCAATTGTTTGTTCTCCCAACCCCTAAAGGAATATACAAAGAAATCATTTCTCTTTTCCACAAATTCTTGTGGCATGGGGCAACCTTTAATAAGAAATGAGCACTTGTATCGTGGGAGAAACTATGTCTCCCAAAGCTTTATGGGGGGTTGGGGCTTCGAGACCCAGAAGTTATCAACAATGTGATGGGTGAAAAATTGTGGTGACATTGGCTTCAAGGAGGGTCAGAGCTCTAGAAGCGAATATGGGATAGAAAGTATAGTCAAGGGAGATCACAGTAGGAGAAGTTAAGAGCGGAAAAATACCACTCGGGTTCCCCTCTTTGGAACCTGGCTCAAAGAAACAATCACATCATTAATGATCATATATTTTGGGAACTTCATGATGGAAATTTGCTCGATTCTAGGAATAATCATGGTAATAATTGCCTAAATTGGATGGTATAGTCGACCTAGATCCTCTCAAGGAATTCCCATAAAAACTAAATGCCATGGTCGCAGATTACTGGAGAGCACTTGATCCTCATTCCACTCGAAGAGTCTGGAAAATGGAGAATGATTGGCCAGTAGCAAAAGGAGTATATAATTGGTCAACATTCAAGAGCACTCTACAAGATCGAAGAATTTTGCTAACAAAAGAGGAGGATAGACTAAGATGGGGTTATAGATCACTAGGCATGTTCACAATTAAGGAAGCCTATAGCTTAGAATCCAACCATTCGGACTTATGCAGGAACGCAATTAAATACAGAAATAGACATAAACACAAAGATGCAACTGAAATAATACTTCCTTTCATTAATATCAAATAACATAAATATGCTTACAGACATAATGGAAATAAACTAGCTAGGGTGTTGGTAGCTTATCTCTGAGAAGAGATGTGGCGGCTACAGGCCTCTGAACTGTGTTACAATAAGGCTCGAGGGCCTATTTATTATTTAGAAACAATGGAAAACTCTAAACATCGAAAAACCTAACCGTAGGAGATGAAGCACCAAAACTATGGGCCCCGTTTGGGTAAATTGGTGGTTCAACTTCCCGGGGACGTAACTTTGGCATACGATCTTTGTTTGGCATGCACCATACCTCGTTAGAAATATCTATCCGAGGAGTACAAATTTTGGTGTGAGAAAAATTGGTCCATGGACTCATGTTACTCCCGATTTTTCCAAAAATCATCATTTAGGGCCTCAAAACGGCTCCGGAAGTTCAGGACCCAAAAATCTGCTAAAAATAGTAAGTTGTGCTGAAACTGAAAAACTGAAAGAGCTGATGGTGGCATTTCAAATGGAATAGTTGGGTGGTCACCAATATCCACCTGGATCATTAGGGCCCCAAAACGGCTCTGGAAGTTCAGGACCCAAAAACCTGCTAAAAATAGTAAGTTAGGTTGAAAGTGAAAAAAATGAAAGAACTGATGGTGGGGGTCCAAATGGAATAGGTGGGTGGCCACCAATATCCACCTGGATCGAATGGGTGCAAAATTGTGGTGACATTGGCTTCAAGGAGGGTCAAAGCTATAGAAGCGAATATGGGACAAAAAGTATAGTCAAGGGAGATCACAAGAGGAGAAGTTAAGAGCGGAAGAATACCCCTCGGGTTCCCCTCTTTGGAACCTAGCTCAAAGAAACAATCACATCATTAAGGATCATATATTCTGGGAACTTCATGATGGGAAATTGGCTTGATTCTAGGAATAATCATGGTAATAATTGCCTAAAGTGGATGGTATAGTTGACCTAGATCCTCTTAAGGAATTCCTACAAAAACCAAATGCCATGGTCACAGATTAATAGAGAGAACCTAATCCTCATTCCACTCGAAGAGTCTAGAAAATGGAGAATGATTGGCCAGTAGCAAAAGGAGTTTATAGTTGGTCAACATTCAAGAGCACTCTACAAGATCGAAGAATTTTAATAACAAAAGAGGAGGTTAGACTAAGATGGGGTTATAGATCACTAGGCATGTTCACAATTAAGGAAGCCTATAGCTTAGCATCCAACCATGAGGGACTCACAGGGACTGCACTAGGGGAGCAATACCATACCACGTGGGTTCACATTAGGGGGTTTATATTGAGGAAAAAATGGCATAATATATTGGGGGATATATAGGGGGTAAAAGGTTTTTATATTGACAGGTATAAAAAAATGGAGCTCAAAGTTAATGAAAAAATACAAAGAGGTATAAAAAATGTTAATGAACAAATGGATACCTACAATATCTAGTGGAAGTAGGGGTTTTTTAAATTGGGAAGGTGTATTGGGTTCATATTGGTAGGGGGTTAAATAATGTGATTTTTAGGGGTATTTGTTAAAAATGCAACAAGATGATGGAGCTTAGTGAAAAGAAGTCGCCTTCACTAAGTGGGCCCGCAGGCTATTTTTGGCGTAAAGTCTATTTTTAGACTATGTCTATTTTTAGACATATGGATCATGGTCTATGAGTTGCAGGATGTTATTTATGGATGATTGGTCATGTTGGTAAAAATAGATGGACCTCTATTTTTAGACATTGGGCGGAATCTATTTTTAGACTGCCGAGCTAAAAACAGAACAGTCAGATATTATTAACCCTTAATAATATTTAGACTATAAACATTATCTTATCCTCTTGGAGCACTTCAGTTTGATGCTTGGATGAGGCACATGCAGCTGAAAGAAGGAAATACGCTTTTCCTAAGGGTTAGTTGAGCTATTGCATGGTTGACTTCAGTTAGAACTCATGTGGCAGAGTTTGGTGGAGTTGATGAGACAGTTGATGGAGTTGTGTTCGGTTTAACTTAGTTGAACTAGTTGTATTTAGTCTAACTGTTAAATACACTAGTGATGAGTGGTGTGAATTAATTATTAATTAATTCACTAATTATTAACTCATAAATCAACTAAAGAATACATCAGTTAACTGCAATGCATGGACAGTTCAGTGGAGACCAGTGTTAGAAGTGGGTGAAAGGGTGAGTCTACTATCAGTTGTGACTATGGCTGTGCATGAGATTTGCACACACATTGATTGAGATTTCCAATGAGGATTGCGCAGTACAAGCCAGTGGGATTCGAACTTGGATCTCATCATTACTCATCTTGGATTGCATAGTAGAGGCAGGCAGACTTGTGGAGAAGATTTGAACTTGTGACTTGTTCTATATCTGAGCTAGTTTGTGTGTAGCATGTGAGATAGTGCTGAGAGCTGTGAGGAGCTTTGTGCTATGTATTGTTACATGTTCTCTATCATTATAATATACATATAGTTGTGGGTTTTCAGTTGTAAGTTTTCCCCATTACATATTGTGTTCTATGTGTGCTTGATTATGTTTTAATGTGCGCATGCAACTGCTTCTATTTCCGCAAATTGATGATCAATTGTAGAAGAGGTTATGTATTATGCATGAAGCTTAAATAGTGTGTAATCAGGATAATCTCGGTGAATAATTTAGCTATTATTCAAATTTCTACAGTATTTTCCAATATGTAGTCAAATTAAGGGTATTGTTTAATATGCCACAAATGCACGTGATAAGATAGAGGTTGATTGAGTGAAGCCCTCATGGAGGGGCTCCCTCAAGAGACCTTATTGTAGAAAATATGGACATCCAAGTTATGGTTGAAGGAAGCACATTTCTTGTGGCTCGTAGGCCATCAGTGACTCATAACATGAGATCACCTTCTTTATAAAGGCTATATTGGGCATCCCTGGTGTCCAATTTGCTAGAAGCAAGAAGAGAGTATGGAGCACCTGTTAAATTCATACAATGAAGTGAAAGAGCTTTGGGTAAAGTGAGAATTACCTTCGGGTATTTATATCACTTTAGGAATAGAATAGGGGAAACCATAAAGCAATGGAGGTGTGCTCTCTTCAAAAATCTAGTTGTAAACAGAGTTTTGGTATTGGTCTTGGGTTTTTTTCTTTGGAATATGTGGAAGGAACGTAATAGGACTATATTTAAGAACAAAAGGACCTTAACTCAGGTGATTTGGAGCATTACAAAAGAGAATGTGAAGAAATAAATTTTGGTAGAGAAGTGGGAATCAGATGACTAGAAAGGAGGGGGGGGGGAGCTGAGATTCTTTCAAAACTGGATCTCTCCCTGGAAATTTTTGGATCTCATTTGTCACCCTTTGTTCGAACTCAGATTGCTTCCCCCACCACTTTTGTTCCCCCTCCAGTGGGATTTGTGAAATTGAACTTTGATGGGGCTTCTAAAGGTAACATCAAACTAACAGGATTTGGGGGAATCCTTAGAGACATTGAAGGTAATCCAATAGGTCTCTATGCATATTATTGTGGTACCACAACCAATAATGTTGTTGAGTTCACATTTTTGGAGAAGTGATACAGGTGGATATTAGTGGCCACCCACCTATTGCACTTGAACCCCCCAATTCTATTTCTTTCAATTTCCTTAATTGTATCAGAGTTTATTATTTTTGGCAGTTTCTCTGGTCCTAAACTTTAGGAGCCATTTTGAATCCTTGAATGACGTTTTTTTTTGGAAAATAGACAATTCATAACTCATGGAAAGGGTCTGCACTCAAAAGTTATTGTCCTCGAATAGATCTTTATAACAAGGTATCGTACACCTCGAATGAAGATTGTATGCCAAAGTTACAGCCCCAAGAAGTTGATGTACCAACTAACCTCAATGGGGCCCACAAAATTTTTGTGTTTCATCTCCTGGGGTTTGGTTTTTTAATGTTTATGGTTTTCCATTATTTCTCAATAATAAAAAGGCCTTCTAACCTCATTATAACACAGTTCAAAAGGCATGTAACCGTCACATCTCTTCTAAGAGATAAGTTACCATCACCCAAGCTAATTTGTTTCCATTATGCATGTAAACAATTTTTAGTATTTGTTATTATTTAATTAAATTTTAGTTTTTATTGTATCTCTATGTTTATATTTAAATCTATATTTCATTTCATTCCTGCATAAATTCATATTAGTGGTATCAGAGCAGTATGCTCTTTCTCTATTCTTTTGTGCATGTCCCCAACAATATCGAGGCATTATGAGTTAGCACTTGAACTGATTGAACCCTTGCAAGACCAACATCGTTGACCCTGACAACCTCCCATTGCCGGATAAAAGAAAGATGAGGGAGCAAGGGGTCCTTTCAAAATTTTGGTTGAAGAGGCCCTTGAACAACAAAGGAATGTAATGATAGATAAATTTTCCCAAATCCTTAGGCGAGTATTAGTGGGAAAAGCATCTAAATCCAATAGTAACTTCGAAGGCGTCACCCCCTTTAAGGTACAAGTTAACTTTGACATTCCTATATTTGAAGGTCAGATAGACGCAAATGTCATAGATAGATGGTTAAATCTGCTGGAAAGATATTTTTCAGTTTATAATTTTTCCAATAAGGAAAAGATTACTTTTTCACTTCTGATCAGGTGCTCAAAATTATGCTAAAATATGAAAGTTGTCGGAACAGTGTTGAACTTGAATGACTGCCTAGATCTCGTCGTTCTGAATCCGGCGCAACTCGTTTCGCGGAAAACCGACACCGTATGCTCCTAGAAACACATTCTGTTCACTTTGTCAAACATGAAAATTAAAAAAAAATGGACGACAACCTAGACAACAGTCCATACAGAAGACTGGGCAAGCCCATGTGGCAGTTTGACTGGCCAAAGTGATTTGTCCTCCGACGAATGAGTTGATGACACTTGGCATCCTTGTATTGGTGGTTGGAGGTGCTGATGTGGCGTGTTTGCATTGGTTGGGATGGTGGCCAACCACAGGCTGTCGCGTGGCCCAGCCAGGGGTCGCCACATGGCAGCCCAAGGGCCACCAAAATTTATGTGGGAGGCTGATCAGAGGCACCGAGGTTCGAACTCGCGACCTCCCCCAAACCATGGACAAGCTTTACCATCACACCACACATTTAGTTCTTAATATGTTATGGGTTTCATATGGTTTTAATGTAACATAAAATGTGTGTTGGGGGGGTGGAGGTTGGGGTCTAGCCATAGCCCTAGTCACCGTCAGCGGCAGGATCACGAGCGGGAAACTAGCCCTGTGCCCCAATCCTTAACCCAAATCCACCACAATAAATGTTAACTCTGCTATGTGACACCTTGCTACCGCTGGTTCGAAAGTCGCGGTGTTAACCGCCTCCCTAATCGTAAACACAAACATTTTCCACCAACCGCGACATGTGCCCAATGCTGACAGTTAGGAATAAACCGTGCGGTGGGTTTTAATAAAAAAAAATTACTAACCATATATGATATGGTTTAAAATCCGGTTTATAAGTGTTATTGGGCATTTAAGCGCTCTGACAATTTCGCCCTTTTTTTTGTGAAATTGGTGCTCAGTTAGCTGGATTTCGGGTGGATTTGTATGATGGTGCCAGACTTTGGGGAAAATACAGAGCAAATAGTGCAAGAACTTGGGGAAGTCATAACTTGATCAGTTTTTGGCCAAATTCGATGCAGAAATAGGCTACACATGAATTTTTGGGCATTCTGGAGCTGATGGAATAAATTTAAGAGTTGTTTGAGCATTGTAAACACATGTAATAACACTTTTGAGCATAATAGAAGAGGACCAAGCCATTGGAAGCTGGACCAAGGAGACGTAACCCAGGCGAGGTGAACTCCTTCATCATGTACTATTGTGTTATTGTTTATGGTGATGTTCATGTTTGTTAGATGTTGTTATTCAGTGTTTTGTTTATTTTAATTTTCTCATTAAATTCACATAAAATTTCATGTTAAACCTGAAATTATCCTCATCATCCTCAAGTAATTTCTTTAAATTATGAATTGGATCTTAGCACAACAAACACTAATATTCCCATTCAGATCAAGTTGGTATCAGAGCACTAGATTTACTTGTGCAAGGAGTATTTAATTTGTTTTGCAAGTGTTTAAATGCTTACAAGGTTGAAACTCAAGAGAGGAGAAGGCAAGCTTGTGGGTGTAGGTTCTCTAGTTGGAACAAGGAGAAGGAGGGCACATCTGCCACGATTTCCACCACAAGATTCACCTCCAGTTGCAGTAGACGCTTCAGTAAGCATGTCTCACGAAGGAGGAAGTGATAACATGTCAGAGGATGAGAAGGCTTCTAGGAAGGTTATCTTTGACATGAAAGAGATGGTGAAGATCCTTTATGAAGAGAGGAACACAAGGTTGCAGGGTGAAAGCTCCAGGCTTCCAAGAGGACAGGGTTCTCCAGGAGGAGGAGGTAATGGAAATTGTGATAAGCCGCCATCTACTCCACCATCATCCTCACCACCATCTTCACCTTCATCTTCATCCTCTTCCACTACTACAACCCTTACTCATACTCATCAAAATACCTCAAAAGGAATTGGTAAACAACCCTTGTTAAAACTTGATATTAAATTTGAGTTGCCTATGTATAATGGTGAAGTGAATTAAGAGAATCTTGACAATTGGGTTCGTTAGTTGGAAGTCTATTGCAGGATTCAAAACCTTAAAGACGATGATACAAAGATTCAGCTAGCTTCCTTGACACTGGAGGGTGAAACACTAGTATGCTGGGAAGCTAAGACACAATATGAGATTAAAAAACATGGTAAGATCTCACTCTCTTGGTCTAATTTCATTGCTGCAATTAAAAGACAAATTTTCCATCTAGCATATATGCAAAAATCCATCATGAATTGGCATAACTTTAGACAACTTAAAGGTTAAAGTGTGCAATATTACACTCAAGAATTTAGAAAAAGAGCTCTTATGTTAGGTGTTGATTTGCATTCACAAGAAAGATTGTTAAATTATATAGGGGGTTTACATAACCACCTAATGCATACTATCCTTATTTTCAATCCCACTAGTCTAGATGAGGTTTGTGTGCAAGCCACTCACCTTGAGGCAAGAGGGAAAAATATTCCAAAAAAGGGTAAAAATAATCCATTTAAGGGTGGAGAGAAAGGAAAGAGTTTTAAGGGGAAAGAAAATAAAAATGCATCCGTTAAAAAGGAATGATAGAAAATGACATGCAAACATTGTTCCAAGGAGGGTCACGATGAAGACCATTGTTGGAAGCTTCATCAGGAGATGAAGCCAAAAAATTCAACAACAAAGGGAAGGAAAAGACAGCTGCAATCACTCAAGAGGATTTGGGGTCCGATTCGGGTGATGAAACTAAAATCATAGCCATGGGGATAAAAGGTAAGAACTCCATTGCTAGTACTAGCACTTCAAATTGTTACACTAGTACCTTAAATGAAGAAACTAGAATTGAATTGTTTCATGTGAGGGTTGTCTCAAAACATACAAAAATCGACACACTATTTCATAGTGGGTCTCAAGCAAATTTGATATCTGAAGACTTAGTCAAGAAACTTAATCTTGAAACCATACCTCATCCCGAGCCATATCCATTGGGTTGGATATCCAAGGACACCAATTTAAAGGTTACGATAAAGTGTATTTTCTGGTTTGCAATCACCACAAACTTCACTGGCGAAGTGGAATTAGATGTGGTATCGCTTGACATTTCAGGGATTGTCTTGGGAAGTCCTTACCTTTATGATAGAAAGGAAATATTCTATCACCATGAAAACAAGTACCACTTGTTCAAAGATGGCGTGGAGTACATAGTAAGAGCCCATCGCAAGAAACTAAATCTATCATTAGTTAATGCAAAGCAAATGAAAAGGCTAGTCAATTCAAGCAAAAATTTAGTGATTCTTATGATCAAACCCAATGTTGATGAAGATTATGAAGTGTTTGATGGTTTTAATTCAAGTTTCAATTTTTTGGTTGATGTAATTAACCATGATGATAAGGTGTTTCAGGATGTGAAGGGATTGCCTCTCAAGAAGAATGGAATCCCACATGGAAAACCTTTGCAGCAAGAATGTTCTCTTTGTGACATTGACATGCATGGGATGTCAAAAATGCAAAGTGAAGAAATACCAAAGCAAATCCTAAAGTTGTTGAACAATGGAATCACCCGACCATCTCTTCTGCCATGCAGTGCACCTATGGTTTTGGTGCCCAAGAAGAATGCAAAGCATTTTATTGTGAGGGGAAAAAGGAGTGGCTTTCAACAAAGAAGAGTTGTTGAAGGAGGTATGTGGAAGATGACAATTAACATCAAACAAGGTTTGTTTGAATGGCTTATTATGTTTTATGGTCTTTTCCATACTCCTACTAATTTCATTGAGCTGAGAGGCTTATTCTACAATCCAGTATGAGGGACATGTGTAAGTATGTCACGTCCTAAAAAACAAACAATTAAAATAATTTTCGCTCATGTCAGCCAAACAAAAATTAAATAACCATATAAATAAACAATTAAAAATCTATTAACAAAACAATTAACTCAGTTGTTGATATTTCACTTTCACTCTTCAAGTAATAAATACAATATTTCGATGTCTATCTTAAATAATATAATTTTACAGAGATAAAACATCCAATGTGAGTTATGAATAAAATATTTTAACATTAATTAATATAAAATGGATCAATACACATGTTATGTAATCTTCATAACATTCAAAAATGCAATTTAAACAACAAAAAACTACACATTGTTTTTTTCACTCTAAAACAAGTTTGAAACAAAAAATTTGATCCCTTTCAGCTCATGTTAGATTTGTGCTTTAGATGGATCTATGCTGGTGTATATGAAGAATGATGAATTGGAGCCATTTCTATATGAGATAGTCTACTTGTATGACATTTTCATTTTTAGAAAATTTCATTATGAACATGTCATGTATAAGAGAAAAATACTTGATGTCGTAAGGCATGAACATTTGTTTTTGAAGATGTCAAAGTATGAGTTGGGTAAAACTTATTTGATGTAATTGGGCTATAATGTTGGAGGAGGTAAGTTGAAGGTAGACCTCTCTAAGTTTGACACCATTGTGGATTGGTCAACACCGAAGATGGTCATCTCGATAAGAGGTTTTTTTGGGAGCAACCCAATGTTGGAGGAAAATTTTTGTTAATATTTCTTCTATTGTAGCTCCTTGGCATGCATTGACATGTGTGCAAAAGGTCTTCCAGATGGGAGGAAAACAACAAGAGGCATGTGATTCTTCGAAGCAACAAATCATTTCAGCTCTTTTATTTGCTCTTTTAAACTTGAAAAAGTCATTTGAGTTTCAGGTTGATACAAGTGACTTTGCCATTTCATTTCATTCAGAAGAATTTAATGGTGCAATGATCAATTTGCAGCGATTAAGGCACTTTCATTTGATGGGTGTTCTTCAACAATTCCACTTGTTCAAAAGGTATAAGAGAGGTGCAAGCGAAAAGTTTCTTGATGTTCCTTCTAGGCCTATTATTTGTGTACATATTGTACTCAAGCATCATTTTTTTATATGAAAGTTATGTTCAAAAAAATGCATACTTTCAAGATGTACATTCAAGCTTGAGTCAAGTAAACTAAGTAGTGGAATTTGTTTAACATTTGCATCATATTTTGTTGTGTCATCTTGGTAAGAAGGATGTTGCTTTTGATGGCGACCTAGACAAACCCAAGAAATTCATTGAACAAATCCAATTTATACATCAAACGGTTCAAGATCAGCTTGAAAAGAGGTAAGGCAAGTACAAAGCAAGGCACGACAAGCATCGTGCAGATCACAAGTTCCAAGTTGATAATGGAGTTTGGAGTCACTTTTGTAAGGAGATGTTTCAAAGTGAAGAACCAGGAGAGAATGTTTAGATTCCATCTTTTGAATATTTCACTTCAGAATGCCTTAAGGAGCTTCAGCAAGATGCCATCTGTAATAGAAGAATAAAGTCTTCAAGATGAGGGAATGTTGGTTACCTTCAAGTGAAGCTCAAGGAAAAAAATTCGTCAAAGGCCAAATGGATCGAGATTGGAAAGGTGAGGGGGTTGTACCCTCATCTAATTGATAGTTTAAAGTGATACTTTGGGGTCCAAAAGCTTCCATTGGGGAGGAGTAATTAGGTGCTCAAAAATGAAATTTTTCATAATGGTGTGGAACTTGAACGACCGCGTAGATCTCGTCGTTATGAATTTGGCGCAACTCGTTTTGTGGAAAAATGACACAGTATGCTCCCATAAATGTGTTATGTTCCCTTTTTCAAACATGCAAAAAAAAAAAAAAATGCAGGATATTCCAGTCAGCAGTCCGTACATCTGACTAGGGAAGCCCATGTGGTAGTTTGACCAATCAAAGTGATTTGTCCTCTAGTGAATGAGGTGATGACACTTGGCATCCTTGATCAAATTTGGATCAAGGACCTAAGTGATAGCTCGAATTTCAAAGTGTTAGAAAGTGTGTCGAACCTAAGCGACCGGATAGATCTCATCTTCTTGATTCTGGCACCACAAACGGTTCTAAAAATCGACAATGTATGAAGAATTTATCGCAATTTGAAAAGTCCAGTAAACTGCAAATTTTGGCATTTTGACCAGGGTTGACTGGTCAAAGGTACAATGAGAAAAAAGAATATTCCAGGGAATATTCCTTGAAATATTCCTTCCACGTCAGTCGCAGGCTGACAAGTGGCATTATATTACTGGACAGTTGGGTGTACGTTGTGGTTGTCGAGCCAATCAGAGGATGACACATGTCCAGATATGAGGCTGCCACGTGTCCCCGTAGTAGTGCACTAAAATTTTGGGAGAGGTCCCACCGATTTCAACCCTGCAACCTCCGGCATGCATGCATAGCTCTCCACCAACCAGGTTACATGAGTTACTTAACCTATTAAGCCATCAGGTTAATGTTAAAGTTTATGATGTTGGCATATGGGGGTTGGGACCGCCGACCAGCGGTCCCGTGAGACTGTTCACATGGAAAACATTAACTGCCAACCAACCAACGGTCAGCCTAACAACATTCTCCGCACTTTTATGTTAAGTGTTGTCACATGTCATGTTGCAGTTAATTTATTTGTGCGGTCAGTGCTAACAATGGTATTCACTCTAGTTTAAATCCAATGCAACCCCAGTTTATTCGTAGTTCCGCTAACGGTTTTGTAACCGTGTGGTTTGGGTTCATGTGCCCAACCACTAACCGATAAAATAAATGCCATGGTTATCTCGGCGTAGTTTTGGAAAAACGCGCCATTTTGGACAGAGGAGTTATTTTAACTCCAACTAACTGAAGTCCTCCACAATTAGTGGAGTTTTCCTAGGGGGTTACTGGAAAAAATTGATTATGCTCTATATTGAGCATTATTCGACCATTCTAGGAGTGTGAATAGTCAATTTAGATTTTATTGGACATTACAGAGCCATTTGTGAGGTTTTCAAAGCCATCAGAGGACTTCTGAGCATGATTTTGCTTCAGAGAAGTTCCAAGGGGCCACAAGGGCCACTAGGGGCCAGTAGGAGAATGAGGCCTAGCCAAGGTAGCCAGTGGGCATTCTCAGTAAACCAACAATCATTTCTGACTATTTTTAACCTTTTGAATCCAATGGAAGGATTTCAATAAGCTTTTTGAGACTTCTGAAGGCCAATATGCATCAGGGAAGTTTTCAGTGAGCCTAGAGCCACAGGGTGCCACCAGGTGTTGGGGGCATAACTAGAGAAACCAAAGGCCTTTTTCAGCAAGTGAATAGTCTATTATGACTATTTTAGACATTCTTAATCCAATGCAAGGATTTTCAGAGCCATTGGGAGACTTCTAGAGCCGAATAAGTCATAGGGAAGTTTTGGACAACCTAGGGCCAATAGCGGTTGGAGGCCTAGATTAGGAAGCCATAGCTCATTTGGAGCAAATGATCAGACTATTTTGGATGTATGATATATGATGGAGACACTAGAAATGATTTCAGGGGCAGAAAATGATTTCTTAAGGATTTAGTGCCACAGAGAAGCTCAGGGAAGCTTAAGGGCACCGACAGAAGAGGTCAAGTCCAAGGGAGCCTAGGTCCATCTTCAGAGAGATAGCATCCATTCCAGGGGTATGATGGTATTCTAAGCCCATTGGTACATCATAAACAACCATTGGAGTTAAGTAGAAACTTGTAAAAAAAAAATTCCATCATAATCCCAAAGAGCCAAGTCAATTGACCAGGGCTCAAGGAGACGTAGCCCATGACATACGGGTGAACTCCTTTATTAAATTTGTTGTTATGTGTTGATGATGTGTTTGCTGCAATTTATGGTTGTTTTACATGCTTAATATTAGCGAAAACAAAATTTTAATGCCTCACACTTAAAGCATTAAAACAGTTTTAAAACACATACACCTATATTAAATATTCAATTCTGCATTATCAAGTATAAGCTAGATTTTAATTTGTTTAACTGAATGGGAGGTGCTTGCAAAGAATAACAAGTTTTCCACCCATTTCATATCAATCCTTTTCTTGGTGGTTAGAGGCGCTGACATGGTGTGTTTGCATTGGTTGGGATGGTGGCCAACCACAGGTTGCCACGTGGCCCAGCCAGGGGCCGCCACGTGGCATCCCGAGGGCCACCAAAATTAATGTTGGAGGCCGAGGAGAGGCATCGGGGGTCGAACTTGCAACCTCCTCCAAATCACTGACAAGCTTTACCATGACACTGTGCATTTATTTCTTAATATGTTATGGGTTTCATCTAGTTTTAATGTAATATAAATTATGCGTTGGGGGTGGGGGCCGAGGTCTAGCCCCAACCCTGATCACCGCTGGAGGCAGGAAAATGGGCGAGAGGCTAGCCCTGCGCCCCCGTCCTTAACCTCAAACCGCCACAATAAATATTAACTTCGCCATGTGGCACCTTGCTACCGCTGGTTCAGAAGTCGTAGTGTTAATCGCCTCCCTAACCGTAAACACAAACATTTTCCACCAACCATGACATGTGCCCAATGCCCACGTTAGGACTAAACCATGTGGTGGGTTTCAATTAAAAAGCTTTTATTAACCATATATGATATGGTTTAAAATCCAGTTTATAAGCGTTATTTGGCATTTAAGCACTTCGACATTTTCGTGCAATTTTTGGTGAAATTGGCGCTCAGTTAGCTGGATTCCTGGCGGATTCGTAGGATGATGCTGGATTTTGGGGAAAATGTGGAGTGAATAGTGCAGGAACTTAGGGAAGTCATAACTTGATAATTTTTTGGCCAAATTCGATGTAGAAAGAGGCTACACAGACATTTTTGGGCATTTTGGAGCTGATGGAATAGGTTTCAGAGTTGTTTGAGCATTGTAAACACATGTAATCACACTTTTGAGAATAATAGAAGAGGGTTAAACCATTGGAAGCTAGACCAAGGAGACGTAGCCCAGGCGAGGTGAGATACTTCATCATGTGCTATTGTGTTACTATTTATGGTGATGTTCATGTCTGTTAGATGCTGCTATTCAGTGTTTTGGTTATGTTAATTTGCTCATGAAATTCACATAAAAACTCAAGTTAAACTTTCAATTAACCTCATAATCCTCAAGCACTTTCTTTAAATTCTGAATTGGATCTTAGCACAGCAAACAATAATATTCCCATTCAGATCAACTCCTCAAATTCACCCCCCACATCATGGACTATGGACTCGTGGGAAATCTATTGTGAACAGAGGGATGAGAAGTAATCCTCACTATTTTCAGCGACACCCACTTAGAATTATTTATGAGATGTTGTCAAGGAAAAATATTACTCTGTCGGGAGCTATGAAGATAATTACATAAAATGGACCACACTGTGGCAAGGAAGGGACCAAGGCATGCCTGAGTTCACAAATATTTCTCATACTCTTCACACGAAGTTAGGTATAAGGATTCTCAGCGAAATATGGTACTCAAGTATCACAAATGTATACACAAATACATCTAGGATGATATGGAGTACATGGATATCTCCTCACGTAGCGCCACATACCGATATGTTGTAAAGATCGAGAAAAAATTTAAACAAAAGTGAGACTTTGGATTTGTGAATCTAAAGCAGGGAAAAGGCACCCCCAAACTGCAGAACAAAGGACAGAGCCAAGTTGGGGTGACCCAAGACAACCCATTGAAGCCACAAGAAAATAATATCACCCCAAAGATGAATAAGGACATAGGAAAATGGCGTGAGTTCCACAAGAGACCCACTCATAACATAAATGAGTGTTGCGCCAAGCAATGCCTGTTGGCCAAGATGAAAGCTTCAGAGTCAGATGCATGTTATAACTTTGAGTCAGAACCCAAAAAGGGAATTACAAGGGAAAGTAGATCATCAATGCAAATCCCAGAACCATTTTTTCCACCACCAAGGTCCAAAATATTGAGCCCGAATATCCATAGGAGGGAGAGCATCTCTTCCACTCATAGATGTGGGTGAAGGGTTCTTTGTTGTAGTTCATTTTTGACAATGGAAGCCAAAATAAACTTATCTCAACTAAGGGTGTTAAGCTTTTGGGCCTATTGACAAAACCACAACCACAACCTTACCCCATAATATGGCTCCACCAAGGGCGAGATCTACGCGTCAGTCAGTAGTGCCATGATCAGAAGCTCAAATCTGAGCTTGGGAAAATGCTCAAAAATGAAGTTGCTCAGAATTGCTCCGAAGCAGATCGACAGGAAAGATCTCATCAATACGATCCCAACGCCGCAAACAACACTCAAATCCGTTGCCGTATGGAGGAGATATTGCAGTTTGAATTTGCCAAATAACTTTCAATTTTGAAAGAAAAGTTTTTAATTTTATGTGTTGAGAAAATCTTTAATTTTTATTAAGGGTTAATTGATAAATTAAAATTATATATTTATTAATATTTTATATGATTTTAATTAATCATATATTATATTATTTTATATATGTTTTAATTAAATTTTAAAAACATTATTAAAATTATATATTAAACCACACATATGATTATTAAAAATTCGAAATATGAAAAAAGTGTTTAAAACCCACAAGTCTTATGTTTTTAAATGTCACGTGGGCAATGCTGGTCAACTGTTACAACCAACGTAACAAAGGTTCCACAATTATTTGGATAACGTTTGGTTGACGTGTTAAAACGTGGGTTTAAAGCACGAACACGTGGGTTTAAAAAAACGTGATTCAAATGTGGAGCGGAGTTAACATTTATTATAACCGATGCATGTGACCACATTTCAGTCGGCATTAAACTTAACTTCCCGCCAAAATTGGAGCGCCCGCCAAATTCAGAGCCGTTTCCTAATTTGTCGGAGTTATCTGGCAGTTAGCCAGATTTGATGGAGTTTTTGGAGGGCAAACTTTAGTTAGCCATAACTTTGGCTAGGAAAGTCCTTTTTGGACGAATTTTTTTTTGATTCTGGGTCTCTTGGACATACTGGAGCTGTTGGGAGTGTTTTCAGAGCCATCAGGGTGCTCTAACAGAGAATTTACCAGCATTTTTGGTCGTGGAGCCACTAGGGCCTAAGGGAAGAAGAACTGTTTTGGACTACCTTCATCCAATGGAGGTGATTTTGTAGTCATTTTATACTGATTACAGCCTTATGAATCTTAATTTGCAGTGTATTTTTCCCTTTGAGGCTTCTATACAGTTGTATTCACATTTTGAGCAATTTAATCAAAGAGGACAAGCCCATTTTAGGAGGCTTGATCCAGCGGAGGTAGCCCAAGAGAGGGGTGAACCGCTTAAACAATTATTTGCTGTCATAATGTATAATTTTGCTGCATATTTTCAGATTCTGCTCCTATAAACAGTAAATTTTTATAAGCAAACTTTTCCCAATCAGGTTTAAACAGAGAACAAAATTTATCAGTTCATCATCAAACCTCTACACTTCATTTGCAGAATATGTATACTTTCTTATTCACACATTAAAGTTGGATCAACAAATACTTTCATTGATCGGACCTCAGAGATTACATTTTATTTTTTTAGGCTGAGTCTGTAGAAGGGCCAGGTAGCCTCCGGATTCATCCTTTCTTTGAAAGGTGAAAGATCCGGTGAATGCCCCTACAGTCAATCTCTGTATGAGAAATAGTTTGTTCTCACAATTTCAGATCATGCCACCTGCCCTACAACATCATGCCATTCACGGATGAGGTATTGTGTGATGTTTCTCCCCTTGAGGTTTGCGATATATTATTAGGCGAATCATACTTATAAAAGTTTCATGTTGTGTATGAGTCCATGCCTCACATTATTATTATTACTTTGGGAAGTAAGCTCTATAGGATACCGAAGGTAGTTCCACTTACCTCCATTTCTTTTATCTCAGCTAAGCAATGCGGTAAGATCATATCCAAGACCGAGAAGTTTGTTTTCATTCTGTTTGACTCTCAAAGTAAGGGGAAGATTGTGGCCACATCCATAGCCCCTGGGAAGGGTTCCTCCACACAACAAAAGTAGGTGGATAAGGTCGTGGAAGAATACAGGGACATATTATCCTCACGCATAGGGGTAAATTTTCATTGTCAGCAAAACATTTGATCAATATAATTCCCAGGGCACCTCTACCCAATGGGTCGATATAACACTACTCTTCTAGAAAACGAAGAAATTAAGAAATAGATCTAGAAGTTTCTTTAAAAAGGGCACATTCGACCAAGTTCCTCACCTTGTGGGAGTCCAATTATACTCGTACATAAGAAGCATGGGACCTGAAGACTCTACATTGATTATCATGAACTAAATAAAATCATTATTAGGAACAAGTATCCAATCCCATGGATTGTTGACCTTCTTGACCAGATCAAGGGGGCTGTTGTCACTCCTAGAGACAACCTAGAGCTGTGATAGACCAGTGCCTAGGACATCTTATCTATAGCAAGGAGCATATGGTATAACAGAGGAAGTTATTAATGACAAGCTCTCATGCTATGTTTTGTAAACAAGGAAAATAAGTCTGAATGGGACCAAGACCTTCAGAATCTGACACAGGGAAAAATAATACTGCAGAGGCAACATGCAAAACTCCAATATAGAAGCAATAGACAATTCGGAGACAACTTACTGTAAAGAGGGTCGATTCAGAAATACCTCACAGAAATAAGTTATCAGAGGATGTATGTAGTGAATGGAATATTGAGGAGATATTAGTTAACATTGAGCCGATATCCAGATACACAATACCACCATGCATGGGCTTACTAATCTAGGAATCCATACATGACACTAGCGTTTTAAAAACACCCTCCCAAAGAAACTAATATAGAAGAAATATGGTTTAGCTAAATAATGGAACAAAATATCATGCATGAGCCATATTTAAAGTGCCTGACTAATCCAAGCATGGGTATCAACTAGGATAAATCCATACCAAAAATTAGTGAGCCACTCGCATTCCAAAACATGATACAGGAAAGATGGATGAAATGAAGTGATCTATTTAAATAACACATAAGAGAAAGTTACAGACTGTGAAATACCAAAGACTAGAATCCTCTTTAACAGATGGAACTCCTCCTCATTGAGACCTTATGGGCTCAGCGCCTTCATACAAGAGTTCTACAAAATGTATACAAAAATCCTTTCACTGCATAATTTTCTGATAAAATCTGGAACCCTAAATCATCTGTTCTTTTGGAGCTTTATAGGAGAACAAGAAAGCTCCAAAAAGGGGTAGGTGATGAACATTTAATTTGACTAATTAAAACAAAATGGCAGAAGTGTGCACGCCCATACTGTTTGATGACTTTGTAATGTTGTTTGTACCCTGTTACCTGCTTATAGAAATAAATGCGCTGGGTGAAAGTCTCTTCAGTTACACGCCTTAGAATTAAAATCACATGGACATTCTGTCCTTTCCTGAAGAGAGAACCCTGTTGAAATAAAACCTTGAGGGCATTGTTTTCTGTGCATAAATCTTTTGAGTGGTATACAGGATCTTCGATTTGGTATTTTGCTTTCAAAAAGGTAGGTTCAGGATCCAAAATCTTCAATTGCATGCCTTTAATTCTCTACCTTCCACTGATACTCTTTGCCTGCAATATTTATGTCTGGATCTGTGCTATTTGCGTTTTGAACAGCTCTTGGAGGGTTTGATAGATTTTTACCCCTGCTTCTTTAATGGAAGTTTTGTCACAACAACCTCCCAAGACTTTCTTTATGGTTTCGGCTCCTAAACAATGATCCTTTCCTGTATTTTTGCCATTGCAATTAAGAGATGTGAATCATGGCAATTTATCGTCGCTTGTACCCTGCAAAACACGCAAAATAGTCAAGAAAACAAATGCATGGGGATGGCGATGCAGTGGGGATGACTGTGTAGAAACGCGACATGATGAAACAGCAGAAGTACGTGGGGTGGTGACAAAGAAAATATAGAGAAATGGCGAAGAAATGTTTTGGTAAGGGTTCGAGGAATGCATGAGATTTGACGTAGATAATGAACGTTTGACCTTTGAATAGGAATATATGTATGGAAGACGGATGAATGCACGATGGGAGCACGTAGAATGATGACGTGGAGAAATGGGATTGACAATGTGGCATGCAAATGATCTGGACCATTCGTTCTCGAGCCAAGATCAACGGAAAAAATGTGTCGGGGAGCGATGAACTGTGGGCCAGGGACACTGTAGACTTAGATTAAAACTCATGCATCTTCGTGAAGCGACAACCGTCGGATCAAGACCTCCAGATCGGACGACTGTCGGGAATATCGCGCCGTGGCCTTGATCGAACAATAATGCGCGATGGAGGGTGGTTTCGGGGCCGTACGCGGAGACACGCGACAGATAATGTATGGCATTGCTTCGTTTTGAGAGATACCGCCCGCCTCCGAAAAGCGGTGTGATGAATACCACTGGTTTCTGGACAACGTTTTTGAGCGCGGGTACCATAAGGGTAAATAGACTGCGGACCGTTGATTCGATAGGATGATCAGACGGTGTGCATACGATTTGGGCAATGAATGGAACAGGCCACAGCCGCTGTGTTGATTCACAAAGATCATCCGATCTGCAAAGATCGACGGCTAATATTTAGCCCGGTCATTTGGTTGATAAGTGCCCAATTCTTTTGTGCTCGGTTCCAGCACTGGGTCACGGGGAAGAAATGGTGCAGGGATCTGGCCGAAAGGTGCTGGACCTTAAGAATATTTTCGAGTATGGTTTAGACATTTTTATGCGATTTTTGAGGCTGGGAGAAGGTGGCGATGGGCAAAAAATGAATTTATCAGGCCAGACAAAAGGGGATTGCTCATTAGAGATTTAATGGGGGCTGAAATGATCAACATTGGCTCCACCTGGGGACGACACGTTCATCCCTGGACGTGTCGAGAACTTCGCAGACCACCAGATACTCTTTTTGTGTTAATTCTGCTCTTCAGCCTTTCTTCTTTTTAACTTCATGATTCATCACGACACCCACATTATTCACACAAAAAACGAAACAGGAAACTAATATACAATATAATACATTAGGATGCCTTTGCCTGAATCAGAACTGAAAGTAGGGCTTAAGGAACTGACCATTCACAGGGGCATCAAGCAAGTCACCCTGTAAATTTTCCAACTTGAAAGTATTATTACCTCCCTGCTCCACAATCTTGAAAGGGCCGAACCAGAGCGGATCGAATTTACCATGTTTTCCTTTTTCAGCCCTTCGGATGTCCCATCTGAGCACTAGATCACCAATTTGCAGATTCCGGTCCTTAGCATGCTGATCAAAAAGGTATTTCATCTTCTCCTGATACTCTGTCAGCCTTTGATTTACCTGATTGCGTGTTTCTTCCAATTCCACCAGTTGATTTATTCGCCTGGTCATATCATTAGGCTCCTCCTGACTTTCCTGCATGAATCGGGCTACAGGTAGGGCTAATTGAATAGGAAATACTGCCGCCCTCCCATATACCAATTCATATGGGTATTTTCTAGTTGATCTCTTGCTGGTAATTCTATTGGCCCACAGAGCGAACTTCAACTGGGAATCTCAATTATTCTGATTATCATTTATAGCCTTCTTCAGTGCTCTTACCAGGGTTTTATTGGAAGATTCTGCCAAGCAATTTCCTTGTGGATAGTATGCTGTAGAGTGAATTAGTGTGATGTTATATTGGTGACAGAAACTCACAAACTTTGTGGACTTGAAAGCCTGGGCATTATCGGTCACTATTCTGGCAGGGCAACCAAACCTGGATATGATGTTTTCCTCCATGAACTTTATGACCACAGTATCTGTGGTGTTCCTCGCGCGTATGGCTTCCACCCATTTTGTGAAATAATTGGTGGCAGTTAATATCCATTTATGCTGACCACTCGATGGAGGATGTATTTCACCTATAAAATCAATTCCCCATTGTCTGAATGGTTCATCCACGTGCATGGGAATCATGGGCAGAGGTGCTAATTTCTGTCTTTCAGTAAATTTCTGACACTTCTCACAGGCTCTAACCTAGGAAAAAACATCTCCAAAAAGCTTGGGCCAATAAAAACCAGCCTTCAGGATTTTGTGAGCAGTGGCCCTCCAGCTGTAGTGACCCCCACAGATTCTCTCATGAAATTAAGCCATTATACTCTCTACCTGATCCTCTGTGAGACACAGGAGTAGGATACCTGAGAGATCTCGCCTGTATAGCCAGCCATTGGCGACTATATACTTCTGTGATTTTAATCTTAGTGTTCTATATTTAGCTTTATCACAGCTTGGTGGGCAACTGAGTGTGAGGAGATATTATACTATCTCTTTGTACCACTGACTGGTGAGGTACTTTATATGCGTTTCTGGAGTAGCTACTCCAATTCCCTGTCGTTCTTCTTTCTCTTCAGATTCCTCAACTGCTATAATGGACAGGTTGATACCCAAAGCTTGATAGTTTGACTCAGACAATATTTTGGCAAGCCCCTGTCCTTTGATCAACTTAGTAGGGCGAATGTCTAAGTCATACTCCTATATTTTGGAAATCCACTTCCCCCTTTTTCCTTCACTATCCCCTTGAATAAGGATATCTTTTACAGCAGCTGCAGGCACAAATGCAGTGATATGTGACTGTAAGATATATACGCGGAATGCTTTGAGGGATTTCACTAGGGCGTATGCTTGCTTTTCCAATATGTTGTACTTTAATTCTGCATCTCAAAGCACCTGACTGAAGAAAGATATGGGATGTTCATATCCCTCCTCATTTTTCTGCAATAAAACTCCTGCTATTGTATGAGGTGATGCAAAAGAAAAAATCATGAAAGGTTTATCATAATCTGGCCCAGCTAGCACAAGGGCTTCTGCAAAAGCATTTTTTATTCTAGTAAATGCCTCTCGTGATTCCTGGGACCATTTAACTAAATTATCTTTCTTCAACATGTCAGTTATATGCCTAACTATTTCAGCATAGTTAGGAATAAACCTTCTCAGGAAATTGATGCGCCCTAGGAATACCTATACCTCTTTCTTATTTATGGGAAAATCAATACCATTTATAACCTCTACCCTCTTAGGATCTATCTTCACCTCGTCTTTAGTCACAATGTGTCCCAAAAGTTTACCCTCTTCTAAAGCAAATAAATACTTTTGAGGATTAAGGGAAAGACCATACCTTCTGCATTTCTCAAAAGTTCTACGCAGATGCTCGATGTGCTCAGTATCATTCTTGGAGAATACAGTGATATCATCGAGGTAGACAACCAGGAATTTATCCTGCTCCCCAACAAAAGAAATGTCCATTACCCTCTGAAAAGTGGCCCCTGCATTAATCAATCCAAAAGGCATCCTAGCATACATAAATGTCCCCCATGGTGTGGTGAAAGCAGTCTTCTTTTGATCCTCTAGGAGTACAGCCACCTGGTTATAACCAGAGAATCCATCCATCATTTACATCCTAGAAGCTCCAACCACTTTCTGCAGGATGTGATCCATCTTAGGTAGTGGATAATTATCCTTTAAGCACGTTCTGTTTAAATTTCTAAAATCCACACACAGCCTTATTTCTCCATTCTTATTTCTTACAGGGACAAGGTTTGCCACCCATTCGGAGTACCTCAGTGGTACAATTATTTTGGCTTTTAGCAGCTTCTTGATTTCCTTCTCAATAGAAGGTAGCAGTAGGGGATTGATTTGTCTGAGCTTCTGCTTATGGGGCTTTGCATCTCCCTTCAGTGGAATTTTGTGCTGCACAATACTGATATCAAAAGTTTTCAAGTCCTGATAGGACCATGCAAACACATCTTTGTAAGACTGAAATAATTTCTGATATAGCTTTTTATATTCTCCAGGGATCTTCCTGGACAGTTTTACAATTTTGGGGTCAGCCTCAGTACCAAGGTTCAGGTCTTCTACCTAATTTTCTTCTATCACTTTGCTTGGCTGCAGTGGGACATCATTCTTATCAAATAATATTTCTAGAGGCACCAGTCCTCTGGGTATTATGTTTCCCTTTAACTGCAACACTTTATTTTTTTTTACAGTAACGGTTATGGGGTGTTTATATTCAACTTGGCTGGAATGCCAGAAATCTGATTACATTGAGGGTGTCTATATTCTGTTGCCCCTCATTGCTGGGATTTGGAATGCAGCTAGACTTTGAAAAATTCCTGCTTGCAGAGATAACTATATATTCAATTTCAGATATTTTCCCCAACTTGAAAATGCAAACAAATTGTTTTAGGAGAAAGCAGTAAAAAATGATAACAAACAACTTATGGAATAGGTTCCCATGTTTCTTCTTCGCCTTTTAATTTGACCCCAACAGGAAGGAGGGCTGCTTTGTTGGCCTCCCTGTCCGCCTCTTTATTATGGTTTCTAAGCACATGATAGTAGTTCAGCTTTAGAAAGAAGTTTTCCAAGCCCTTGATTCTGGCAATCAGTCTTGCGAATTTGAGGTCCAAAGCTGAAGAGTTTGAGATCATGGCATTTATGATGATTTGTGAGTCTCCAATAATATTAGCTTCCCTTATATTTAAGTCTTTGAGGAGCTTAAGGCCTTGAAAGAGAGCCAAGGCTTCCGCTTGGATGCTGGATGAATGGCCAAGTCCCCAAGCATAAGAATGAATTTTTTCCCCAACTGGATTTACAACAACGCCTCCCGCACTAGCTTTGCCCGGGTTGCCCTTTGCTGCCCCATCAAAGAAGAGAGAGTGTCTTGATTGAGATGAAATCCACTCTTGAAAATCAGTTTCAGATTTTCTTAATTGCCAGGTTTTGGTAGGAGGAGCGTTACTCTCTGTTGTTTGGAATTGCAAATCAAGGGATGCCCCCCAGGAAATGTCCTGTTGGCTGAGATTGGAGTCGTCTTTTAAATCAGTCAAGCACTCTTTCAGTTGACATTTAATCTTGATTTCTAAAATCTGTTGATTCTGTTCGACATTTTTGAAAATTCTTCTGTTTCTTTCAAGCCAGATCTGCCAGCAGATAACCTTTGGGAGGACAGCCCAAGCAGTTTTGATGATCCGGTTTTTTGGAGGAGGACCAGGATACTTATATGCCCATCCAGAGAAAAGATCAGCAGTGGAACATGGTAGCGAGATGCTGGGATCCAGGTTGTGAATGAGGGAGAACCAAATCTGCTTAGAGAAGCTGCAGTCAAGCATTAAGTGGACAACGCTCTCTGCATTTTCTTTACACAGAGAACATCTGGAAGGGCCATGGAATCCTTTCCTTTGCAGAATTTCGAACGTAAGAATTTTACCATGGCAAAGAAGCCAAGCAAAGAAATCGATTTTGGGCCATGAGGGTGTACGCCAGACACCATGCCAAGGTGTTGGGTCGGGGGGAACGTGTGGTCTCTCGCTCAGTTTAGCATATCCCATGGAGACCACGTAGCCTTTAGCATTCTGCCCCCAACCTCTCGAGTCTCTTTTCCTTATATGCAAGGGCGCCAAACCATGAAGGAGACTGAGCAACATGGTCCCTTCGTTAAGAAAATGAGACGGCACAGCAAGACATTTCCATCCTACCCAAACAGAGTCATTCCACAGCGAAATGTCCCACAACGTTTGGAGCCCCTCTCCCTCCATCCAGCAGCGCAACGCTCTAAAGGGGGCCCTGTGTTCAATAGGATCCATGTTCATGATTCTGTCTGTCCAGATGTTAATCTTTTTTCCGTTCCCTGGAATCCAAAAGGAGTGCACAGTGACTAGAGGAGCAGCTTTTGCAACCAATTTAAGGAAGGACGAATTCGGCTGATGGATTACTTTGTCCAAACATCTTGATCGAGGACCTCTGAAATATTTTTTCCAGAGAGCCAGCTGAGCCCAACTTGGCTTGGGTGCAATGATCTTCCAAATGATCTTTGCTGCCATAGCTATATTCTGCTGACACAGATTTTTAAATTCAGACCACCCTCCCACAATGGCTTTGAGATGATTTCCCAATTGATAAGGGGGAGCTTGTTTTCATTTTGTTTGCCACCCTTCCAAAAAAACTTTCTAATGTACTCCTCCATTTTTCTTAAAATGCTTGCCGGAGCAAGAAGCACGTCAAATTGATAAAGAGAGAGGCTAGAGAGCACAGATTTGATTAGGATCGATTTACCAGCAGGGTTGAGCCAGGAGTATCCCCAGGCTTGAATTTTTCAAGTTGCAGAAGCCAGTCTTTGCTAACAGGCCGTTTAGGATAAACAGGAAGACCCAAGTATTTGAAAGAGGTCCAAGAGGAAGAGGCTGCAAAGCCCAAACATCTAGAGATAACAGAGAGCAACCTGGGCGAGGTGTTCCAACTATAGATGTGGCATTTGTTTTTGTTTAAGACACTGCCTGAGGCCTCATAGAATTCATCCAGAACTGCTTTGAACTTGGAGGCAGAGGAGAGAGTGGCAGCTCCCAATAACAAAGTGTCATCTGCAAAAAGGGCGTGGTTTATGTTTTTAACCCCTCTAGCCATGCACAAACCATTGATATCTTGGTTTTGCAACTTTTTATCTAAAAGGAAGCTGAGGACAGAGGCTTGTATTACAAAGAGCAACGGTGAGAGTGGGCACCCCTGCCTAAGCCCTCTCGAAGCTTTAAAAAATTCGGTGGCTCTGCCATTTACAAGAGGAGCAATCCATGGCTCCGATATGCAAGCCCGGATCCATTTGATAAAATTTGCTCCAAAACCAAACTTGCTCATAACTTTTAACAAAAAGCTATGATTTACTCGATCAAAAGCATTAGCTAAGTTGAGTTTAAGAACCATACCTTATTATTTTCGATGTAGGCTTGAGTGGATTGCCTCTTGAACAAGGGTGAAGTTGTCCACAATCTGCCTTCCTTGGATGAAGCTTCCTTGGTTCTCTGGAATTATTTTAGGAAGAATGAGCTTCAGCCTGTTTGCAATTACTTTAGTGATTAGCTTGTACCCTGTATTGCATAAGGAGATCAGGCGGAATCTGTTGAAGTTGTTGGCACCCTTCTCCTTGGGGATGAGGGCTAAAAAAGCTGAGTTTGTGCTTCCTCCGATTTTCTGTGCGTTTTGAGATTTTTGGACCATTTTGAGAAGATCCTTTTCAACTATCAGCCAACAGACTTGAAAGAACCTGACAGAGAAGCCATCCGGGCCAGGAGCTTTGTCCGGATCCATGGATAAGAGGGCATTTTTAATTTCTTCTTTAGTGACTTTAGCCTCAAGGATCTCATTCATGCGAGGGGAGATTGAATATGGAACAATGTCTAACAGATCTGAGTAATGGTCTGGATCCGTGTCCTCATTATACAATTTTTGAAAATGGGAGAAGGCTGCTTTCTTGATGTCCTCAAATTCCTTGTGGGTTGCGTTGTCCTCCTTGTTCTCAGAAATAGTGTTGAAACATTTTCTGGCCTGTACTTGCTTATGGAAGAAAGAAGAATTCCTGTCCCCTGCTTTGAGCCAGAGATTTCGATATTTTAGTCTCCAGTATTCTTCTTCTGCTAAACAGGCCTTGTGGAAACTCTGCTGAAGCCGAGCCTCTTGGTCTAGAAGCTCTTCTATGACGATAGCGTTCTCCATCTGAGATTGATGGAAAGCTAGAGAAGCTTTGATGGATTTTCTTATTGAGGCAGGGTTGGGAAGGGTTTTGGCCCATCGTTTCAGAGCCCCTTTCACTCTTCTAAGCTTTTCCTCCCAGACAAAGAAAGGAGATCCTTTGACTGGCTGACTCCAACAATCCTTGACTAATTGCATGAAATCTGGTTCCTTGACCCAGAGGGGACTGAATCTGAAAGGAATAGGCCCAAAATCAAGATGGGCCAGGAGATCGAGCTTGATGGGCTTGTGATCCGAGATGCTATTAGTGAGAATACTCATTCTAGGTTCTAACCCTAGCAATAGAAAGGAGCTTTGGATGAAAAACCTATCTAATCTGGCAGCTATATGACCTGGGCCAGCTCTTTTGTTAGACCAAGAGTACTTACCGGAGGAGGGTTTGACATCCAGCAAATCTCAGTCCTGCATAAGATCCTCCGCCCATTCCCTTGCCGGATCTCGAACTGCACTACCTCCTCTTTTTTCAGACGGGTGAAGAGTGAGGTTGAGATCTCCAACAATGATTATATTTTCTAGGTTTTCCAAGTCTGCTTGATGTCTTATAGAATCCCAACAGTCCTTTTTTTCCCCAACATTGACAGGAGAGTATACATTAAAAAGAAAAAAAGTTTCTTTGGATTCTAGATTCTGCATTTTTAGCATCAACCAATGTGTGTTGCTAACTTCATATATGGCTGCAAATTTGTTGGCGTTCCAAAGTGTGCCGATCCCTCCCGAGGCTCCCCGGGCTGAGATTGCTTTTGCTTTGCTTCTAAACCAAAGTTTCTTACTTGCATGCAGGAAGGCTACGTCTTCCAGCTTGGTCTCCTGGACGAGAAGTATGTCTGGAGATTCTATTCTTATTAAGCTTCTAATGGCTTCTTCCTTAACTTTGCTCCCCATACCTCTACAGTTCCAGGAGATGAACTTCATTATTTAGGTTTCTGGTGGGCTCCCTTGGAGCCTTGAGATTGATTTTTCTGCATTTTAGGCTTTGAGGCAAGCAACTTTTCCAGAGTAGGCTGACTGCCCTGTAGCTTGTCTTTGAAGGTCTCCTGCTCTCTTTTTTCCCTGTCGGTTTTGCATCCTCTAGTGGATCTCCTTACTGGGGTTTGGGACTCTCCTATTTCTCCTTCCTCCTCTGACTCTTCCGTTTCCTGTACTTCTTCTTCGTCTTCTAGAGCCATTCCTTTGGGGTCTTCAGCCCTTGCTTCTTTGGGGGAACTTGAAGGAATGCCGTTACTTGGAGAGGCTTGTTTTTGGGTCTCGATCTCCTGAGTTGCTTCTGTTTGCTGGCTTAGAAGCACGAACTTGTTTTCTGATACCTTATTGGGAGGGGGGCGCTGGGCGTTGGCTTGAAGAGGGCCTTTCCCATGGAGTCCTCCTGATTTTTGTCCTTTGTGGTTGATATTTGTATGTTTAACTTGATTCCAGCCCTCTTCATTTCCTTTCTCTTGCTCTGCATTAGTTGGACAGTTTCTGGCAAAGTGCCCATGAACATCACATTTCCTGCATTTGAAAGGCAGCTGCTCATAGTCCAAGATCTGCACATGAGACCATCTACCAACCTTGATTTTGATTGCCTCTGGAAGACCCACCTCGAGATCTACTTCAACGCAGATCCTAGCACAGTCATACTGGTCCTTGTTATTTGCCTGATCTATGAAATTCCCGAGGGTGTTGCCAATGTGCTTCAAGGAATCCCAGTTCCAGTAGTGAACTGGGAGATTCGGAAGCCGAACCCACATCGGAACAGCCTTGGGGACATCAACGGCTGGATCAAAATCCGGTGTCCATTTGTTCAAATAAAGACCCTGAGAGCCCATGAAGTACGACCCGTTTTGGAAGATCAGATCTTTGTCTTCTTTGCAGGAGAATTCGAAAAGGAAGTACCCTCGCCCGAGAAAGTAAGAAGCAACACTTCGCTTGATCAGAGGGGCCTAATTCCTGTTGACCCAATGTTCAGTAGTTTTCGGGGAAGGCCAAAGCCCCGTGAATTGGCCAATTAAACCCCGCTCAGCTCGAGACAAAGCAACTTGCATGGGGGTTTCTGGAGGCAGAGAGATCTCAGGAATATCATCAATCTTCTTAACGAATTTAGAGGCTTCGCTCTTTTTCTTCCGGGGCAAACCATCGAGAAGCTGGTTAAAAGCAGAGGCAGAAGGCAGCAAAGGGGGCTCCTTGGGGGAGCCCTGCGACTCCATGGAAGAGAGGCTGCTGCAGATCAGCCACGCTGCAAAGAGGTCAGCACGCGCAGCGGAGCTCAGAACCGCGCAGAGAAGGAGATCTGGCCTTGGCAAGCCGTCGCAGGGGAGCCACGCAGCACATGTTTCAGACCTAGCACGCAGAGCTCGTTGAAGGGGTGGTCGCTCCTTAACTGCAACACTTTATTACCTTCCACTTTATTCTCCCAATTTCTTTCTAAAGTATCTTCAGACTCAACCTCTTCTTCATTAGCATCAATCTCCATATTGGAGAATTCTCCCACTGTTTCCAGGAATCTCTTCATCTATTCTTCATCTTCAAATACCTGCCAGTGTTTGATGTTATCTAGGATTGATGGTCGATAATGCACCTCAACTTCATATCTTAAAAGAGGGTTCTAAGGTGGTTGAAATGTACTAGCAGCTACAACAAGGGAATCGGCCATCCTATTCTGTTCTCGGGGCATGAACTGGATATTGAACGCCAAGAAGAAATTTTCTACCATGTCCCAAACTTCATTCCTATAAGCCCTTAGCCTAGGATGTTTGGTCTGACACTAATTCCTGACTTGTCTAACCACCAGTTCTGAATCTCCCAGAAATTTTAAGATTTGTATGTTCATGTTCCTGGCTATCTGCAATCCTAACAGAAGTGCTTCATATTCAGCCACATTATTAGTGGCTTCATATTATAACTTGAAGGAAAATGGAACCCACCTTCCTGTAGGAGAAATCAATAATATTCTAGCCCCATTACCTTCCTTTGAATTTGCCCCATCAAAATGGAGTGTTCGGATTCCTGCTTCATGGCTTTCTGCGGACTGTTCAGTCTTGATCTGACAGAAAGATGGTTCATGAGCATAATCTTGATCTTCTTCCAGCACCAAGCATGAAAAATATCCTTCCTTACTGTAGACTGGTGAATTTACAGAGTTGTCAGCCTTAGTAACCATCTTGACAAATCTAGTCTCCCTGTACAACCTCCTCTCTTGGCCACCAAAAACTGGGATAGTGGCATATGTTAAATCCATCTTGAGTGATCCACCGATTTTTGTTCCCCAGGACCTTGACAGCAACATACCAAAACGAGCAGGGATGTCAGCCACCACGATGTCCATTACCACATTTTTAGCTGGGATTTGGCCAAATTAACCACCAAATCCTTGATCATCCCCAAGCATTTAACTCTTTTGGAGTCAAATGAATAGAGGTCCTTGTATGGCGGGGTGATTTGTAGTCCTAGTTGTTCCATGACTGACAGAGGTAGAAGATTATGGGAAGCTCCTGAATCTAACAGACAATTATGTAATAGCAGGTCATGAATCACTAGAGACACATAAAAGGGAGGAGTAGAAGCATCTAATTCCTCAACATGTGGACCAAAGACAACCATGGGTCTTTCTTCTTGAAGGTTGAGGCTATCTGGAGTGAGTGTTGCTTCCGGAGGGAGCATGAATGAGGTGACTTGGGATTGATATGCAGGTTGCTTTAATAGTTCAGTCAAGGGGACTGGAATTTTGAATTTTTCAAGTTCCTTTTGCAGACTGAAAACAGGAGAAGACTTTTCTATTACAACTTCTTTTGACTCTTTATTTTCAGCTGGGGGTTTGATTTCTTTTGACATAGACTTGGTATTAGAAGGAGTGACTACTTTTGGAGCCGAAGGAATTTGATCATCAAACTGCAAAGGTTTGTTTAGAGGGCCCTTACCTTTGTCTGTGACTTTCGGCATCATAGACTCCTTTTGAGCAGGTGCTTCCTTCTGGGGAGGCTCCTCTTCTTGATCTTGAGTATGAGTCCTCTTCCTAGAAGATCTGAGATCATATCTTCTATTGAAATGTGCTTGCATGAAATCAGTAAATTGTTTACAATAATGATCAATTTCTGCTTCTTCTGTGCCTCTGGTCTTTTCTTCTTCTTGCAATGGGCACTCAGCTCCTTCATTTCCCTGTAAAGGGAATTCTTCTCCATCGCTATTTGAAAAGGCAAGATTTGCATCCTCCAGTCCATAGGCAGTATCTTCAGCAGAATCATCTATTGGCCCTTCCAGGTACAATGGGTGTGGTACCTGGTCCTGTTGCTCCTTTGCTTCCCTCGGCAATATTTGCAGGGGTGGTTTCCTGTATTGAGGATTGTAACCTCTGTTTTGAGCATTGTGGAAATTCTTGGGGACTGGATTCTTGGTCTCTAATTCAAGCTTGACCAATTTACCAGAAAGGTTCTTAATCATTTAGCTCATTTCTTCAATCCTGTCATTGGCTGAGTCTCTGTATTGGTAGGAGGTAGACACCTCCTCTTTACCTCTTCTTCTAGTATCTTGTTCATATCTTCCTTTTGATTTACCAGTGGAGGCAACGTTTTCTTCCAACTTTAGTGCATCTGCCTGAGCATCATCCAAAGTAGCAGGCTTTCTTTCTGTGAGGGAGAAACCAAATTCTGAATCAAAGGCTGCTACAAAAACGACTTTAGCAGCAGTTTGATGAGGTTTCATATCAACAGGGAGACTCAGATACAATTTATTAAATCTCTTGATAAATTTTGATACCCCTTCATTATGTCTTTTCTTTAGTGTATTGAACTCAATGAGACAATTTCCATGATCTTTCTTCTCTCCCCATTTCCTGAGAAAAGTGTCTTCCATGTTATCCCAAGTGGTAATAGAACGGTCAGCCAATGTCTTAAACCATTTTCGAGCTTCACCATCAAGAGACTGGACAAAAATCCTTAAGACCACATCTAAATGTTCAACATTAAAGTTCTCTGCAAAAGAGCAGAAGGTATCAAGATGTTTTTGAGCATCAATCTCATTTTCCCCATTGAATCTGGGCAAGATCTTCAGATAATCTTGGGGCATATCATTCAACACTTGAGGTAATTCCATAGGAGCATATTTATTTAGCAAGAAACCTGGAACATTTTCCATTGGAGGGGGTGGAGGTAGTGCAATAGTTTGATGAGTAAGAGGAGGAGGAGGAGCTGGAAGTGGAGTATGAATAATAATAGGAATATACTCAAATGCAGCTTGAGGGGTTGAGGGGAACAAAGGTCTATTAACAACAGATACTTCGATGACTTCCTTGACCTCTTCGACCTCAGGAGTAGGATGAAGACTGTCTTTAAATTGGACACCTCCTCGGGGTGGACTATCTGAATAGTAATCGGTATCTCCAACAGTGGGGTCGGGAATTTTCAATTGAGAATCTTGAGAGGAGGAGGACGAAAAGTATTCTTGAGAGAATTCGGGAATCTCATAATGGAATGATTTTCTTTCCCTCTAATTTCTTCTATGTATGATATTTTTAGGGTCAGACACTGAAGGTGTCTTTGGCTTAGACGTATCTGACCTCAGGTGTGGCTTATGAGGAGCTAGGATTGCAAATAGATTTAGCAAATGAACAAATGTGGAGTCGCCAAGCTGAGGGATCTACAACTCTCAACTCTCCATACTCACCTACTTGAAGAGTGAATTATATTTTGTCGAGGCCCAGGGATTTTAAAATTTCTCAACTTCGTTCCCCGGCAACGGTGCCAAAAAGATGTTGTCGCTCCTAGAGACAGCCTAGAGTTGTGATAGACCAGTGCCTATGCCATCTTATCTATAGCAAGGAGCATATGGTATAACAGAGGAAGTTATCAATGACAAGCTCTCATGCTATGTTTTGTAAACAAGGAAAATAAGTCTGAATGGGACCAAGACCCCCAGAATCTGATACAGGGAAAAAGAACACTGCAGAGGCAACATGCAAAACTCCAATATAGAAGCAACAAACAATTCAGAGACATCTTACTGTAAAGAGGGCCGATTCAGAAATACCTCACAGAAATAAGTTATCAGAGGATGTATGTAGTGAATGGAATATTGAGGAGATATTAGTTAACATTGAGCCGATATCCAGATACACAATACCACCATGCATGGGCTTACCAATCTAAGAATCCATACATGACAATAGCGTTTTAAAAACACCCTCCCAAAAAAACTAATATATCAGAAATACGGTTTAGATAAATAATGGAACAGAATATCATGCATGAGCCATATTTAAAGTGCTTGACTAAATTAAATAACCATATAAATAAACAATTAAAAATCTATTAACAAAACAATTAACTCAGTTGTTGATATTTCACTTTCACTCTTCAAGTAATAAATACAATATTTCGATGTCTATCTTAAATAATATAATTTTACAGAGATAAAACATCCAATGTGAGTTATGAATAAAATATTTTAACATTAAATAATATAAAATGGATCAATACACATGTTATGTAATCTTTATAACATTCAAAAATGCAATTTAAACAATAAAAAACTACACATTGTTTTTTTCACTCTAAAACAAGTTTGAAACAAAAAATTTGATCCCTTTCAGCTCATGTTAGATTTGTGCTTTAGATGGATCTATGCTGGTGTATATGAAGAATGATGAATTGGAGCCATTTCTATATGAGATAGTCTACTTGTATGACATTGTCATTTTTAGAAAATTTCATTATGAACATGTCATGTATAAGAGAAAAATACTTGATGTCGTAAGGCATGAAAATTTGTTTTTGAAGATGTCAAAGTATGAATTGGGTAAAACTTATTTGATGTAATTGGGCTATAATGTTGGAGGAGGTAAGTTGAAGGTAGACCTCTCTAAGTTTGACACCATTGTGGATTGGTCAACACCGAAGATGGTCATCTCGATAAGAGGTTTTTTTGGGAGCAACCCAATGTTGGAGGAAATTTTTTGTTAATATTTCTTCTATTGTAGCTCCTTGGCATGCATTGACATGTGTGCAAAAGGTCTTCCAGATGGGAGGAAAACAACAAGAGGCATGTAATTCTTCGAAGCAACAAATCATTTCAGCTCTTTTATTTGCTCTTTTGAACTTGAAAAAGTCATTTGAGTTTCAGGTTGATACAAGTGACTTTGCCATTTCATTTCATTCAGAAAAATTTAATGGTGCATTGATAAATTTGCAGCGATTAAGGCACTTTCATTTCATGGGTGTTCTTCAACAATTCCACTTGTTCAAAAGGTATAAGAGAGGTGCAAGCGAAAAGTTTTTTGATGTTCCTTCTAGGCATATTATTTGTGTACATATTGTACTCAAGCATCATTTTTTTTACATGAAAGTTATGTTAAAAAAAATGCATACTTTCAAGATGTACATTGAAGCTTGAGTCAAGTAAACTAAGTAGTGGAATTTGTTTAACATTTGCATCATAATTTGTTGTGTCATCTTGGTAAGAAAGATGTTGCTTTTGATGGCGACCTAGACAAACCCAAGAAGTTCATTGAACAAATCCAATTGATACATCAAACGGCTCAAGATTAGCTTGAAAAGAGGTAAGGCAAGTACAAAGCAAGGCACGACAAGCATCATGCAGATCACAAGTTCCAAGTTGATGATGGAGTTTGGAGTCACTTTTGTAAGGAGATGTTTCAAAGTGAAGAACCAGGAGAGAATGTTTAGATTCCATCTTTTGAATATTTCATTTCAGAATGCCTTAAGGAGCTTCAACAAGATGCCATCTGTAATAGAAGATTAAAGTCTTCAAGATGAGGGAATGTTACCTTCAAGTGAAGCTCAAGGAAACAAATTCGTCAAAGGCCAAATGGATCGAGATTGGAAAGGTGAGGGGGTTGTACCCTCATCTAATTGATAGTTTAAAGTGATACTTTGGGGTCCAAAAGCTTCCATTGGGGAGGAGTAATTAGGTGCTCAAAAATGAAATTTTTCATAATGGTGTGGAACTTGAACGACCGCGTAGATCTCGTCGTTATGAATCCGGCGCAACTCGTTTTGTGGAAAACTGACACAGTATGCTCCCAGAAATGTGTTATGTTCACTTTGTCAAACATGCAAAAATAAAATAAAATTGCAGGATATTCCAGTCAGCAGTCCGTACAGCTGACTAGGGAAGCCCATGTGGCAGTTTGACCAATCAAAGTGATTTTTCCTCCAGTGAATGAGGTGATGACACTTGGCATCCTTGATCAGATTTGGATCAAGGACCTAAGTGATAGCTCAAATTTCAAAGTGTTAGAAAGTGTGTCGAACCTAAGCGACCGGATAGATCTCATCTTCTTGATTCTGGCACCACAAACGGTTCTAAAAATCGACAATGTATGAAGAATTTATCGCGATTTGAAAAGTCTAGTAAACTGCAAATTTTGGCATTTTGACCAAGGTTGACTGGTCAAAGGTACAATGAGAAAAAATAATATTCCAGGGAATATTCCTTGAAATATTCCTTCCACGTCAGTCACAGGTTGACAAGTGGCATTATATTACTGGACAGTTGGGTGTACGTTGTGGTTGTCGAGCCAATAAGAGGATGACACATGTCCAGATATGAGGCCGCCACGTGTCCCCTTAGTAGTGCACTAAAATTTTGGGAGAGGTCCCACCGATTTCAACCCCGCAACCTCCGGCATGCATGCATAGCTCTCCACCAACCAGGTTACATGAGTTACTTAACCTATTAAGCCATCGGGTTAATGTTAAAGTTTATGATGTTGGCATATGGGGGTTGGGATTGCCGGCCAGCGGTCCCGTGAGACTGTTCACATGGAAAACATTAACTGCCAACCAACCAACGGTCAGCCTAAAAACATTCTCTGCATTTTTATGTTAAGTGTTGTCACATGTCATGTTGCAGTTAATTTATTCGTGCGGTCAGCGCTAACAACGGTATTCACTCTAGCTTAAATCCAATGCAACCCCAGTTTATCCGTAGTTCCGCCAACGGTTTTGTAACCGTGTGGTTTGGGTTCATGTGCCCAACCATTAACTGATAAAATAAATGCCATGGTTATGTCGGCGATAGTTTTGGAAAAACACGCCATTTTGGACAGAGGAGTTATTTTAACTCCAACTAACTGAAGTCCTCCACAATTAGTGGAGTTTTCCTAGGGGGTTACTGGAAAAAATTGATTATGCTCTATATTGAGCATTATTCGACCATTCTAGGAGTGTGAATAGTCAATTTAGATTTTATTGGACATTACAGAGCCATTTGTGAGGTTTTCAAAGCCATCAGAGGACTTCTGAGCATGATTTTGCTTCAGAGAAGTTCCAAGGGGCCACAAGGGCCACCAGGGGCCAGTAGGAGAATGAGGCCTAGCCAAGGTAGCCAGTGGGCATTCTCAGTAAACCAACAGTCATTTCTGACTATTTTTAACCTTTTGAATCCAATGGAAGGATTTCAATAAGCTTTTGGAGACTTCTGAAGGCCAATATGCATCAGGGAAGTTTTCAGTGAGCCTAGAGCCACAGGGTGCCACCAGGTGTTGGGGGCATAACTAGAGAAACCAAAGGCCTTTTTCAGCAAGTGAATAGTCTATTATGACTATTTTAGACATTCTTAATCCAATGCAAGGATTTTCAGAGCCATTGGAAGACTTCTAGAGCCGAATAAGCCACAGGGAAGTTTCGGGCAGCCTAGGGCCAATAGTGGTTGGAGGCCTAGATTAGGAAGCCATAGCTCATTTGGAGAAAATGATCAACTATTTTGGATGTATGATATATGATGGAGACAGTAGAAATGATTTCAGGGGCAGAAAATGATTTCTTAAGGACTTAGTGCCACAGAGAAGCTCAGGGAAGCTTAAGGGCACCGACAGAAGAGGTCAAGTCCAAGGGAGCCTAGGTCCATCTTCAGAGAGATAGCATCCATTCCAGGGGTATGATGGTATTCTAAGCCCATTGGTACATCATAAACAACCATTGGAGTTAAGTAGAAACTTGTAAAAAAAAAATTTCATCATAATCCCAAAGAGCCAAGTTAATTGACAAGGGCTCAAGGAGACGTAGCCCATGACATACGGGTGAACTCATTTATTAAATTTGTTGTTATGTGTTGATGATGTGTTTGCTGCAATTTATGGTTGTTTTACATGCTTAATATTAGCGAAAACAAAATTTTAATGCCTCACACTTAAAGCATTAAAACAGTTTTAAAACACATACACCTATATTAAATATTCAATTCTGCATTATCAAGTATAAGCTAGATTTTAATTTGTTTAACTGAATGGGAGGTGCTTGCAAAGAATAACAAGTTTTCCACCCATTTCATATCAATCCTTTTCTTGGTGGTTAGAGGCGCTGACATGGTGTGTTTGCATTGGTTGGGATGGTGGCCAACCACAGGTTGCCACGTGGCCCAGCCAGGGGCCGCCACGTGGCATCCCGAGGGCCACCAAAATTAATGTTGGAGGCCGAGGAGAGGCATCGGGGGTCGAACTTGCGACCTCCTCCAAATCACTGACAAGCTTTACCATGACACTGTGCATTTATTTATTAATATGTTATGGGTTTCATCTAGTTTTAATGTAATATAAATTATGCGTTGGGGGGTGGGGGCCGAGGTCTAGCCCCAACCCTGATCACTGCTGGAGGCAGGAAAATGGGCGAGAGGCTAGCCCCGCGCCCCCGTCCTTAACCTCAAACCGCCACAATAAATGTTAACTTCGCCATGTGGCACCTTGCTACCGCTAGTTCAGAAGTCGTGGTGTTAATCGCCTCCCTAACCGTAAACACAAACATTTTCCACCAACCACGACATGTGCCCAATGCCCACGTTAGGACTAAACCATGTGGTGGGTTTTAATTAAAAAGCTTTTATTAACCATATATGATATGGTTTAAAATCCAGTTTATAAGCGTTTTTTGGCATTTAAGCACTTCGACATTTTTGTGCAATTTTTGTTGAAATTGGCGCTCAGTTAGCTGGATTCCTGGCGGATTTGTAGGATGATGCTGGATTTTGGGGAAAATGTGGAGTGAATAGTGCAGGAACTTAGGGAAGTCATAACTTGATAATTTTTTGGCCAAATTCGATGTATAAAGAGGCTACACAGACATTTTTGGGCATTTTGGAGCTGATGGAATAGGTTTCAGAGTTGTTTGAGCATTGTAAACACATGTAATCACACTTTTGAGAATAATAGAAGAGGGTTAAACCATTGGAAGCTAGACCAAGGAGACGTAGCCCAGGCGAGGTGAGATCCTTCATCATGTGCTATTGTGTTACTATTTATGGTGATGTTCATGTATGTTAGATGCTGCTATTCAGTGTTTTGGTTATGTTAATTTGCTCATGAAATTCACATAAAAACTCAAGTTAAACTTTCAATTAACCTCATCATCCTCAAGCACTTTCTTTAAATTCTGAATTGGATCTTAGCATAGCAAACAATAATATTCCCATTCAGATCAACTCCTCAAATTCACCCCCCACATCAAGGACTACGGACTAGTGGGAAATCTATTGTGAACAGAGGGATGAGAGGTAATCCTCACTATTTTCAGCGACACCCACTTAGAATTATTTATGAGATGTTGTCAAGGAAAAATATTACTCTGTCGGGAGCTATGAAGATAAGTACATAAAATGGACCACACTGTGGCAAGGAAGGGACCAAGGCATGCCTGAGTTCACAAATATTTCTCATACTCTTCAAATGAAGTTAGGTATAAGGATTCTAAGCGAAATATGGTACTCAAGTATCACAAATGTATACAAAAATACATATAGGATGATATGGAGTACATGGACATCTCCTCACGTAGCGCCACATACCGATATGTTGTAAAGATCGAGAAAAAATTTAAACAAAAGTGAGACTTTGGATTTGTGAATCTAAAGCAGGGCAAAGGCACCCCCAAACTGCAGAACAAAGGACAGAGCCAAGTTGGGGTGACCCAGGACAACCCATCGAAGCCACAAGCAAATAATATCACCCCAAAGATGAATAAGGACATAGGAAAATGGCGTTAGTTCCACAAGAGTCCCACTCATAACACAAATGAGTGTTCCGCCAAGCAATGCCTGTTGGCCAAGATGAAAGCTTAAGAGTTAGATGGATGTTATAACTTTGAGTCAGAACCCAACAAGGGAATGACAAGGGAAATTAGATCATCAATGCAAATCCCAGTACCATTTTTTCCACCACCAAGGTCCAAAATATTGAGTCCGAATATCCATAGGAGGGAGAGCATCTCTTCCACTCATAGATGTGGGTGAAGGGTTCTTTGTTGTAGTTCATTTTTGACAATGGAAGCCAAAATAAACTTATCTCAACTAAGGGTGTTAAGCGGTTGGGCCTATCGAAAAAACCACACCCACAACCTTACACCATCATATGGCTCCACCAAGGGCGAGATCTACGCGTCAGTCAATAGTGCCACCTGCCCTACAACATCATGCCATTCACGGATGAGGTATTGTGTGATGTTTCTCCCCTTAAGGTTTGCGATATATTATTAGGCGAATCATACTTAAAGTTTCATGTTGTGTATGAGTCCATGCCTCACATTATTATTATTACTTTGGGAAGTAAGCTCTACAGGATACCGAATGTAGTTCCACTTACCTCCATTTCTTTTATCTCAGCGAAGCAATGCGGTAAGATCATATCCAAGACCAAGAAGTTTGTTTTCATTCTATTTGACTCTCAAAGTAAGGGGAAGATTGTGGCCACATCCATGGCCCCTGGGAAGGGTTCCTCCACACAACAAAATTAGGTGGATAAGGTCGTGGAAGAATACAGGGACATATTCTCCTCATGCATAGGGGTAAATTTTCACTATCAAGCAAAACATTTGATCAATATAACTCCCAGGGCACCTCTACCCAATGGGTCGATATAACACTACTCTTCTAGAAAACGAAGAAATTAAGAAATAGATCTAGAAGTTTCTTTAAAAGGGGCACATTCGACCAAGTTCCTCACCTTGTGGGAGTCCAATTGTACTTGTACATAAGAAGGATGGGACCTGAAGACTCTACATTGATTATCAGGAACTAAATAAAATCATTATTAGGAACAAGTATCCAATCCCATGGATTGTTGACCTTCTTGACCAGATCAAGGGGGCTGTTGTCGCTCCTAGAGACAGCCTAAAGCTGTGATAGACCAGTGCCTAAGACATCTTATCTATAGCAAGGAGCATATGGTATAACAGAGGAAGTTATCAATGACAAGCTCTCATGCTATGTTTTGTAAACAAGGAAAATAAGTCTGAATGGGACCAAGACCTTCAGAATCTGACACAGGGAAAAAGAATACTGCAGAGGCAACATGAAAAACTCCAATATAGAAGCTATAGACAATTCAGAGACAACTTACTGTAAAGAGGGTCGATTCAGAAATACCTCACAGAAATAAGTTATCAGAGGATGTATGTAGTGAATGGAATATTGAGGAGATATTAGTTAACATTGAGCCGATATCCAGATACAAAATACCACCATGCATGGGCTTACCAATCTAGGAATCCATACATGACAATAGCGTTTTAAAAACACCCTCCCAAAGAAACTAATATAGCATAAATACGGTTTAGATAAATAATGGAACAGAATATCATGCATGAGCCATATTTAAAGTGCCTGACTAATCCAAGCATGGGTATCAACTAGGATAAATTCATACCAAGAATCAGTGAGCCACTCGCATTCCAAAACATGATACAGGAAAGATGGATGAAATGAAGTGATCTATTTAAATAACACATAAGAGAAAGTTACAGACTGTGAAATACCAAAGACCAGAATCCTCTTTAACAGATGGAACTCCTCCTCACTGAGACCCTATGGGCTTAGCGCCTTCATACAGGAGTTCTACAAAATGTATCCAAAATCCTTTCACTGCATAATTTTTTGATAAAATCTAGAACCCTAAATCATCTGTTCTTTTGGAGCTTTATAGGAGAACAAGAAAGCTCCAAAAAGGGGTAGGTGATGAACATTTAATTTGACTAATTAAAACAAAATGGCAGAAGCGTGCACACCAATACTGTTTGATGACTTTGTAATGTTGTTTGTACCCTGTTACCTGCTTACAGAAATAAATTCGCTGGGTGAAAGTCTCTTCAGGAACACGGCTTAGAATTAAAATCACATGGACATTCCGTCCTTTCCTGAAGAGAGAACCCTGCTGAAATAAAACCTTGAGGGCGTTGTTTGCTGTGCATAAATATTTTGAGTGGTCTACACGACCTTCGATCTGGTACTTTGCTTTCAAAAGGTAGGTTCAGGATCCAAAATCTTCAATTGCATGCCTTTAATTCTCTACCTTCCACTGATACTCTTTGCCTGCAATATTTATGTCTGGATCTGTGCTATTTGCGTTTTGAACAGCTCTTGGAGGGTTTGATAGATTTTTACCCCTGCTTCTTTAATGAAAGTTTTGTCACAACAACCTCCGAATACTTTCTTTATGGTTTCGGCTCCTGAACAATTATCCTTTCCTGTATTTTTGCCATTGCAATTAAGAGATGTGAATCATGGCAATTTATCGTAGCTCGTACCCTGCAAAACACGCAAAATAGTCAAGAAAACAAATGCATGGGGATGGCGATGTAGTGGGGATGACTGTGTAGCAACGCGACATGATGAAACGACAGAAGTACGTGGGGTGGTGACGAAGAAAATACAGAGAAATGGCGAAGAAATGTTTTGGTAAGGGTTCGAGGAATGCATGAGATTTGACGTAGATAATGAACGTTTGAACTTTGAATAGGAATATATGTATGGAAGACAGATGAATGCACGATGGGAGCACGTAGAATGATGACGTGGAGAAATGGGATTAACAATGTGGCATGCAAATGATCTGGACCATTCGTTCTCGAGACAAGATCAACAACAAAAATGTGTCGGGGAGCGATGAACTGTGGGCCAGGGGCACTGTAGACTTAGATTAAAACTCATGCATCTTCGTGAAGCGACAATCGTCAGATCAAGACCTCCAGATCGAACGGTTGTCAGGAATATCGCGTCGTGGCTTTGATCAAACAATAATGCGCGATGGAGGGTGGTTTCGGGGCCGTACGCGGAGACACGCAGCAGATAATGTATGGCATCGCTCCGTTTTGAGAGATACCGCCCGCCTCCGAAAAGCGGTGCGATGAATACCACCGGTTTCTAGACAGTGTTTTTGAGCGCGGGGACCATAAGGGTAAATAGAATGCGGACCGTTGATTCGATAGGATGATCGGACAATGCGGATACGATTTGGGAAATGAATGGAACAGGCCACAGGCGCTGTGTTGATTCACAAAGATCGTCTGCTAATATTTAGCTCGGTCATTTGGTTGATAAGCACCTAGTTCTTTTATGCTTGGTTCCAGCACTGGGTCACGTGGAAGAAATGGTGCAGGGATCTGGCCAAAAGGTGCTGGACCTTAAGCATATTTTCGAGTATGGTTTACGACCTTTTTATGCGATTTTTGAGGCTAGGAGAAGGTGGCGATGGGCGAAAAATGAATTTATCAGGCCAGACAAAAGGGGATTGCTCATCAGAGATTTAATGGGGGCTGAAATGATCAACATTGGCTCCACCTGGGGACGGCGCGTTCATCCCTCGACGTGTCGAGAACTTCACAGACCACCAGATACTGTTTTTGTGTTAATTCTGCTCTTCAGCCCTTCTGCTTTTTAACTTCATGATTCATCACGACACCCACATTATTCACACAAAAAACGAAACAGGAAACTAATATACAATATAATACATTAGGCTGCCTTTGCCTGAATCAGAACTGAAAGTAGGGCTTAAGGAACTGACCATTCACAGGGGCATCAAGCAAGTCACCCTGTAAATTTTCCAACTTGAAAGTATTGTTACCTCCTTGCCCCACAATCTTGAAAGGGCCGAACCAGAGCGGATCGAATTTACCATGTTTTCCTTTTTCAGCCCTTCGGATGTCCCATCTGAGCACTAGATCACCAATTTGTAGATTCCGGTCCTTAGCGTGCTGACTAAAAAGGTATTTCATCTTCTCCTAATACTTTGTCAGCCTTTGATTTACCTGATTTCGTGTTTCTTCCAATTCCACCAGTTGATTTATTTGCCTGGTCATATCATCAGGCTCCTCCTGACTTTCCTACATGAATCGGGCTACAGGTAGGGCTAATTGAATAGGAAATACTGCTGCCCTCCCAAATACCAATTCATATGGGTATTTTCTAGTTGCTCTCTTGCTGGTAATTCTATTGGCCCACAGAGCGAACTTCAACTGGGAATCCCAATTCTTCTGATTATCATTTATAGCCTTCTTCAGTGCTCTTACCAGGGTTTTATTGGAAGACTCTGCCAAGCCATTTCCTTGTGGATAGTATGCTGTAGAGTGACTTAGTGTGATGTTATATTGGTGACAGAAACTCACAAACTTTGTGGACTTGAAAGCCTAGGCATTATCAGTCACTATTATGGAAGGGCAACCAAACCTGGATATGATGTTTTCCTCCATGAACCTTATCACCATAGTATCTGTGGTGTTCCTCGCGGGTATGGCTTCCACCCATTTTGTGAAATAATCGGTGGTAGTTAATATCCATTTATGCTGACCACTCGATGGAGGATGTATTTCACCTATAAAATCAATTCCCCATTGTCTGAATGGTTCATCCACGTGCACGGGAATCATGGGCAGAGGTGCTAATTTCTGTCTTTCAGTAAATTTTTGACACTTCTCACAGGCTCTAACATGGGCAAAAACATCTCCAAAAAGCTTGGGCCAATAAAAACCAGCCTTCAGGATTTTGTGAGCAGTGGCCCTCCAGCTGTAGTGACCCCCACAGATTCCCTCATGAAATTCAGCCATTATACTCTCTACCTCATCCTCTGTGAGACACAGGAGTAGGATACCTGAGGGATCTCGCCAGTATAGCTAGCCATTGGCGACTATATACTTCTGTGATTTTAATCTTAGTGTTCTATATTTAGCCATATCACAGCTTGGTGGGAAACTGAGTGTGAGGAGATATTCTACTATCTCTTTGTACCACTGACTGGTGAGGTACTTTATATGCATTTCTGGAGTAGCTACTCCAATTCCATGTCGTTCTTCTTTCTCTTCAGATTCCTCAATTGCTATAATGGACAGGTTGATACCCAAAGCTTGATAGTTTGACTCAGACAATATTTTGGCAAGCCCCTGTCCTTTGATCAACTTAGTAGAGCGAATGTCTAAGTCATACTCCTGTATTTTGGCAATCCACTTCCCCGTTTTTCGTTCACTATCCCCCTGAATAAGGATATCTTTTACAGCAGCTGCAGGCACAAATGTAGTGATATGTGACTGTAAGATATATACGTGGAATGCTTTGAGGGATTTCACTAGGGCGTATGCTTGCTTTTCCAATATGTTGTACTTTAATTCTGCATCTTGGAGCACCTAACTGAAGAAAGCTATGGGCTGTTCATACCCCTCCTCATTTTTCTGCAATAAAACTCTTGCTATTGTATGAGGTGATGCAAAAGAAAAAATCATGAAAGGTTTATCATAATCTAGCCCAGCTAGCACAGGGGCTTCTGCAAAAGCTTTTTTTATTCTGGTAAATGCCTCTCGTGATTCCTGGGACCATTTAACTTCATTATCTTTCTTCAACATGTCAGTTATATCCCTAACTATTTCAGCATAGTTAGGAATAAACCTTCTCAGGAAATTGATGCGCCCTAGGAATACCTGTACCTCTTTCTTATTTATAGGAAAAGCAATACCATTTATAACCTCTACCCTCTTAGGATCTATCTTCACCTCGTCTTTAGTCACAATGTGTCCCAAAATTTTACCCTCTTTTAAAGCAAATAAAGACTTTTGAGGATTAAGGGAAAGACCATACCTTCTGCATTTCTCAAAAGTTCTACGCAGATGCTCGATGTGCTCAGTATCATTCTTGGAGAATACAGTGATATCATCGAGGTAGAAAACCAGGAATTTATCCTGCTCCCCAACAAAAGCAATGTCCATTACCCTCTGAAAAGTGGCCCCCGCATTAATCAATCCAAAATGCATCCTAGCATACATAAATGTCCCCCATGGTGTGGTGAAAGCAGTCTTCTTTTGATCCTCTAGGAGTACAGCCACCTGGTTATAACCAGAGAATCCATCCATCATTGACATCCTAGAAGCTCCAACCACTTTCTGCAGGATGTGATCCATCTTAGGTAGTGGATAATTATCCTTTAAGGACGCTCTGTTTAAATTTCTAAAATCCACACACAGCCTTATTTCTCCATTCTTATTTCTTACAGGGACAAGGTTTTCCACCCATTCAGAGTACCTCAGTGGTACAATTATTTTGGCTTTTAGCAGCTTCTTGATTTCCTTCTCAATAGAAGGCAGCAACAGGGGATTGATTTGTCTGAGCTTCTGCTTATGGGGCTTTACATCTCCCTTCAGTGGAATTTTGTGCTGCATAATACTGATATCAAAAGTTTTCAAGTCCTGATAGGACCATGCAAACACATCTTTGTAAGACTGAAATAATTTCTGATATAGCTTTTTATATTCTCCAGGGATCTTCCTAGACAATTTTACAATTTTGGGGTCAGCCTCAGTACCAAGGTTCAGGTCTTCTACCTGATTTTCTTCTATCACTTTGCTTGGCTGCAGTGGGACATCATTCTTATCAAATAATATTTCTAGAGGCACCAGTCCTCTGAGTATTATGTTTCCCTTTAACGGCAACACTTTATTACCTGCCACTTTCTTCTCCCAATTTCTTTATGAGGTATCTTCAGACTCAACCTCTTCTTCATCAGCATCAATCTCCATATTGGAGAATTCTCCCACTGTTTCCAGGAATCTCTTCATCTATTCTTCATCTTCAAATACCTACCAGTGTTTGATGTTATCTGGGATTGATGGTCGATAACACACCTCAACTTCATATCTTAAAAGAGGGTTCTAAGGTGGTTGAAATGTACTAGCAGCTACAGCAAGGGAATCAGCCATCCTATTCTATTCTCGGGGCATGAACTGGATATTGAACACCAAGAAGAAATTTTCTACCATGTCCCAAACTTCATTCCTATAAGCCCTTAGCCTAGGATGTTTGGTCTGACACTGATTCCTGACTTGTCTAACCACCAGTTCTGAATCTCCCAGAACTTTTAAGCTTTGTATGTTCATGTTCTTGGCTATCTGCAATCCTAACAGAAGTGCTTCATATTCAGCCACATTATTAGTGGCTTCATATTCTAACTTGAAGGAAAATGGAACCCACCTTCCTGTAGGAGAAATCAATAATATTCCAACCCCATTACCTTCCTTTGAATTTTCCCCATTAAAATGGAGTGTTCAGATTCCTGCTTCATGGCTTTCTGCAGACTGTTCAGTCTTGATCTGACAGAAAGATGGTTCATGAGCATAATCTTAATCTTCTTCCAGCACCAAGCATGAAAAATCTCCTTCCTTACTGTAGACTGGTGAATTTACAGAGTTGTCAGCCTTAGTCACCATCTTTACAAATCTAGTCTCCCTGTACAACCTCCTCTCTTGGCCACCAAAAACTGGGATAGTGGCATATGTTAAATCCATCTTGAGTGATCCACCGATTTTTGTTCCCCAGAACCTTGACAGCAACATACCAAAACGAGCAGGGATGTCAGCCACCACGATGTCCATTACCACACTTTTAGCTGGGATTTGGGCCAAATTAACCACCAAATCCTTGATCATCCCCAAGCATTTAACTCTTTTGGAGTCAAATGAATAGAGGTCCTTGTATGGCGGGGTGATTTGTAGTCCTAGTTGTTCCATGACTGACAGAGGTAGAAGATTATGGGAAGCTCCTGAATCTAATAGAAAATTATGTAATAGCAGGTCATGAATCACTAGAGACACATAAAAGGGAGGAGTAGAAGCATCTAATTCCTCAACATGTGGACCAAAGACAACCATGGAACAAAGGTCTGTTAACAACAGATACTTCGGTGACTTTCTTGACCTCTTCGACCTCAGGAGTAGGATGAAGACTGTCTTTAAATTGGACACCTCCTCGGGGTGGACTATCTGAATAGTAATCGGTATCTCCGACAGTGGGGTCGGGAATTTGCAATTGAGAATCTTGAGAGGAGGAGGACAAAAAGTCTTCTTGGGAGAATTCGGGAATCTCAGAATGGAATGATTTTCTTTCCCTCTAATTTCTTCTATGTATGATCTTTTCAGGGTCAGACACTGAAGGTGTCTTTGGCTTAGACGTATCTGACCTCAGGTGTTGCTTATGAGGAGCTAGGATTGCAAATAGATTTATCAAATGAACAAATGTGGAGTTTCCAAGGTGAGGGATCTACAACTCTCAACTCTCCATACTCACCTACTTGAAGAGTGAATTAGATTTTGTTGAGGCCCAGGGATTTTAAAATTTCTCAACTTCATTCCCTGGCAACAGCGCCAAAAAGATGTTGTCGCTCCTAGAGACAGCCTAGAGTTGTGATAGACCAGTGCCTAGGCCATCTTATCTATAGCAAGGAGCATATGGTATAACAGAGGAAGTTATCAATGACAAGCTCTCATGCTATGTTTTGTAAACAAGGAAAATAAGTCTGAATGGGACCAAGACCTTCAGAATCTGATACAGGGAAAAAGAATATTGCAGAGGCAACATGCAAAACTCCAATATAGAAGCAACAGACAATTCAGAGACAGCTTACTGTAAAGAGGGCCGATTCAGAAATACCTCACAGAAATAAGTTATCAGAGGATGTATGTAGTGAATGGAATATTGAGGAGATATTAGTTAACATTGAGCCGATATACAGATACACAATACCACCATGCATGGGCTTACCAATCTAAGAATCCATACATGAAAATAGCGTTTTAAAAACACCCTCCCAAAGAAACTAATATAGCAGAAATACGGTTTATATAAATAATGGAACATAATATCATGCATGAGCCATATTTAAAGCGCTTGACTAAATTAAATAACCATATAAATAAACAATTAAAAATCTATTAACAAAACAATTAACTCAGTTGTTGATATTTCACTTTCACTCTTCAAGTAATAAATACAATATTTCGATGTCAATCTTAAATAATATAATTTTACAGAGATAAAACATCCAATGTGAGTTATGAATAAAATATTTTAACATTAATTAATATAAAATGGATCAATACACATGTTATGTAATCTTTATAACATTCAAAAATGCAATTTAAACAATAAAAAACTACACATTGTTTTTTTCACTCTAAAACAAGTTTGAAACAAAAAATTTGATCCCTTTCAGCTCATGTTAGATTTGTGCTTTAGATGGATCTATGCTGGTGTATATGAAGAATGATGAATTGGAGCCATTTCTATATGAGATAGTCTACTTGTATGACATTGTCATTTTTAGAAAATTTCATTATGAACATGTCATGTATAAGAGAAAAATACTTGATGTCGTAAGGCATGAACATTTGTTTTTGAAGATGTCAAAGTATGAGTTGGGTAAAACTTATTTGATGTAATTGGGCTATAATGTTGGAGGAGGTAAGTTGAAGGTAGACATCTCTAAGTTTGACACCATTGTGGATTGGTCAACACCGAAGATGGTCATCTCGATAAGAGGTTTTTTTGGGAGCAACCCAATGTTGGAGGAAAATTTTTGTTAATATTTCTTCTATTGTAGCTCCTTGGCATGCATTGACATGTGTGCAAAAGGTCTTCCAGATGGGAGGAAAACAACAAGAGGCATGTGATTCTTCAAAGCAACAAATCATTTCAGCTCTTTTATTTGCTCTTTTAAACTTGAAAAAGTCATTTGAGTTTCAGGTTGATACAAGTGACTTTGCCATTTCATTTCATTCAGAAAAATTTAATGGTGCAATGATAAATTTGCAGCGATTAAGGCACTTTCATTTGATGGGTGTTCTTCAACAATTCCACTTGTTCAAAAGGTATAAGTAAGGTGCAAGCGAAAATTTTCTTGATGTTCCTTCTAGGCCTATTATTTGTGTACATATTGTACTCAAGCATCATTTTTTTTACATGAAATTTATGTTCAAAAAAATGCATACTTTCAAGATGTACATTGAATCTTGAGTCAAGTAAACTAAGTAGTGGAATTTGTTTAACATTTGCATCATAATTTGTTGTGTCATCTTGGTAAGAAGGATGTTGCTTTTGATGGCGACCTAGACAAACCCAAGAAGTTCATTGAACAAATCCAATTGATACATCAAACGGTTCAAGATCAGCTTGAAAAGAGGTAAGGCAAGTACAAAGCAAGGCACGACAAGCATCGTGCAGATCACAAGTTCCAAGTTGATGATGGAGTTTGGAGTCACTTTTGTAAGGAGATGTTTCAAAGTGAAGAACCAGGAGAGAATGTTTAGATTCCATATTTTGAATATTTCACTTCAGAATGCCTTAAGGAGCTTCAACAAGATGCCATCTGTAATAGAAGAATAAAGTCTTCAAGATGAGGGAATGTTGGTTAGCTTCAAGTGAAGCTCAAGGAAACAAATTCGTCAAAGGCCAAATGGATTGAGATTGGAAAGGTGAGGGGGTTGTACCCTCATCTAATTGATAGTTTAAAGTGATACTTTGGGGTCCAAAAGCTTCCATTGGGGAGGAGTAATTAGGTGCTCAAAAATGAAATTTTTCATAATGGTGTGGAACTTGAACGATCGCGTAGATCTCGTCGTTATGAATCCGGCGCAACTCGTTTTGTGGAAAACTGACACAGTATGCTCCCAGAAATGTGTTATGTTCACTTTGTCAAACATGTAAAAAAAAATAAAAAATTGCAGGATATTCCAGTCAGCAGTCCGTACAGCTGACTAGGGAGGCCCATGTGGCAGTTTGACCAATCAAAGTGATTTGTCCTCCAGTGAATGAGGTGATGACACTTGGCATCCTTGATCAGATTTGGATCAAGGACCTAAGTGATAGCTCAAATTTCAAAGTGTTAGAAAGTGTGTCGAACCTAAGCGACCGGATAGATCTCATCTTCTTGATTCTGGCACCACAAACGGTTCTAAAAATCGACAATGTATGAAGAATTTATCGCGATTTGAAAAGTCCAGTAAACTGCAAAATTTGGCATTTTGACCAGGGTTGACTGGTCAAAGGTACAATGAGAAAAAAGAATATTCCTTGAAACATTCCTTCCACGTCAGTTGCAGGTTGAAAAGTGGCATTATATTACTGGACAGTTGGGTGTACGTTGTGGTTGTCGAGCCAATCAGAGGATGACACATGTCCAGATATGAGGCCGCCACGTGTCCCCTTAGTAGTGCACTAAAATTTTGGGAGAGGTCCCACCGATTTCAACTCCGCAACCTCCGGCATGCATGCACAGCTCTCCACCAACCAGGTTACATGAGTTACTTAACCTATTAAGCCATCGGGTTAATGTTAAATTTTATGATGTTGGCATATGGGGGTTGGGACCGCCGGCTAGCGGTCCCGAGAGACTGTTCACATGGAAAACATTAACTGCCAACCAACCAATGGTCAGCCTAACAACATTCTCCACATTTTTATGTTAAGTGTTGTCACATGTCATGTTGCAGTTAATTTATTCGTGCGATCAACGCTAACAACGGTATTCACTCTAGTTTAAATCCAATGCAACCCCAGTTTATCCGTAGTTCCGCCAACGGTTTTGTAACCGTGTGGTTTGGGTTCATGTGCCCAACCACTAACCGATAAAATAAATGCCATGGTTATCTCAGCGATAGTTTTGGAAAAATGCGCCATTTTGGACAGAGGAGTTATTTTAACTCCAACTAACTAAAGTCCTCCACAATTAGTGGAGTTTTCCTAGGGGGTTACTGGAAAAAATTGATTATGCTCTATCTTGAGCATTATTCGACCATTCTAGGAGTGTGAATAGTCAATTTAGATTTTATTGGACATTACAGAGCCATTTGTGAGGTTTTAAAAGCCATCAGAGGACTTCTGAGCATGATTTTGCTTCAGAGAAGTTCCAAGGGGCCACAAGGGCCACCAGGGGCCAGTAGGAGAATGAGGCCTAGCCAAGGTAGCCAGTGGGCATTCTCAGTAAACCAACAGTCATTTCTGACTATTTTTAACCTTTTGAATCCAATGGAAGGATTTCAATAAGCTTTTGGAGACTTCTGAAGGCCAATATGCATCAGGGAAGTTTTCAGTGAGCCTAGAGCCATAGGGTGCCACCAGGTGTTGGGGGCATAACTGGAGAAACCAAAGGCCTTTTTCAGCAAGTGAATAGTCTATTATGACTATTTTAGACATTCTTAATCCAATGCAAGGATTTTCAGAGCCATTGGGAGACTTCTAGAGCTGAATAAGCCACAGGGAAGTTTCGGGCAGCCTAGGGCCGATAGCGGTTAGAGGCCTAGATTAGGAAGCCATAGCTCATTTGGAGCAAATGATTAGACTATTTTGGATGTATGATATATGATGGAGATAGTGGAAATTATTTCAGGGGCAGAAAATGATTTCTTAAGGATTTAGTGCCACAGAGAAGCTTAGGGAAGCTTAAGGGCATTGACAGAAGAGGTCAAGTCCAAGGGAGCCTAGGTCCATCTTCAGAGAGATAGCATCCATTCCAGGGGTATGATGGTATTCTAAGCCCATTGTTACATCATAAAAAACCATTGGAGTTAAGTAGAAACTTGTAAAAAAAAAATTCCATCATAATCCCAAAGAGCCAAGTCAATTGACAAGGGCTCAAGGAGACGTAGCCCATGACATACGGGTGAAATCCTTTATTAAATTTGTTGTTATGTGTTGATGATGTGTTTGCTGCAATTTATGGTTGTTTTACATGCTTAGTATTAGTGAAAACAAAATTTTAATGCCTCACACTTAAAGCATTAAAACAGTTTTAAAACACATACACCTATATTAAATATTCAATTATGCATTATCAGGTATAAGCTAGATTTTAATTTGTTTAACTGAATGGGAGGTGCTTGCAAAGAATAACAAGTTTTCCACCCATTTCATATCAATCCTTTTCTTGGTGGTTAGAGGCACTGACATGGTGTGTTTGCATTGGTTGGGATGGTGGCCAACCACAAGTTGCCACGTGGCCCAGCCAGGGGCCGCCACGTGGCATCCCGAGGGCCACCAAAATTAATGTTGGAGGCCGAGGAGAGGCATCGGGGGTCGAACTTGCGACCTCCTCCAAATCACTGACAAGCTTTACCATGACACTGTGCATTTATTTCTTAATATGTTATGGGTTTCATCTAGTTTTAATGTAATATAAATTATGCGTTGGGGGGTGGGGGCCGAGGTCTAGCCCCAACCCTGATCACCGCTGGAGGCAGGAAAATGGGTGAGAGGCTAGCCCCGCGCCCCCGTCCTTAACCTCAAACTGCCACAATAAATGTTAACTTCGCCATGTGGCACCTTGCTACCACTGGTTCAGAAGTCGCGGTGTTAATCGCCTCCCTAATCGTAAACACAAACATTTTCCACCAACCACGACATGTGCCCAATGCCCACGTTAGGACTAAACCATGTGGTGGGTTTTAATTAAAAAGCTTTTATTAACCATATATGATATGGTTTAAAATCCAGTTTATAAGCGTTATTTGGCATTTAAGCACTTCGACATTTTCGTGCAATTTTTGTTGAAATTGGCGCTCAGTTAGCTGGATTCCTGGCGGATTTGTAGGATGATGATGGATTTTGGGGAAAATGTGGAGTGAATAGTGCAGGAACTTAGGGAAGTCATAACTTGATAATTTTTTGGCTAAATTCGATGTAGAAAGAGGCTACACAGACATTTTTGGGCATTTTGGAGCTAATGGAATAGGTTCCAGAGTTGTTTGAGCATTGTAAACACATGTAATCACACTTTTGAGAATAATAGAAGAGGGTTAAACCATTGGAAGCTAGACCAAGGAGACGTAGCCCAGGCGAGGTGAGATCCTTCATCATGTGCTATTGTGTTACTATTTATGGTGATCCATACCAAAAATCAGTGAGCCACTCGCATTCCAAAACATGATACAGGAAAGATGGATGAAATGAAGTGATCTATTTAAATAACACATAAGAGAAAGTTACAGACTGTGAAATACCAAACACCAGAATCCTCTTTAACAGATGAAACTCCTCCTCACTGAGACCCTATGGGCTCAACGCCTTCATACAAGAGTTCTAAAAAATGTATACAAAAATCCTCTCACTGCATAATTTTCTGATAAAATCTGGAACCCTAAATCATCTGTTCTTTTGGAGCTTTATAGGAGAACAAGAAAGCTCCAAAAAGGAGTAGGTGATGAAAATTTAATTTGAATAATTAAAACAAAATGGCGGAAGCGTCCACGCCCATACTGTTTGATGACTTTGTAATGTTGTTTGTACCCTGTTACTTGCTTACAGAAATAAATGCATTGCGTGAAAGTCTCTTCAGGAACACAGCTTAGAATTAAAATCACATGGACATTCCGTGTTTTCTGAAGAGAGAACCCTGTTGAAATAAAACCTTGAGGGTGTTGTTTTCTGTGCATAAATCTTTTGAGTGGTCTACAGGATCTTCGATCTGGTACTCTGCTTTCAAAAAGGTAGGTTCATGATCCAAAATCTTCAATTGCATGCCTTTAATTCTCTACCTTCCACTGATACTCTTTGCCTGTAATATTTATGTCTGGATCTGCGCTATCTACGTTTTGAACAACTCTTGGAGGGTTTGATAGATTTTTACCCCTGCTTCTTTAATGGAAGTTTTGTCACAACAACCTCCCAGGAATTTCTTTATGGTTTCGGCTCCTGAACAATGATCCTTTCCTGTATTTTTTCCATTGAAATTAAGAGCTATGAATCATGGCAATTTATCACCGCTCGTACCCTACAAAACATGCAAAATAGTCAAGAAAACAAATGCATGGGGATGGCGATGCAGTGGGGATGACTGTGTAGCAATGCGACATGATGAAACGACAGAAGTACGTGGGGTGGTGACGAAGAAAATATAGAGAAATGGCGAAGAAATTTTTTGGTAAGGGTTCGAGGAATGCATGAGATTTGACGTAGATAATGAATGTTTGACCTTTGAATAGGAATATATGTATGGAAGATGGATGAATGCGCGATGGGAGCACGTAGAATGATGACGTGGAGAAACGGGATTGACAATGTGGCATGCAAATGATCTGGACCATTCGTTCTCGAGACAAGATCAACGGAAAAACTGTGTCGGGGAGCGATGAACTGTGGTCCAGGGACACTGTAGACTTAGATTAAAACTTGTGCATCTTCGTGAAGCAACAACCGTCGGATTAAGACCTCCAGATCAGACGGTTGTCGGGAATATCGCGCCGTGGCTTTGATCGAACAATAATGTGCGATGGAGGGTGGTTTCAGGGCCGTACGCGGAGACACGCGGCAGATAATGTATGGCATCGCTCCATTTTGAGAGATACCACCCACCTCTGAAAAGCGGTGCGATGAATACCATCGGTTTCTGGACAATGTTTTTGAGCACGGGGACCACAAGGGTAAATAGACTGCATACCGTTGATTCGACAGGATCATCGGACGGTGCGCATATGATTTGGGCGATGAATGGAACAGGCCACAGGTGTTGTGTTGATTCACAAAGATCGTCTGATTTGCAAAGATCAACGGCTAATGTTTAGCCCGGTCATTTGGTTGATAAGCGCCCAGTTGTTTTGCGCTCGGTTCCGGCACTGGGTCATGCGGAAGAAAAGGTGCAGGGATCTGGCCGAAAGGTGCTGGACCTTAAGCATATTTTAGAGTATGGTTTACGGGCTTTTTATGCGATTTTTGAGGCTGGGAGAAGGTGGCAATGGGCGAAAAATGAATTTATCAGGCCAGACAAAAGGGGATTGCTCATCAGAGATTTAATGGGGGTTGAAATGATCAACAGGGGCCAAGTAAGTGAAAAATATTGATTTTAAGTCTAGTTATCACCAAGTTCCAATAGAACCCACAAATGTATGGAAGACTGCCTTCAAATCCAAGGAGGGATTTTTTTGAACGGTTGGTTATGCCTTTGAGTTGAAAATTCCTCTGAAACATTTATGAGGTTGATGGATGACATCTTATAGCCCTTCAACAACTTGTTTGTGGTTGTATATCTAAACGACACCCTCATCTTCAACAAGAGTTGGGAAGAACACTTGCAACATATTCGATAGGTCCTTCAAACCCTGTGGCAACACAAGCTATGTGCCAACTTGGAGAAATGCACCTTTGGCATGAACCAAGTCCAATGTTTGGGTTTCATCATTGAGGAGAAAGGTGATCATGTGGATCTCACTAATATGCAATTCATTTAGGATTGCCTAGCTCTGACTACTCTAACAAAGCTTCATAGCTTTCTAGGCCTTGCTGAATTCTATAAAAGGTTCATGTTAGGGTTCTCTCATATCACTTGGACTTTGAGTCAAGTTACTAAGGGTGGTGTGAAAGAAAAAAAATTTGGTTGGAGTCCCAATAGAAGGAATTCATTAAGATGAAGCACTACCTTTTATCTGCACCAGTGCTCACATTTCCAGACTTGAACCAATCATTTGAAATTAATACACCCACCTCCAACTGTGCTATTGGAGAAATCCTCGCCCAACAAGTGCATTTGGTGGCCTATCACAATGAGACACTCTCTGATACAATTTAGAAATACCCCACTTATGATAAAGAGATGCATTTCATCGTGCAGGATTTCTGGCAATGGAAACATGTTTTGGGAATGAGCCAATCATCCACACAGGTCACCAACCTCTCCAATTTATACTGACGCAAGGGAAGTTTCAAAACGACCGCCATAAAATATGGTCCACACATCTGCAAAAATTTCATATGAACATTAAGTACAAGAAGGGAAACACCAATAATATTACAAATTGCCTCAATCAGCCACCAGTTGTGGCACTGACCATTGTGCTCAACTCTTCTGAGCACAAGACTTCTATATGGTCGTAGCCTTACAAAAATGATCCAAAATTCACCACCACATACTAGATGTTGATTGATGGCAAGCAAGTTCCAAATTACCACCTCCAAGGCGAATTCTTTTTCCACCTAGGACACCTTTGTGTTCCTTCAAGCAAGCACGCCAATATGATCTGGTAGGCACACTACAGTCAAGTCGCAGGACATTTTGGTGTAGAGAAGATAGTGGTAGTACTGCAAATGTATTTTTTTTAACAAGTCTCTGATAGAATGTTGGAAAATATATCAGATCCTAGACTGCATGTGTCATCGCCAAGACAACCATTAAGAAGCAAGGCTTGTATACTCCTTTTCCTATGCCTAATCGGCCTTGGAAATCCATCCCCATGGACTATATGTTTGACCTTCCTTCTACCAAGCATATTAATGAATGCTTATTTGTGTTCGTCGAAATTTTTTCTAAGATGGTCATACTAACTACCCGCAAGAAGAGTATCACAACATAAGCCACTGCCAAACTATTCTTTGAACAAGTATGGGTACATTTCAGGGTTCTACATACCCTTAAATCAGGTTGGGATAGCAAGTTCCTAAGCACATTTTGGTCGAGCCTCTAGTCATTGTTGGACATTAATCTCACCAAGTCAACTACATTCCACCCCCAAACTTATGGCCAAAAAATGTGCACATACTACGCATGTACAACTCTAAGCATACATAAACATGGGATGGAAATATTCCCTGTGTGAAACAAATCTATAACAGAGCTCTCCATAACTCGAATAGCCACAACCCCTTTGAATTAGGTCTGGGATTTCAACCATTATTTCCCCTTGATGTTGCACTACCTTTTGCAACTACACAAGAAGAACATACACATGTTTAGTCCAAAGTTGATAAAGCCACTGGGTTTATTGAGTGCATTCAACACATCCGCTAGTAGGTTCACAATATCTTGGATAAATCCAATTCCAAGTAAAAGCAATGACATGATCAACATTAGGTGCCACACAAGTTTCAGGCGGGCGACAAAGTTTGGTTACATCTGCAGAAATAACACCTTGTTGGTGCCCATAAAAAGCTTCGACCACTCCAAATATGAGCCTTACATCATCACCAAGGTTGTGGGAGAGAATTTTTTCTAGCTCAGTGTCCCCCCATTCCTTGGATTGTACCCCGTATTCAATGTGGACCACCTTCGACCATACTTTCCACCATTGTTGGACACATTAGACATTGTAAAGTCGCTGACATCAACTGAGCTCAACCATATTACATTGAACAAGACACCATTGATCAAATCATGGACACACAGATCAAGAACACTTGCAAACAGTGGATCCAGCTATATTTAGTTGCCAAAGCTAGCCAACTCTTGCACTAGGGAAAGTGGCTTCTAGGGATCAAGTTCAACGAAAGTTTCCTCATCTCATGGAGGCACTCAACGCAATGGGGACAATTGCTTCCTAAAGGGTGAGGATTGATCCAAGTGGATATTGGTGGCCACCCATCTATTCCATTTGGACCCCCAACTCTATTTCTTTTAGTTTCCTTAATTGTAGCACAATTTACTATTTTTGGCAATTTTTTGGGCCCTAAACTTCCAAAGTTGTTTTGAGGTCCTAAACAACATATTTTTGGAAAACGAGCAGACCCAAGGTTTGCAACAAGGATCTATATTTGAAATTTGTTGTCCTCAGACAAATATTTCTAACATGGTATCGTATGCATCGAATGGTGATCGTGTGCCAAAGTTATGACCCCACATTATAACACACTTTAGAAGGCATGTAACCATCACATCTCTTCTCAGAGATAAGCTACCATCACCTGATCTAGTTTGTTTCCATTTTGCATGTAAACAATTTTCAGTATATTTTACTAATTAGTTGAAGTTTAGTTTTCATTGTATCTCTATGCTTTTTTTAAAATTTTCATTTCATTTCATTCCTGCATTAATCATGATCAAGAAGGGCCTCTTTCTAGCGCATCAGTTAGAAGTGCCCAAGCTTCAAGTCATGAGGGATTCCTCTATGGTTGTTCAGGCCGCTCATAGGTTGATTAATGTCACTCCTACTTCTAAAGTGATAAGATGTTGGATATTGGAGTGTCAAGCAGTTAAAATTCGAGTGTTGCTCTCTTATTTCCTATATGTCATTACCTCGCACACTCAAAGATTAAGAAACTAGGTTGTTGATTGGTTAGCCAAATGGGGGATTCAAGATTCAAACCCAGAAATCACTCCCCAATGGCATCCACCTATGGATGTGGAGGATTCTAAAATGTTGGAAAATCTTATTAACAAATACAATTCCTCCCCAATGGGGATGGAAAATGAATGAATAGAAGCTCGAGACATGGGCGTGAATGCTAAATCCATGTGTCATTAATGAATCATAAGGGTGTTAGGCAAGCCTCGCTTGGCACTTCATGAGCATCTAGAGAATATTATGAGTATAATTGTTTTGTTCTTGGTGATAAAATTCATTTGGAAGTATTGGGAGATGAGGAAAAGAATGCAGGGGGTGTAATATGTTCAGGTACACAGGGAGGCTTTCCAGTCAATCCATTCTTATTCTCTGGCCTGTCGTTGTGTACATCGAGCAATGGATGGGGGAAGTTTGTTGCGGTGTTGGATCCATAGGTAATGAATAATGCTATATGAGACTTGGTTCATGGTGACTTGGTGAGAATAAGGCCATTTTCATGCTTGTTCAACGGGTGGTGGTGCAAAAAGATGGGTTTTGAATTTGCTTAGGTATTCAGGAAGAAACCCCCGCATTATTGTAGGTATTTTCGTCTTGTTTTCTCTATGTTGGTTTCAGATTTTGGTATTCTATGTTTGTATAGGCACTATTGTAGGCTTTGGGGTGGATAAGGGGGTCTTTATGGCCCACTGGTGGCCTTGGTGCCCTTTTTTCAGTAGTTTATCCTTTCACTTGGGTTTGTCGACTTCAATATGGGTTTCTCATCTTCAATATCTTGTTGTTTTGGTTTTATATTGTGGTTTCTATCATTTTTCATTATTGAGGGAAGTGTGGTAAGACTAGGGAGCCTTATGGCCAGGTTGGGTGGTAAATTGTATATTTCAAAGCTATTAGGAGGAGGATGAGTTCGTAGGTGGTGGTTTTCTATCTTGTTGAGATTTTGGGTAGCATCGAATGTGCTCTAGCTCCGAAACTTTGTGGAGGGGCTAGAACACATGAGATCTCCAAGACCCAGAAAGCATTTGGAGAAATCCCATCTGGTGTAAAATATATTCAGATAATTAATTTTTTTAATGGGGACACTAAGTCTAACTTAGGGAAATTGAAAAATTAAAGTGACTTAATTTACCCATGTGATGAGAACTTTTTAAGTGACATGGATCAACCTTATTTTAATCTTAGCCATTGATTATAGATTATATCATGACCGTTGATTTGTCAATGAGAAAAGTATAAAGGAAAGGCTTGGGGTCAGTTGGAGAAAACACATAATGAGTCTAAGAGATTGAATTCTTCTGACGGAGTAGTGCTCGGACGAAGATCATATTTGAGTGATACAGAGAAGCAGTGAGGGGAAAATGCAGTGATTGGTCAGAGGACCAAGAGTATGACACAAATAAAGGGCAACAGAGACATAGTGGAGGCAACATAACCATCAGGGAGTGTGACGCAGACCCTATAGAGGGTGATGCAGGTCCACACAAGGCTCACGCAGGGGCATCATAGAGTCTGCAAGGAAAAGTCTGAAATTCACTAGAGACTAGGGTTTCTAAGTCGACAAGGCTAAAACTAGATTCCGAGAGAAGTTGATCAGCGTAGAGCAAGGGTGACGCAGTCCCTCAGTTAGGGCCACGCAGGCTTACGCAATGGTAGCGTAGAGACTGTGCAGAGCTAGTTGGGGTTTCACCAATGGCTCATCTGGATCAGTCGGGACTTGTAGAGTGAGGTAAAACTCACATTTTTCTCAGTTGCCAAGGTTTTATCTGTTGGGTGAGCTAGATTATGGCACCCTAGATGTACTCATAATACTACTGCTTAATAATAATAAACCCTTAGATCTGCTACACTGGTTTTCCCGCATTCAGTTTTTTCGGGGAAATTTGTCCAAAAAATTTGTGTGTCCTTTGTCATATGTGCGTGATATTCAATAAATGATCTGTATTCATGTAGGCTACTGGTTGTGTTTACTTTGATGTTTTTTTGAATATTTTTAGTTAAATAACTTGTGTATAATAAAACAAGTAGGAGAAGTGAATCAATATTTAGCAGTAGGATTTCCGTGCTCATAAATTTTCACATGGTATCAGAGCATTGCAGATCGAGCTGAATCCGTCAGCAAAGGGGCTGAATATTTTTGCTACAGGAAGGGCAGTTGAAGCAGCACAGATCTGGGAGAAGGCAGTGCAACACCAGGAGGGACGTAGACCTAGCAGGAGTGACGCAGAGCTAGTCTTCTCATGCAGAGTTGACACAAGCCCTAGTGGGTGACACAGAGCTTGTCAGGCTCACGCTGGACTGATGTAGTGGCTAACGTAGACCCTGAAGGGTGATGCAGTCTGAGTTCGAGGGATGTTGTGCCAGTTTCGAGGGCTGGAAGTGCAACTTCTGATTTTCAAAAGTTGCTAGTGAGGCATCAGTTCTGTCGATGCAGAACAGTGCCTAACAAAGGTGACAAAGTAAGGGGAACCAATCCCTCAACAGATTTTCACTAAGAAATCTTAGATTCAATCAGGAGGGTGATAATAGGGGACTGATTTGAAAGAATTGGCGAAGGATTTTTGAGAAGGAAATCAGTTTCCAGAGGGAACAACTCCTCTAGAGGGTTTCTCTCACTAAGAAACCCAAATCCGATCTTCTGTTGAGTGCAATAGTAGTAGAAGGGAGAAGAGTACCTATTTCGACCATTTTAGTAGAGTTGGCCCCGTATGGATTGAGAGATCAGGATATGTTAGACGACATGTTTAACTTTTCGATCTAGAAATCCAGAATCCTGACAGTCATGGAGGAGTACGTTATCAGAGACCACACGGAAAATTTCCTATTTGTATCGAACGATGCAGATGCTCTGAAGAAGTTCAACAAAAATCAAGCGCAGGCTAAGCGCTTGATCATGGATGGAGTGAAGGATCACGTGGTCCCACACATTGCCGAGAATAATATGGAAAATGAGGTGTGGACAACTCTGACCATGCTGTATCAAGGGAGCTTCGTCTAGTAGAAGATGCTTCTAGAGAATCAGATGTAGATGTTCCAAATGCACAAGGGAGAGGAGATCGATCACTTCCTCTTCAGATTACAGACTATCTGGGACCAGTGGGGGAAATTCAGATGATGGGCTCATGGTGAGGACTGCCTTGAATGCAGTCACCGATGAATGGGAGACCTTTGAGTATCTTAGGAAACGCACAACTCCCAAATTGGGGATACATGTGGGAAATCCTTCGATAGGAGAAGATCCGAAGGTTGAACAAGAGGGAGTTCAGCAGTGGAAGTGTCAAGGTAAATAAGGAGGAGGAGGAAGATGCAACCCTAGCATCTAAGGGACATCAGAAGTAAGGGAAGAAGAAGAAGGACCTATTCAAGGTCCGGTGCTTCAGATGTGGCGAACTTGGACACTTCGCTAACACTTGTCCTAAGCGAAAGGACAAGGAAGCTACAAATTCCAAGGAAACAACAGCAAAAGGGGACAGTGGCAACAATGATGATGTGGCCATGAGTGCTCATGTACCTCGAGAGAAGAGGTGGGGAAATATAGATATGTAGAGAAGCTACAGATGGTGGAGGCGAGATCCTTGAGGTGCCCAAACTCTTGGATCACATACGAGCTATGGGAGCCTTAAGATAGTAGTAGGATGACAGGAGTCAGTGGGCGCAAAATATCATGGAGAAGTAGAGACAGATCTGGGACACTGAAATCTGGAGCAGCGCAAAGGAGAGGAAACAATAGCATGGAAGAAACAACGCAGATGCTGATGGGATTTCAACAACGCAGAGGCAATGCTTACATAGTGCAGAGTAGCAGACAACACAATGCTTCAAAGAGACAGCGCAAAGCAACAGCCGAGGGTGCTTCAGTGATGAGATGTAGCCAAACTGACTTGTCTATCAGTGATTGCGTGATGGTCCTTCAGTTGCTTACTTCTCAGCAACTGAGTTGCAATGCAACAGTTAGCAATGGCAGTGCTATCAACAGCATGATGCAGCAATTTGAGATGAAGCTACAATACATATGTGGCAATGTCAGTGGCAGTGACATGGGTAGCAGTATAGAAAACAATAGCGCAGTGCATGGAGGGCAGTAGACCAAGCATCAACAACGCAGAGACTGATGCCAAGGATTAGGGTGATGCTTCACTCGTGAAGTATTGCTAGATCACACTCCTCGCTAAGAGGGAGTGTTGAGATTTTGGGTAGCATCAGATGTGCTCTAGATCCAAAAATTTGTGGAGGGGATATAACACATGAGATCTCTAAGACCCAGAAAGTGTTTGGAGAAATTCCATCTGGTGTAAAATATATTCAAATAATTAATTTTTTTAATGGGGACTCTAAGTCTAACTTAGGTAAATTGAAAATATAAAGTGAATTAAATTACACATGTGATGAGAACTTTCTAAGTGATGTGGATCAAGCTTCTTTTAATCTTAGCCATTGATTAGAGATTGGATCACAACTGTTGATTTGTCAATGAGAGAATTATAAAGGAAAGGCTTGGGGTCAATTGGAGAAATCACATAGTGTGTCTAAGAGATCGAATTCTTCTGACGGAGCAGTGCTCAGACGAAGATCATATTTGAGTGATTCAGAGAAGCAGTAAGGGGAAGATGCAGTGATTAGTCGGAGGACCAAGAGTACAACGCAGAGCAAGGGCAGCATAGACGCAGTGGAGGTAGCGTAGCCATCAGGGAGTGTGACACAGACCCTAGAGAGGGTGACATAGGCCCATACGAGGCTCACTCAGGGGCAGCGCAGAGTCTCTAAGGAAAAGTCCAAAATTCACTAGAGACCGGGGTTTCGAAGTCGACAGGGCTGAAACCAAATTTCGAGAGAAGTTGATTAGCACAGAGCAAGGGTGATTCAGTCCCTTAGTCAGGGCCACGCAGGCTTACGTAGTGGAAGCGTAGAGACTGTGCAGAGCTAGATGGGGTTTCACCAGTGGCTCATCCAGATCAGCCGGGACTTGAAGAGTGAGGTAAAACTCACGCTTTTCTCTATTGCCGAGGTTTTCTATGTTGGGTGATCCAAATTATGGAACCCTAGATGTACTCAGAATACTGCTACTTAATAATAATAAACCCTCATATCTGCTACACTGGTTTTCCTGCATTGGGTTTTTCCGGGGACATTTGTCCAAAAAACCTGTGTGTCCTTTGTCATATGTGTGTGATGTTTAGTAAATGATATGTATTTGTGTAGGCTACTATTTGTGTTTACTTTGATGTTTTTTTTTGAATATTTTTAGTTAAATAACTTGTGTATAATAAAAAAAGTAGGAGAAGTAAATCACATATATGTGCTCAGAAATTTTCACATATCCGTGGATGTGCATCATATTAACGGGTTAGAGGTAGGAAATATCTATGCCCCTAAGGCTACAATCAATCATTTTTTTCTCAGTCGAAGAGCCTATGGTCAGGTATGTGAGTGGTGGTTATGTTTTTGGAAGGATTCTCTCATAGTGTGAGGTTGCTGGTGAACTGGTTGTTCCTCTATGTGAGGAACTCATTGTATGGGTGGGGAAAGGTTGAATGGTGTGTCTCTAAAGTGGTGCTCGAGTGTCATAGTGGTTGAAGACTTCTGGACCAGGGGGTGATTTAACTATGCAAACAATCCATAATTTATCTGGAAGAAGAGGTGGGGGCCAAGGGAAGTCCTCAACAGTAGGATTATGCTTCATTAAAGAGGACGACCCCGAAGAGGGGCAGACCCTCGGGGAGAGGGAGTTGTGCATCAAGTAGACCCACAAGACGATGGGGAGGAGTTGGAGCAAAAACATGTTGTTTCCCTTGGGCACATAGAACTACCTCCACCCTTTCATTCCATAAAGGCCCAAATTTGTCAAGTGATTGTAGCGATTGAAAAATTGGATCGAGATAGTCACAATGTCCATAATGAGGTCATTAGCTTCCTGAATGATATACAACATAATCTGTATCATATTCTAGATCGACTAGTCTCCCTGCATAGAGGTCAGAAGTGACTCCAAGAGTGGTTGGATAACTTTGAAGGGAGAATGGCATACATGGAGTCGCATGTACATGAATATTTTTCGCCACCTTGGGGTGAGCTTGATAACTCGAATTTGGGTAACATGGATGGTTAATGATGAGTGTGGGATTTACTCTGATATTGGGATAGTTCTGGTCCATCTAGACAATCGATCTTTGGTATTCAAGTTTTCTTTCATTAATTTTTGCGTCTTTTGTTCTATATCTTCTAGCCAACAAATCTATTAGGAGTGAGGCCTTTGAAGTTTTTAAGTTGTGCTCTTTGCGATGTAAATTTTTCATGAATTGATCAAAGTTGTTGATTCACAAAAAAAAAATTATTATTATTATTATTTTGATTATAAGAAAAATGAATATATGAGTTATACCATATGTTGTATCCCTAAATTTTTTTTTGCTTGGTTAAGAGCTCATTTTCCTCAGACGTAAGGAAACATATTAATGGCCCAAGACCTAGAGGAAAAACGCAGGAGTGAAAGCATGCCCCGTTATGGACCATTAACGGGTCATTGCATGTGGCGTGGTTTTCCTTAAATAACGGTGATGAGTTAGTTGTATAAGTGGATAGCATCGAGAGACGGTTGTCCTCACTGATGGTTTGACCACTAAGTTATGATAGGTTTTCCCATTGTTGAAAATATGAGTTAAACAATATTCTTTACCATGGAAATTATTAACTTTAAATAATGTTTACTACAAGACCATGGTTATGAATACGACATACCCAATATGACACTTTGATTTGACATTTATTAAATTAATTAATTTGAGATAAATCAATTAAAAGATCATAATTAACTTTAAGATAAATCTCAACCCTTGATTTGTGAATACTATTATGAATATTCTCACATATTGCATGGAGTTTAAATCTTTACTATCCACTTAATAATAATTCATAATTAAATTAAAATTCTGAAAGACCTACTCTAAAATAAATATGCTTATTAACATAATTAAATAAATAAATATTTGTTTTTATATTATTTAAGACTTTTTTGAATTCTTTAATATATATTTTTTATATAATAAATTTATATGTTTCATAACATAAACAAAATAGAGTTTCAATTAATCTAGAAATTTAATTATTTTTCTAATTATTTTGATTCATTTTAAAATTGAAGACATCGTTTTACCTTTCTATGAACTTAGATTATAATCCAATTGTGCGATCATAAAATTTCTTCTAAAGAATAAGATAAAAAATATTAAAAAATACTAACCAACTAAATCCATAAAATATCTCATATCTAAAGCAAAACATTTCTAGAATCATAACACTCCATGATTGCAACAATCTTCTAATGACCAATTACACATTTTTTCAAGCTATGTAATTCAATCCTCGGTGGGGGTGATATTAAGGCGATTAAGTGTGGCAAGTAAATTGATTAACATGCTCGTAATTAGACTAGTGAAGGAGATGACAAGGCTAGGTATGATATCCATGCTCTCTACCTGTCCTGATTCCATCCAATTATGGCATCCTCACTGCCCTTAGCCTCATGCTCACCTACCCTCGTCATATCGCTTTAAATGCGGGAAATTGGTAGTAGTAGGGTTTCATTACGACATTCCCTTTGTTCACATCCTTTGTCCATCACAAAATGTTATGGTTTCTTTCCCTCAAGGAGGATTGGTTACGGAACATAATGACCTTGACATATACAAGGTTGTTATAAGGAATCTACGACAGCAAACAAAAGTATATTTCCTAGACTAGGTGGCCTATCCTAGAACAACAGAAAGAAAAAGAAGATAAGGTTTCCCTTGAAGTAAATAGATAATGGGATGAAGCCTACCTGTGATTTTTCATATGCTTCACTCCTCTCTTGGCTTTTATGCTCCAATCCTAGCTTTGATCGCTATAATTAGAACCTGCACAATCAAACAACACAAGGCAATGATCTATGACATCTATGTAGCATCATATAATCACTTCATTCAATGGATCAACATGGCATAAATATACATGAAATCACAACATCATATATAAGAAAACAAAGAACTCTTTGCATTAATATAAATAGAGTGAGTTACAACCAAATATAGGGGTTGATCTTGTAGAAGAGCTCCTCCAAGTTGACTTGTCCTTTATTTGCCACAAAGTGTACCTATATGTCACCCTAATGCATGTAATAATGAATCTTCACAATAGCAGCACGAGGGTAGAATCTATCTCCAAAATCCAACCCCTAGCTTGCAGATGGCCACAAATATATAGAAGAGGATGGTAAGTTTGGAGTTCTTATCCATTTACCAATCTAGGCTTGAGATCCACTCTTGCTGGGAGGATGTGATCAAAGGATAAGGGATGGAAAATTCAAGGTAGCATAGGATAGGATTATAGAGATTTATTTGAGGTGAATAGTTGTAACAACTCTTGGAAGCTTCTGGAAGAGGAAGCTTCAGAGATAGTTTTAATTTTCCCGAATTTCTAGAATCAACGCACCCCCAACATAGAAAAACTTGTAGGTGATCAACCCACTACAGTAAGGGACAACCTGCTGGTGAACTCAAGTCCATGGGCTTACAAAGTATGTCGGTCCTTAAAATTACTGAAATAAAGCAGTTTCATGTAGAAACTCAGGGATTAGGGAGAGTCATTCTTAGGGATTTGTGCAAAGATGATGTCAAGGGGTAAAAGGATGTTTATTGATGCAATTTGTAGGTCGATTGACCCGATGTGACAAAATTGCCTATAACAAAGGCACATTGCATCTAGGAGCACATCATTTGGGATTTTCATGACTCTATTAAAATGCGTGTCATGATATACACTTGTCCCTTTGTGGTTTGTGCACATTTTCGGTTTCTCTCCCATCTGTTCGATCCTCTCATGTATTCACCCCTTTATAAATATATGGGCTTAGTTTTAGGGTGGCAGAATCTAAGCATTGTTCGTTCCAATGTGGAAGGGCTCCAACCATCACGCTGCTCCTGGTTGCTGAGGCGGGAGTCTACATTTTTGAAGGAAGGTCTGTCTCTGTACTTCCTTACATCACAATTTCATTCTTGTCTACCATCCACTGGTTTATGTGTGCCATATGTTAGGGTCCCATGATTTGGCTGATTGATAAGCCAAGTGACAAGGTAACATCAAACCAACTTTGGAGCCCAAGGACCTAGCCTTTCTGGACTCAGAGAGGGCTCTCTCTATTTGTGCAAGGGATGTATATTTGTTTGCTTCTTATGTTTTTGATTTTAGGCTAGTTGTTAAGTATGGTTTTTGGTTTTGCTTTTAGGTTTTTGAGGGAGGAATTGATCAAAGTTTTAAATAGATAAAAATATTGTTAGATCAATTGGGCTATGGGGTCGAAAAGGTCGAGAAAGCCTCAGATGGTGATACAAGGTATATAGAAGGGCCGATTTGATCAAGGTAAAATGGATCTTTAGGTGGAATGAAGTGGGATGAACACTAAGTTTTGTGAAGGACAAAGACTTTTAAACATAAATAGTTCTACAACAGACATATATGTGGTAGGGCTAACCATTAATCATGATAAATGTAACTTCAAAATGATAGATGCATAAAATAAACATTCAAGCGATACATAGAGATATATGACTCTTTAACTTTGAGAAAATCGCTATCAGACTTTGGGGAAAAACAATTAAGACAAACAAATAACTCAAGCTACTAAGAGGGAACTCCTAAACATAGTATTTAAGCTATCGGGCACTTTGAATTAAGATTGCAGAGTTTTAGGCAAAGGGCAAGATCGATACAAGACCTCTTTGATTCAACTAGGACAATAAAACATTCAAAGAAAGGTTTCAGAGATGGAGCTTTGACTAGCCATGAGTAAGCATGGTATACCGTGAATCATACTTAGCATGCATAACAACCATAAATGAAACTGAAAACAAGTTCTTAGGGTATCAAAGAGTATTTAAGAATTCATTTGACATAACTAAGAAAGAACACAAATATAGAAGCTATAATGAATCAGGAAATCTGAGGTGCCTCCATGGGCATGTCTCAAATCTATTCTCTACTGTCTTACAACAAGCAAAGAACATGAAATATGTATGAAAACTAAGGAAACATAACAGAGAGGAACACTATACCATTTTACCTAGTCAAGGAATCCAACAACAGTCCTCTTTCATCATCCAAAACATTCAAGAAACTATCCAATGCATTAGACAAAGTATTTCTTCCAAGCTTGTATAACCATATATTGCTCTATATCATCAAGTTTAGCCTAGTTTACAATGAAATCTCTTGGAATATATAGGCCATAGTGAAGGAGAACCTCCTAGTGCAACTAGCAAGCTCATTGGCCCATAAAAAATATCTGATTTTTTCCTTGAGGCTTTGCAAAGCCTAAGGCAAAAAATATCTATAAAAATATACTAAAAATGCTAAAAAAAGAAATTAAGTTGACTTTTCCTAACTGACAATGGCCAAAAAAGGCTAAACGCACATTTGGAAAAGCCACTTCAGAAAACTGCATTTTTCACAAAAATGCTTCTGAAATATAGCAGCAAAAAATTCCCTGTCTTGTGGGAAACTTTTGGTGGACTTCTTGATGTTGAAACGAGGCCCTTGATGGCTCGTTGGAAAGCCCTGGATGTCTAATTTCATAAAATACTTTTTTTTCCCCAAAATTATCACTAGAAGCCTATGAAAATCTGACCTGTGTGTAAAAACTCAGAAATTAGTCTTTCCTAATATGCGAGGCAAAGTGTTGAAAAAGTGATTGTTTTTCGCCACTTTGGGGGACCAAAACATCTTCAATTGATCTGAAATTTGATGAGTAGATGCCCCTAAAATTAATGCATCCGATGACACCAATTTCAACCTTTTAGGATGTTTCAAACTAAAATGGCGATGCCCATGATTTTCTGCAAAAAGCCTAAAAATGTCAAAAAACAAAAACTTGTCGAATTATGCCCAATTTTGGCGATCATAACCCTCATGGGTTTTCAGAATCATGATGAGAAGCAAAGGCAAAAATTTCAAGCCTTGATATGCCTTTCTTCATTTTTTCTACCGGGCGCCTCTTTCGGGCCACCTTGAGCTTTTGTTATGTTACCTTCAATTTTCTTCGGGCAAATTGATTTAGCTTCTTATAGTGCCCGGTCATTTTCCTTTGAAGGATTAAGTCTCTATTAGCTCTATCAAACTTATTCTCCAAGTGTTTATTCACCCTTTCAAGTCATGATTTTCTATTGTTTTCTATTTCTTGCGTGAATAAAGTAGTAAGAGGAAAGGATCGGAAAAGGGCAGCCTCTTCCTTTTTCTGTTTCTCCAAAGCTCTTTTGAGTCCCATAGTCCTTGGCTGATCTTCTTCTTCAGTGTCATTGAATTCGCCCATAAGTTCTTCCAACTTGATTTGTGCTTTGGAGGCTTCCCTTTGGTACTTGATAGCCCGTGCCTCATAAACTGTCATGTGGGCATTCATTTGTTTGTTTTGTGTCTGCAGAAAATGTATGAGGTCTTTAGACCTCTCTAGATCCGCTCTTAGGTCATGAATTTGTTCTTCTCTATTTAGCAAGAGGGACTCAAGGATTCTAGCCTCATTGTCACTGTCATCACCATTTATCTGAATTATATCAAAATCCATTTCTTTCTCATGGCTACTTTCCTCCTCTTTTCCCTTGCTTTGGGTTCCCTTCTTGGTTCTCCTCTTCTTTGGTAATTCAACAATGGATTGCTTGGGCAACTTGCCTTTGCTTCGGAGTGCTCTAGTAACATTTGGAGTTACAATTTGATCCACTTTCTTTCTTGATGTTCGGGGTTTTGTTATCATTGGAGAAGAAAGCATGGCCCCTTGCCTAGGAGAGGCAACTAGCACATGCTCTATTTGGTCTTTGCCTTTACTGCTCCCCTCATCATCTTTGTCACTGTTTTCCTCTTTTTGAACGTTGCCTTCTTTAGAATGCTCACTGCCTGGGTTTTGTTTGTCATCATCCTTGCTGGCTGGTGGGATTTCCTGTTTTTCATCATAAGTGTCCCTTTGAGGACTGTCTTGACCCTCCTCATAAGTGCCTTGGCTGTCACCTTGTATGTCTCCTTGAGGGCTATCTTGTTCACTTTTGTCCCTGCTTTCTTCAAAACTGTTGGGCTCTGTATCCTTAATGTTTTGTGCCTCATCATCATCATGCTCACTACTGTGTGGGCTACCAATAGTTTCCTCTTTGTGACTATTGTGTTCCTCATCAACTTGTTCCATCTCTTCATCATTTCCTTCTTCATGCTCACTGTTGTGCTTGGATTCTTCATTTTGTTCCTCCTCATCACTTGTTTGCCTTCTTTCACTGTGCTCTTCTTGATCACTGTTTTGCTCTTTTTCATTGTGCTCTTCTTTACTGTGCTCCTTTTCACTTTCAATTATAGGAGATTTTTGCTTCTTAGGAGTAGACTTACTAGACGAAGGAGAAACATGATGAGTGGATGGTGAGGGAGGCGCATGGGATGAAGAAGTAGTGGAGAAATTGGGATGTGAAATGAAAGAGTCCCAAGAAACTCCCTTTTTTTCAAGTTGATGGAGGATGACGATCTTGATAAGGGAATGATGAAAAAGACAAGCTTGCTGCTGAGAGGAAGGCTTCTTTTGAACAATAGAAGCCATTTTTTCAATGCTTCTATAGAGGAAAAATGGTAGGTTCAGCAATTGAGTTCTTGTGAAGTGCATGAGTAGCCTGATATGATAAGCATAAACCCGGGAAAACCTCCCTTCGCATGTGAAATATTTCATGAGAAGAGCATAGCTGGTCAACAAATAGGAAAAAGGAAAAATAGATGGGCATGCATCCTGATGTTCTGGTTTCAAGAAGGTTTTGTATTGATCTGAATCTAGGTAGGTTTGCTTAAACCATTTTTCTCCGACATACGGAATTTTGGTAGCTCTAGAGATGGCTCTAGGAGAGAGCTTGAAGTCTAAACCTGCTAGATGAACATGCTTCCCTTGCAGCCTTAAAGCAAACAGATGTATCAAAGGAAGAATACTTTTCACTTCTTAAACCTTCTAACAAAATTCTAAACATCCTACTTCATGAAAGTTAAAAAGCACTGAAGGAGAGGCATTCACTTCCTCAGTTGAAAAAGGTTCATACATTTTGTGAGGACCACTTATGTTATCTGGCTTAAGAGGCATTTTGATTATGAGATCCTTGGTTGATTCACCAAGGCACACTGTCTCAAATGTTCACTTAGATAAATCTTCAATCAATACTCTTTGTTCTTTGAGAAAAACCAAGTTTGTCCCTACTTAGCCAACACACTTGTTCAAATGAAACCAACTCTTTCTGACCCTGACAATATGAATTCCTCTCCCTTATTTCACTGTTTACTGTGGTTGTTTGAAGCAAGAAAGAGGTCCCTTTGAAAAACAATGTCTCTTTTGGTAGCATTGTTTTAATGGACTGATCTGAAACATAGACTGTACCCTTTAGAAAACACTGTGTTTTGCTTTTGAATAAGACTTCCTCTTCGTGGATGATTATTGCTTTTCTAAAACATAAAAGGACTCCCATTGTTACTGAGAAATAGGCCTGTCAAAACAAAATATGTCTCCCTTGAGGATCACTGTTTTCTGTAGTTTATCAAATATGTATGAGTTGAATGAAAACCATTTCACCCCTTCAGCATTTGTGTTTGAGGAATGAGGGTTTTTTATAAGGACTATTTGTGGATTTTGGAGACAAATATCCTTTGATTTTGACACACATCATATTCATTTTCAATCTCTGTCTTTTATCCTTCGCAATATATAACAAGAAAACTCCTTTAAACTTGACAGAAACCCTATCCTCTAACCATTGTTCATCTCTAAAATTACAGCGAGAAAACTTCTCTAAACTGACACAAAAGCTTCATTATTTCACAGCATGAGAAAAACTCCTTTTCTTTGATAATTCATGACTTAAAACCCTCCTCGAACTCAAACTTCGGAAAAGAGGCGAGGAATACCTTTAAACATGACTTTTTGGATCTCTTTGATCATTGGTGCAGTGTGCAAGGAAACATGTTGAAGACGGGTGAACGAGCGGGCGTTTAGCGCTGAACGCGTCGCGCAGAATAGGTGTCGGGTCGGCGTCGGGCGCCCAGTGACCACCAGCATAGGCTTGCCGCGCGAAGCTACAGGCGCGCCATGCCTCAATGTTTTTTCTTCATTCGGGCACTCACAAGCGCGCCGCGCAGATTTTTAAGCCCCAAAACTCTTCAAAATCGCCCAAGACTTGTCTCCTTCTTCGATGAGAATGCCAATGACCACTTCTTTGAACCTTTAAACTCGGTGAGGGATTTTGAAAGGTCTTTTCCTCCCTTTTTTTAAAAACGAAAAAAGCTCATGTGCCTTTTGAAAAGGTTTTTTATAAAAATATCAATCATTACAGCCTTAAAACCCTATGTTCATATTTGTTGAAGTGAGGAGGTTCCCTTAAGCTGAGACATGGACCCACTGTTGTTTTATCAAGGTTGGTGATTTTTCAAAAACCTATCAATGCAACTTCTTAAAATCATATAAAAAACAACAGTGTTTTTTTTTATTCATATCAAGAGTTTTCTTTGATATTGTGATGTGATTTATCTCTTCAAAGGTTGTTTGAAACTTGGAACACTATGTCAAGGCCCTCCTTATCCTTACTGTCTCTTTGTATGCATATGCAAAAGTTACTGTCAAACTAGCTAGCTCTACCTTTATTTGGCCATTTAGATGAAGATCCTTAGCCCAAATTTCACCCTTATCACAGTTTGAAGGAGGCCTCTATAAACAGAGGAAATAGAGACTTTTAACACCAGAATGCCATCCTTTTGCTTGATGTGAAATAGGTTTTTTAACCTATGAACCCTTATTGTTTTATCACTGTTTTTCAAAACTGTCTTCCAAAAGGAAAATTTCTCAAAAACCATATGAAAAAATGTTGATGCATCTTTTGTTCATCTCTTGGAAGGAGGTGGCCTATAATTTCTGAAATCACTCAAATCACCTTAACCCCCTTCTTTTAAATGAAGGAGGTTATCACTTTGCTTTCAACCATCTGCTCTTTTTAAAGGAGGAGGTTCTCACTATGATCTCAACCATTTTATTTTAATGAAGGAGGTTAGCACTGTAGATATGACATTTCATCTATTTCAAAACTGTGTCATCTTTATGCAAATCATGTTTGCTTGGTATCATATCAAATGAGTAAGAAGGTGAAATTTGACAATTTTCTTTATGCGACATGGTCTAAGATATATATCCTTTGTAAGACATCCCTGTGAACCCTTAGACTAGAAACCATGTGATTTGAATATGGAGAGTATTTTCTTGCTAGACATCTTTGACTAACCTTCTTTGACTCTGTTTGCAGAGGCATGCTGAAATTGCTTTTTTGGAGGAGATGTTGAAACACTGCTGAGTAGCATAACATCATGTTTTTGTATTTATATGACTTGGAGGCTGTTCTCTCTTTTTAGGCAAATTTGGCTTTCAAACTACACCAGTTAGCAGCCCTTCATTTGTTGTATTTTACTTGTTTCACTGAGGGTAAGCTAATTCAGCATGCAAGACCCTTTTGACTTTGTTCTTTTGCTCTTTTACACATTGATCATTGTTGCAATCACACCCCTGCAGAGATGTAACAAACATATGACTTTGAACTCAGAAGAGCTTCCTTGGGGTCTTATGGAGATTTTTCCTGACTTAGGCATGTTCTTTTAGACAGTGAACATACTTATCTTCTTCTATTTTGGATTTTTGTAGAATTTCTTTCGGTCTGAGACAGAATGACCTCTAAGTGGCGTGACCTATGGATGGTTGAAGATTTGTTTTTGCAAATTAGGCGCTAATTCAGAGCTAGCTGGTACTGAACAAAGGATTTTGGCTTAGGATGTTTTTGCCAAGGAAGGAATTCCCTAAAGCAACACTACCTAACTTAGGGGTGATCTTGACAGATTTTGAGTGTTTTTCTTTGGTATGATTAGATCTTTAAATGCAGATAACCAAGGATAAGGTTGCAGACACTTTGTCAATAGTTGGATAATGAATGGCTTGAGGAATAAGGGTAAATGACAACATATAACTTTCAACTATGGCAACTATGGACAGGGTTATTTTGCTGAAACCATATAAGACTTGACAAATGGGTTTTTTCTCATCATAGGCTGACCGGAAGGGGCAAGAGGACAAAAATTGTTTTGGGGTGTTTTCTAGATGATAGATTAGAAATTTTGGAGGTCAACTTCTAAAAAACTTAGCTTAAGAAACTAGTCATCATTAACAGGTGAAAAATACTGATGACTAACAGTGGCTCCATTTGGGGAGGGCAGCTCCTTTTCAGGAGGCGTCCAGAATTTCAGATTTCTGGCTTTTGAAGACCAATGCCTTATCCATTGGCGCAAATTTATTTCTTTCTTGATGTTATTTCTAAAAATTTACAGCATGATTAGCATCAAGGTCATTTCTACCTACCTAGCTACATTCCCTAACATTTTTTCTTCTTTCGGGTGCATTTAGACTAGCAACCCTTGGCATAAGATTTTTGAAAAATGACACTATCTATTTCTACACTTATATCCACTGGGAGTTTAGATTAAACTGATGAACTCCTTTGTTTCTCTACCTATGCTAGATCGACTGTCAAGGTTAAGCTGTTTGACAGGATTTGATTCACTAAACTAAAACATGAAATTGAAAAATGACCAAATCAGGATTAGACAGTCTGATTTGTCATGTACTTGTGGCATAAAAGACAAGCTGCACACAAATATTATTTTGCATGGAAATAAGATCTAGAAAAATCAGGGCTAGGATACATAGTTTGTTTTTCATCCCTGTTTTCCTCTTTGGTTCTGTTTTGAGCATGTGGAACAAGTATCTTTTCCTAATCTACTTGCTTTGACAAGTCAAGCTTACACAATTTGACTATCTTTTCTCTCACTAACTTATGAGAAATAAATTTAAACCATGTTCAGTTATGATTAGGCTAGATAACTGAACAAGACATCCTTTGAGCACTAATAGTGGCATTTAGACTTGCGCACTTTCAACATGACTCTTTTTTGAACATGGGGCTTTTTGATGTTTTCTAAATTGCCCTCTTTTTCTACTTTTCTATTGTTTTTGAATTTTCTGTTTTTTTATTTATTTCTTCAAACAATGATATATACAATGATTGAAAAATCTGGAACTAGAATTCCTGAAAATGGTGAAACTTGAGCATCTTATCTTCATAAGGATCTCCTAATGCTCTTGGTCCACTCAACTCTTGAAAAGAAAAGTTTGGAAAATTTTCTCTTGTAAGCATAACATAAACATTCATGCATGAATCTCTAAACAATCTTGTGTCTTCTTGTTGTACTTCTTTATACCTTTGATCTCCACTTATCTTTTTGTTGTACATCTTTTTCAAATAATGCAGATATTCTTTGTCATTTTTGAAGCATATGATGACATCATCAAGGTACATCATAATGCAGAAATTTAGAACTGGAAACATGGTTTTCAGGAGCATGTCTTTGGTGTCTGGTGGTTTTGCAATTCTGGGTTTGAAGATGGAACTACTTCCAGCATACTTGAAAAATTCTTTGAGCTGTTCGCTTTGCAAAGGAATTATTTGGTGATACCCTGAAACATCATTTTGTAAAGACACATGATTAGAAGCACCTATCATTTGTATAGTACGGTCTTGGGTAGGAAGGATATAACTTCTGTCCCAAGGGTGTGTATTTGTGTTTCTAAAATCAACACAGATCCTATGTCCAGCTGTCTTGTCTTTGATTATTAATGTTTGATCAAGATTTTTTTATTTTCCTTTGTCAAAGTTGTTTGTTGGAATGATGGCAGTATCATAGTGCTTCACACTATTTTCTCTACATGCACTAGTATCTTGAACAATCTTGCAAATTCTAGCAGTTTTGAGTCTTTGGTGGAGTGATAGAATGTTAGCTAGTTCAAACAACTCAAGTATATTTGGACTGCAGTCATCATATCCTTTCATATTAAGTTTATCAGGCATTTTTCCCAGATCTTTAGCTGTTGTGGCTATAGTCAAAGTTTCATTTGAGGAGGTAAAGTTATGAGATGATGAAGCATTTAGGTATGGTAAGAACATTAAGCTCCCCTGCGCCTGATTTCCAAAAAGGTTTGTAATATGCAAGTCTTCTAGTGCCTCTGTTCTGAAAAAGGTTCCTGATGTTATTGCTGATGTTTGTCTATGGTTTGAGCAATTTGCTTGATGGTATATAACGTTTTCTGCTTTCTGCTCTATTTTTGTTTCTAGAAAATCAAATTCTCTTCCGTCAAGACACAACTGCTTAGAGTCATGATAATTTTGAGTGTCTAGCTCATCATAGAGAACCTTGGGTGGCTGATGTGGTGCACCTAAATTTGTTTCAATTTCTCCTGACTGTTCCTCAATGTCTTCATCAGTGTGTAAAATGAAGGAATTTAGATTTGAATGCAAGGAGTACATCAGGATGTTATCTGGCCTTTCTTGGCTTCTGACCATATATTTCATGTGTGATTCCCAATACAATATTCTTGTTTGGTTAAACACAGGGATGGTGGCATAGGACATATCTAGTTGAATATTTCCCTGAAGCTTGGCTCCCCAAGATCTGGATAAAAGCATTCCGTACTTGGGAGGGATGTCTGCTACCACTGTGTCCATGATCAGGTGTTTTGCAGGTATTTGGGCCAAACTGAAACAAATATCTTTGATCAAGCCTAGACACTTGACTCTGCTTGAATCAAATGAATATAAGTCTTTATAAGGTTTTGTTATTTCTAGGCCTAATCTTTCTATTACAACTTTTTGCATGAGATTGTGCAAGGCCCCGGAATCCAGCATGGCATTGTGTAGGATTTGGTCATGTATATTCAGACTGATGTAAAAGGGAAGAGTGGTTCCTTCTTGGAATTTCCCTTCTATTCTTGGACCAAACAACACCTCAGGGGTATCATCAGTTAGGTGTAGAGTATCTGCATCATTTCCTATGTTTAGGACCTTTAGCACTTGGGATTTGTAAGAGCTTTGGGAAAGAAGTTCAGTGAGGGGCATGGTGATCTTAATTTTGGCGATTTCCCCTTCAAAACTGAAGGGTTTCTGTAGTTTAGATAGATTTGTTTCAGTTTTTTCAGCCATGAATTTCTCTATGTTCTTAATTTGATGACTTTGATTCGGGATTTTGTTCAACACAGCTATCTCGGGAATCTTAGTAGAGGTGATAGGATAATCTGGGCCAAGGCTTATCTAAATAGATTTATCTTTGTTTTGGTTAGTTTTCTTGGCCATGATTTTGTTACTATCCACTGCTCTTTTAAGAATGGTATCAGGGGTTTTAGTAACAGCAATGTATGAGCTACTTTTCTTAGAGTTGTCCGGGTTTTTATTACTCCTAAGATCATATTGCCTATGAGCCTCTATTATGGCATTCTGAAATCCTATATCAGGATCTTCGGGGTCCTCGTAGTTTGCTTCACTTTGATTTGAGGAGAAGAAAACTTGTTCTTCTTCTGTGAGGAAAACCTCACCCTCGTTATCAAAACCTATCAAGTTTAAATGACTTTCATCAAGTGGTTATATATCTCTTTCCACCTCATCAACATAGTTTTCATTGAAAGGTGGCCTGATCTGTTGGTCATTTTCCCTTGGTTTATTTTGAGGTGGGTCTCTTCTAAAGTTTTGGTTCCGGTTCCTATTTTGAGGGTTTGGCTGGTTGTCCCTAAGGGGTGCCTTTTCACTTATCTTTTCCCACATTTTCTCCATGGATCTAATCAGGCTATCTATTCTAGGATCTTAGGAAGAGACTGAAGGGGCGACCTCATCCCGATATGTGACTTTCTTTTCTGATCTTGTCCTAGCTCTCTTTTCATCTAGGTCGGCTTCCGCACTCATAGCCACTTTTTGCATTTATTCTAAAGTTGCGGGGTCCTTGTCTCTTAGTTGGTATGTCATGTCTGGGTCGAAACCTTCGGGAAACTTTGCTAATGTTGAGCCAAGTGGAGGTTTGAAGTGAGGCGGGAGAGAATTATAAACACTGTTGAACCTAGTGCAGTAGTCCCGAACACTTTCCCCATTATCCCTTTTAAGATTGTTATATTCGGAAAGGCTTTGGATGGGATTTTTCCTAATTTCCCACCTGTTTATGAAATTTTGGTAGAGGGTTGGGAGATCATGTATACTGTTAGGAGCTAAGCCTTTAAGCCATTTCTAGGGTTCTCTCCCCACGCTTTGGGCAAACATCCTTATTCTTATGGTCTCATCTTCTATTTCCATGTATTCAAAGGCATCACTAATTCTATCTAGATGTTGTTGGGCGCTAGTAGCCTTAACCCCGGTGAAGTGTGGGATTTTGGATTGGTAGTCATGTTGCAAAGGTGCCAAAGGCTGTGGTAATACTAAGGGCGCATACCAAGCTACCACGGCAGGAGCTGATGGTAGAATTATAGTATGAGGGCTTGTAGGATGAGATGAGGTGATTTGAACAGTGGTGGTCTGAATGGGTGTGGCAGAGGTACTCGGACTTGTGAACTGATTCTGAGCAAATTTCGGGTGGTAAGAGCCAAAGTGGTGGAGAAGTTGAAAATCTGGAGGTGTAGTAGGTGAGGCTTCTCTACTAGGACTCTGTTGCAAATCTAAGGGCTCAAGATCGTCAAGGTTGATTTTATTTTGCGACTTGCTTCTAAAAAGGGTTTTTGCTGAACTCAAGTCAAACTGGGAATCCTGCAAGGATGTAAGATGTTCAGGTACAGATCTTGCTTTGCGGATGGTCCTATCGGTAGCTAAGTTACCAGTTTCAGAAGTTTGCCACAAAATCTTTTCTGGGTTATCAACTATGATAGGGGGATTTGGGTCTGGATGAGATCTGGTATTGATTCTTCGTGAAGCTAGAATTCAAAGTCAAAGTTTAGAGAGGATGATAGTTGTGAATGTTTTTGGACAGATGACCTCTCTAGGGGTTTCTCTAATGTGAAGAATGGTCAAAACAAAAATGAAGGCTAGTGGAGTCGCCAGGTGGATTTCTTTGAGATTTATGGTCCACCACCAATACTAACAAAGATGCTTTTGGAAAAAAGTTTTCTAGCAAACTTTGATGTGAAGACTTGCAAGAAAGACTTAACACTTAGTTTCAACAATTTGCTAGACTGTTGGGAAAGCTATGGTTCTATTTGCAAGTTTATTCTGTTTGATTTCCTATGTTTAGGTGAATTTTTCTGAATCACTAAGTTATACTTAGTTTGTCACTGATTTCAGAGGTTGCACCATGAATTTTGAGTTTTAGGAAAGATGATTCAACATAATAGTATGGTTTATGAAATTTTTTGGTTTTTATGGAGTTTTAGGCCTACTAGAGGCTAGTGGAGTCGCCAGGTGGACGTTTTTGTTGTTTTTTAGAGATAGGTGTTAATGGTCCACCACCAATAACTGATGAAAAACCAATCTAGAGATATTTTGGGTTTTTTTGAGTTCCTATATGTAGCCCCGAGGTTTGGAAAAGTTTCCTATAACTGAATCATCATTTTTCTAAGATGGTGAAGGAGCTAGTTTCTACTCTTCAGATAATACTTAAGTTTTCTAATTTTGACTGAGATTTTGAGAGTTCCTAAGGGATACGAAGGATGTTTTGACTCAAAGTCTCACCGTGATCGCCATTATGTTAGGGTCCCGTGATTTGGCTGATTGGCAAGCCAAGTGATAGGGTAACATCAAACCAACTTTGGAGCCCAAGGACCTAGCCTTCCTGGACTCAGAGAGGGCTCTCTCTATTTGTGCAAGGGATGTATATTTGTTTGCTTCTTATGTTTTTGATTTTAGGCTAGTTGTTAAGTATGGTTTTTGGTTTTGTTTTTAGGGTTTTTAGGGAGGAACTGATCAAAGTTTTAAATAGATAAAAATATTGTTAGATTAACTGGGCTATGGGGTCGAAAAGGTTGAGAAAGCCTCAGATGGTGATACAAGGTATATAGAAGGGCCGATTTGATCAAGGTAAAATGGATCTTTAGGTGGAATGAAGTGGGATGGACACTAAGTTTTTTGAAGGAAAAAGACTTTTAAACATAAATAGTTCTACAGTAGACATATATGTGGTAGGGCTAACCATTAATCACGATAAATGTAACTTCAAACTGATAGATGCATAAAATAAACATTCAAGCGATACATAGAGATATATGACTCTCTAACTTTAGGAAAATCGCTATCAGACTTTGGGGAAAAACAATTAAGACAAACAAATAACTCAAGCTACTAAGAGGGAACTCCTAAACATAGTATTTGAGCTATCGGGCACTTTGAATTAAGATTGCAGAGTTTTAGGCAAAGGGAAAAATCGATACAAGACCTCTTTGATTCAACTACGACAATCAAACATTCAAAGAAAGGTTTCAGAGATGGAGCTTTGACTATCAATGAGTAAGTAGGGCATACCGTGAATCATACTTAGCATGCATAACAACCATAAATGAAACTGAAAACAAGTTCTTAGGGTATCAAAGAGCATTTAAGAATTCATTTGACATAACTAAGAAAGAACACAAACATAGAAGTTGCAATGAATCAAAAAATCTTAGGTGCCTCCGTGGGCATGTCTCAAATCTATTCTCTACTATCTTACAACAAGAAAAGAACATGAAATATGTATGAAAACTAAGGAAACATAACAGAGAGGAATACTATACCATTTTACCAAGTCAAGGAATCCAACAACAGTCCTCTTTCATCATCCAAAACATTCAAGAAACTATCTAATGCATGAGACAAAGTATTTCTTCCAAGCTTGTATAACCATATATTTCTCTATACCATCAATTTCAGCCTAGTTTACAATGAAATCTCTTGGAATATATAGGCCATAGTGAAGGAGAACCTCCTAGTGCAACTAGCAAGCTTATTGGCCCATCAAAAATATCTGATTTTGTCCTTAGGCTTTGCAAAGCCCAAGGCACAAAATATCTATAAAAATATCCTAAAAATGCTAAAAAAGGAAATTAAATTGACTTTCCCTAACTGAAAATGGCCAAAAAAGGCTAAACGCACATTTGGAAAAGCCACTTCAGAAAACTGCATTTTTCACAAAAATGCTTCAAAAATATAGCAGCAGAAAATTCCCTGTCTTGTGGGCAACTTTTGGCAGACTTCCCGATGTCGAAACGAGACCTGTGATGGCTCGTTGGAAAGCCCTGGATGTCTAGTTTCTTAAAATGCTTTGTTTTCCCAAAAATGATCACTAGAAGCCTGTGAAAATATGACCTGTGTTGAAAAACCCAGAAATTAGCCTTTGCTGATATGTGAGGCAGTGTTGAAAAAGTGACTGTTTTTCGCCACTTTGGGGGACCAAAATATCTTCAATTGATCTGAAATTTTCTGAGTATATGCCCCTGAAAGTAATGCATCCGATGATACCACTTTCAACCTTTTAGGATGCTTCAAACTAAAATGGCGATGCCCATGATTTTTTGCAAAAAGCCAAAAAATGTCAAAAAACAAAAACTTGTCGAATTATGCCCAATTTTGGCGATCATAACCCTCATGGGTTTTTAGAAGCAAGCTGAGAAGCGGAGGCCAAAATTTCAAGCCTTGATATGCCTTTATTCACTTTTTGTACTGAGCGCCTCTTTCGGGCCACCTTGAGCTTTTCTTGTGTAACCTTTAATTTTCTTCGGGCAAATTGATTTAGCTTCTTATAGTGCCCGGTAATTTTCCTTTGAAGTATTAAGTCTCTATTAGCTCTTTCCAACTTATTCTCCAAGTGTTTATTCACCCTTTCAAGCCATGCTTCTCTATTGTTTTATATTTCTTGGGTGAATAAAGTAGTAAGAGGAAAGAATCGGAAAAGGGTAGCCTCTTCTTCTTTCTGTTTCTCCAAAGCTCTTTTGAGTCCCATAGTCCTTGGCCTCTTCCTCCTTGGCTGATCTTCTTCTTCAGTGTCATTGAATTCGCCCATAAGTTCTTCCAACTTGATTTGCGCTTTGGAGGCTTCCCTTTGGTACTTGATAGCCCATGCCTCATAAACTGCCATGTGGGCATTTATTTGTTTGTTTTGTGTCTGCAGAAAATGTATGAGGTCTTTAGACCTCTCTAGATCTGCTCTTAGGTCATGAATTTGTTCTTATCTATTTAGAAAGAGGGACACAAGGATTCTAGCCTCATTGTCATTGTCATCACTATTTATCTGAATTATATCAAAATTCATTTCTTTCTCATGGCTACTTCCTCCTTCTCTTTTCCCTTGCTTTGGGTGCCCTTCTTGGTTCTCCTCTTCTTTGGTAATTCAACAATGGATTGCTTGGGAAACTTTCCTTTGCTTCGGAGTGCTCTAGTAACATTTGGAGTTACAATTTGAGCCACTTTCTTTCTTGATGTTCGGGGCTTTGTTACCTTTGAAGAAGCAAGCCTGGCCCCTTGCCTAGGAGAGGCAGCTAGCACATGCTCTATTTGGTCTTTGCCTTTACTGCTCCCCTTATCATCTTTGTCACTGTTTTCCTCCTTTTGAAGGTTGCCTTCTTTAGAATGCTCATTGCCTGGGCTTTGTTTGTCATCATCCTTGCTGGCTGGTGGGATTTCCTGTTTTTCATCATAAGTGTCCCTTTGAGGACTGTCTTGACCCTCCTCATAAGTGCCTTGGTTGTCACCTTGTATGTCTCCTTGAGGGCTGCCTTGTTCACTTTTGTCCCTGCTTTCTTCAAGATTGTTGGGCTCTGTATCCTCAATGTTTTGTGCCTCATCATCATCATGCTCACTGCTGTGTGGGTTGTCAATAGTTTCCTCTTTGTTACTGTTGTGTTCCTCATCAACTTGTTCCATCTCTTCATCATTTCCTTCTTCATGCTCACTGCTGTGCTTGGATTCTTCATTTTGTTCCTCCTCATCACTTGTTTGCCTTCTTTCACTGTGCTCTTCTTGATCATTGTTTTGCTCTTTTTCATTGTGCTCTTCTTCACTGTGCTCCTTTTCACTTTCAATCATAGGAGATTTTTTCTTCTTAGGAGTAGACTTATTAGAGGAAGGAGAAACATGATGAGTGGATGGTGAGGGAGGCGGATGGGATGAAGAAGCAGTGGCGAAATTGGGATGTGAAATGAAAGAGTCCCAAGAAACTCTCTTTTTCTCAAGTTGATGGAGGATGATGATCTTGATAAGGGAATGATGAAAAAGATAGAGGAAAAAGGGTAGGTTCAACAATTGAGTTCTTATGAAGTGCATGAGTAGCCTGATATGATAAGCATAAACCCGGAAAATCTCCCTTAGCATGTGAAATATTTCATGATGATTTTAATGAGAGGAGCATAGCTGGTCAACAAATAGGAAAAAGGAAAAATAGATGGGCATGCATCCCGATGTTATGGTTTCAATAAGGGTTTGTATTGATTTGAATCTAGGTAGGTTTTCTTAAACCATTTTTCTCTGACATATGGAATTTTCGTAGCTCTGGAGATAGGTCTAGGAGAGAGCTTGAAGTCTAAAACTGCTAGATGAACATGCTTCCCTTGCAGCCTTAAAGCAAACAGATGTGTCAAAGGAAGATGACTTTTCACTTCTTGAACCTTCTGACAAAATTCTAAACATCCTACTTCATGAAAGTTAAAGAGCACTGAAGGAGAGGCATTCACTTCCTCAATTGAAAAAGGTTCATACCTTTTGTGAGGACCACTTCTGTTATTTGGCTTAAGAGGCATTTTTCTTCTGAGATCCTTGGCTGATTCACCAAGGCACACTTTCTCAAATGTTCACTGAGATAAATCTTCAATCAATACTCTTTGCTCTTTGAGAAAAACCAAGTCTGTCCTTAGTTAGCCAACACACTTGTTCAAATGAAACCAACTCTTTCTGACCCTGAAAATATGAATTCCTCTCCCTTATTTCACTATTTACTGTGGTTGTTTGAAGCAAGAAAGAGGTCCCTTTGAAAAGCAATGTCTCTTTTGGTCGCACTATTTTAATGGACTGATCTGAAACATAGATTGTACCCTTTAGAAAACAATGTGTTCTGTTTTTGAATAAGACTGCCTCTCTGTGGATGATTATTGTTTTTCTAAAACATAAAAGCACCCCCCTTGTTACTGAGTAATAGGCCTATCAAAACAAAATCTGTCTCCCTTGAGGAACATTGTTTTCTGTAGTTTATAAAATAGGTATGAGTTGAATGAAAACCATTTCACCCCTTCAGCATTTGTGTTTGAGGAATGAGGGTTTTTGATAAGGACTGTTTGTGTATTTTGGAGACAACTGTCCTTTGATTTTGACACACAGCATATTCATTTTCAATCTTTGTCTTTTATCCTTCACAATATACAACAAGAAAACTCCTTTAAACTTGACAGAAACCATATCCTCTAACCATTGTTCATCTCTGAAATTACAGCAAGAAAACTTCTCTAAACTGACACAAAAGCTTCATTATTTCACAGCATGAGAAAAACTCCTTTTCTTTGATAATTTATGACTTAAAACCCTCCTCGAACTCAAACTTCGGCAAAGAGGTGAGGAATACCTTTAAACATGAGTTTTTGGATCGCTTTGATCGTTGGTGCAGCATGCAAAGAAACATGTTGAAGACGGGTGAACGAGTGGGCGTTTAGTGTTGAACGCGTTGCGCAAAAGAGGTGTCGGGTCGGCGTCGGGCCCCTAGTGACCACCGGCACAAGCGTGCCGTGCCTCAATGTTTTTTCTTCAGTCGGGCACTCACATCCTCGCCGCGCATGTGTACAGGTGCACTGCACAGATTTTTAAGCCCAAAAACTCTTCAAAATCACCCAAGACTTGTCTCCTTCTTCGATGAGGATGCCAATGACCACTTATTTGAACCTTTAAACTTGGTGAGGGATTTTAAAAGGCCTTTTCCTCCTTTTTTTTAAAAAACAAAAAAATATCATGTGCCTTTTGAAAAGGTTTTTTATAAAAATATCAATCCTTACAGCCTTAAAACCCGATGTTCATATTTGTTGAAGTGAGGAGGTTCCCTTAAGCTGAGACATGGACCCACTGTTGTTTTATCAAGGCTGGTGATTTTTCAAAAACCTATCAATGCAACTTAAAATCATATAAAAAACAACAGTGTTTGTTTTTATTCATATCAAGAGTTTTCTTTGATATTGTGATGTGATTTATCTCTTCAAAGGTTGTTTGAAGCTTGGAACACTATGTCAAGGCCCTCCTTATCCTTACTATCTCTTTGTATGCATATGAAGAAGTTACTGTCAAACCAACTAGATCTACCTTTCTTTGGCCATTTAGATGAAGGTCCTTAGCCCAAATTTCACCCTTATCACAGTTTGAAGGAGGCCTCTATAAACAGAGGAAACATAGACTTTTAACACCAGAATGCCATCCTTTTGCTTGATGTGAAATAGGTTTTTTAACCTATGAACCCTTATTGTTTTATCACTGTTTTTAAAAACTGTCTTCCAAAAGGAAAATTGCTCAAAAACCATATGAAAAACTGCTGATGCATCTTTTGTTCATCTCATGGAAAGAGGTGGCCTATAATTTCTGAAATCACTCAAAGCACCTTAACCCTCTGCTTTTAAATGGAGTAGGTTATCACTGTGCTTTCAACCATCTGCTCTTTTTAAAGGAGGAGGTTCTCACTGTGCTCTCAACCATTTTCTTTTAATGAAGGATGTTAGCACTGTAGATATGACATTTCATCTATTTCAAAACTGTGTCATCTTTATGCAAATCATATGTCTGCTTGGTATCATATCAAATGAGCAAGAAGGTGAAATTTGACAATTTTCTTTATGCGACATGGTCTGAGATATATATCCTTTGTAAGACATCCTTGTGAACCCTTAGACTAGAAACCATGTGATTTGAATATGGAGAGTATTTTCTTGCTAGACATCTTTGACTAACCTTCTTTGACTCTGTTTGTAGAGGCATGTTGAAATTTCTTTTTTGGAGGAGATGTTGAAACACTGCTGAGCAGTATAACATCAGCTTTTTGCCTTTATATGACTTTGAGGTTGTTCTCTATTGTTAGGAAACTTTGGCTTTTAGACTATACCTGTTAGCAGCCCTTCATTTGCTGTATTTTACTTGTTTCATTGAGGGTAAGCTAATTCAGCATGCAGGACCTTTTTGACTTTGTTCTTTTCCTCTTTTACACATTGATCATTGTTGCAATCACAACCCTGCAGAGATGTAACAAACATATGACTTTGAACTCTGAAGAGCTTCCTTGGGGTCTTATGGAGATTTTTCCTGACTTAGGCATGTTCTTTTAGATAGTGAACATACTTATCTTCTTCTGTTTTGGATCTTTATAGAATTTCTTCCAGACTGAGACAGAATGACCTCTAAGTGGCGTGACCTATGGATGGATGAAGATTTGTTTTTGCAGATTAGGCGCTAATTCAGGGCTGGCTGGTACTGAACAAATGCTTTTGTCTCATGATGTTTTTGCCAAGGAATGGATTTCCTAAAGCACCCCTACCTAACTTAGGGGCGATCTTGACAGATTCTGAGTGTTTTTCTTTGGTATGATTAGATCTTTAAATGACAGATAACCAGGGATAAGGTTGAAGACACTTTGTCAATAGTTGGATAATGAATGGCTTGAGGAATAAGGGTAAATGACAATAGATAACTTTAAGCAATGGAAACTATGGACAGGGTTATTTTGTTGAAACCAAATAGGACTTGACAAATGGGTTTTTTCTCATCATAGGCTGATCGGAAGGGGAAAGAGGACAAAAATTGTTTTGGGGTGTTTTCTAGATGATAGATTAGACAGTTTGGAGGTCAGCTTCTAGAAAAATTAGCTTAAGAAACTATTCATCATCAACAGGTGAAAAATACTGATGAATAACACCATATCTCTTTCGTATTCTTCTTGTTCCATACAAATGTCAATGTTATTTGTGTTGTTTCTCCACAACACAACAACGAGTCCCTATTTTGAGTTGTTCATTGTGTTTCCCTTCTTGTCACCCCAAATCTCTGATTCTATGGGTATTTCTTTCAACTATCCTATATTGGTCCATGGCATCTGGTACCTTGGTAATTTTTCTATCTAGTTCCAATACAACCAAGGGTTGGTTTCTTATCAAAGCTACCCTAAATTTTTTGGGCTTAATTTTTTTTTATCCTTCGCTAAATCTGCTCCTTTGGGGAGCAGGATACGCAAGTCAGTCTGAGCCTCATTATTTCATGTCACACCCTCCATTGTAAAATAGTTCTCTTTTCCTTTGTATGGTCGATGATTCCTTCATTAGCATTGGTTTTTTCTGCTCCAGTAACATTGTTTTTCTGTTGTTGTCTCTCATTCGTCTCTCTTTTGTCCATCCACATTCCTAGTTTCTATCTATACATGGCCCCCAGGCAGTGTTTACCCAACCATGGTGGTGGCACTTTAGGCTCATCCTCATCCCATTGTCAACGTCTCTTTGGTTGGGATTCAATGGCTTACCATTTTGCTTTGGTTTCGTCAGATGTGAGGAATGAAATTATTCACTTATAGGCAGAGGGATTTGCGGATCGATTATATTTTTTTGACTTCGAGGTCAGTGGCAGCCTCCTTAGGTGGATTCCTCACCTAGGAAAATTCATAAAGAGGAGGCTCCACTTCCTTCATTTATTGTATGTGCATATTCAGCTAGAAACTTTGCTTCATATGGTAATTCACGACAAACAAGTCGAAAATTATCAATTGTTTGCATGTCAGGAGGAAATCGAGAGAATTATATGGGACATTCAATACAATTTGGATGATATTGTGGCTAGGTTAACATGGGTAGAGCGTTTTGTTGTGTCTAACTCAAATATCAAGTCTGATGCACATCTAGAAGCACCAGAAGTCATCAACACTCCAGTTGGGATCTCGTCCCAAGGCAATTATACTCCACTCTCTCTAGTTGTCATCTTAGATTAGTAGCTTCTCATGGTTTTTGCACTTTGTTTTTGCAAATTGGTTACTACTATTTTTTATGTTCTAGGTTGTCATCGTGAGTTATTGGCATGCCATTCTCAAACACTAGTTTTTTTGTATATTTTACTCATAGTACAATGCATGCAATGTAATTGTACATGGGTAGCAGGCACAATAATGTTCATTATGTATTTAAACAAATCTTGTTTTTCTAGCAGTGTCCTCTTTAAGGCTTTGAACAAGCATCTAGGAAGTTATCTCTGGTACCTAAGCTATTTACAAATACTAATCGTGAAATTTTGTCTTCAATGTTGGAATCTGGGATCCCATAGTGCCTTTTGATGAAAAGGAGTTATCAATGTAATATTAGATATCAGTAATGAAATTATATTTATGGAGCTTGCAAAAAAAAACTATGTAATTTAAATATTATACTAATAATTAGACAAATTTACACTTTCTCCACTTAGATTGAAATTTACATGTACTTAATTATTGTATATCAAATATAAATGTTTTCAATACTCTATGCTTCATCAAATAAAAAATTGTATCATCCAATTAAAAAACAAAATATATTAGTAAAACCAAATAATATTATACATTAGTAAATCCAAATGGTATCATTTCAAATTCAAATGCTATCCTTACAAATTCATAGTATACTAATTAGATTTGAAATGTAGTTTTATAATTGTTTTCATATTTTATTTCAAATTTAATCAATTTTTAATCTCAAATTTATTTTAAGAATACAATGTATCTTCACATATAACTTAAAGGGAGTTGTCCTTAATGCGACTTTTTGGAGTTTCTGGTGGCTTTTTTGGTCAGAATCCGGCAGAAAAAATTGAGGTGAAATCTTGATCTGTGTTATTTAAACTGGTTGTTTGATTGCATATATGGATTCAACACCCTAAAAAACTTCTAGAACACTTCGATTGTGCAAATTTTATCCATCAAAATTGTGATTTCAATGAATTCTTGCAGATTTTATACAAATTATATCGGAAAAAACCAGTAAAAAACTTTTCAAAAAATCACGTTAAAGACAACTCATAACTTAAAGTGTAAAAATTAGACTTAAGAATAATAAATTATTATTTGTCTTTGTTCTGAACCTCATTTCTTTCTTTATTAAATCTCATGACCCCATTTATTTTCTTTCATGTATTTTGAAAGCATAAAACCCATGCATTTTGTTATTTTCTATTAACAATTTAATTTTATTTAACTAATAATATTTACATATATATATATTTTTTAATTCCATGGGTAATATTTACATATTACATTATTAGATTCTCAACCATTCATATCATATATATACAAATATGCATTTCTAATCTCAAGATCATAATTGGAGGCATTACATCATCACCTTTTTTTTATTTACATCTCCATCTCTACTTGATTCTACTTTGATTCTACTCTACTTGTTGCATATTTCTCCATTCTCCTTTTCTCAAATTTTGCAACTCTACCTTGTTTGTGTCGACAAGAGTAGCAACACGTTGTTGAGAAGGATGGTGAATAATAGTAAGTATACCAATTTAAATATGCGAACAAATTGGTCTTATAAAACCAAATTGAGAACCAAAAATACAAGACTCGACGTCATAAATTTTTTTTTGGGAACACAAAACGAGTATACCAATTTGGATATGGTAACAAAATCATCCTAAAATACCAAATTAAACAAAGTTACTAATTTAATAAGAACTCTATTTAGTAGTGCTACTTGGTAGCATCCCATTCTTGGGAGACAATCTTTTTGCTTAAAATAACATTAAACAAATAATTTTAGAAGTTAAAATGACTTAAAAAAATAAGAGAAAGTTAAGTAAATAAACATTTTCTATCAAAATTATGCATTTCATTTATAAAAATGACAATATTTAATATTATTTTCCTTGAAATGATGTTTTGTATAAAAATAAATGGCAAAGTAAAGAACATAATTAAAGCATTTATTATAAAATAATAATGTGTATATATTTACTATGTTAGTAACATCTTGAACTCAAAACATTACAACTATAACTTATTAAAAGTTATAAAATTAAGTTGTCACTTTAAGGACAATTTAAAGCTAATCAACAATATCATATATGCTCTATTCATCATTCTAAATTGATTCATCATAATTTTTTTCAACATTATTATGTGCTTCCACTGGGTCATTTTGCTATTCCATTGGATCTTTGATGTCTACAAGCCCCCAAAGCAATTATTTCAAAACTAATCCATATAGTGCTTCTTGAGGTTCCTTTAACATTTTTTCCACATGTGATTAACAAAATTCTCCTTTCCTAAAACCAACTTCTTACATTTCATTAGAAAATATTTAATAACATTTGCAAAATAAAACATTTTTGTACTAGGCCGTTTTCAATGGATATGTAATTTATTTCTTTTTGTAAGCAACATGTTAGTATTGTACCTAATCATCAAACACAAAAAATAATAATTAAGTAAATTAGTATAAATGCACATAAATTAAAAATAATAAAGATTAAATTTTGACTTTATAAATGTTATATCATAATTCTTACTTGAACCAGAGAAAAAATCCAAAACCCAACCTCATTGACTTGAAAATGTATCTCTAAGATAATTAATCAGTGGTTTTGGTTTTCAATAAATGTTAGCAATCTCTCCCTTCAACTCATTTTCCTCATATGTTAACTTTCTTGACACGACATTATAAACCAATATTTAACTATATTTCCCTCCATATTTTTGAAAGTCGCATGACATTTCCTCTAATGATAATTCTCCCTTCCTTACACATAATAATATTATTATGACAAGTATTTCATCATTAATCGTTAAATTGTAGCAAAAAGGGCTTCATTTGACTTGTGCCTTAGTCAAATGGAGAAATTCAAATTTCCACTCCAGCAGGATGACTTGAGTTGCAGTTAGCAGGAGTGACATAGCCAAATCACTCAGCTAATTTAGTCAATTTGATTTTTTGGGAAAGAAGTAGAGTTGCGCGTGAATTGGTTGCTAAGATCTAGCAATCTAATGGAGTTATATTTAGTGAAACTCAATTATCTAAGCTCTAGTCTAGAATAGAGTCAGTATGAGTTTAGTTGAGTAGTTGTAACTGTTGTTAACTCACTAATCTCTTAGTTAACTAATCAATTTACTAAAATAGCCCTAGTCATGCATGCAATTCAAATTGCCTAGTGAAGTGGAGGAAAAATACATAATTGTAATCATTATTGTATACTAGTGAATGTACCGAGTTTGCATTGAGCGGGTGAGATAATTCTCTCGGGATTTGCGCAAGGAAATAAGAGCTTCCCTATTTCTTAGGAGCATGAATTATGCAAGGAAATAGGAGAGAGCAAGAGGCATATTTTTCCTAAGTATTGGGAAGAGCATAATCAGGAGGAGGAGATCAGTATTGCAATGTAGAGGGTACTTCAAGCATTGAAGTTGTCATTGTAATAGATCATTGTTCTCATCTAATATAACACAAACATAGGAGGGTTTTTTCCCAGCTGGGTTCCCCAATAAAAAATGTGTTCATTGTGATTGAATGATGTCATGTGTTTCTGTTGTATGTTTCCCCTTCCATGAAATTGAGTAGAAGAAATGTGTGTCTGTTATTTTCAATCTGAATTCATTAGCGACTACAAATTTCAAGTTATTTATGCATGGTATCAAAGCTATTGAAAACTACATTATAGCCAGGTTCTTGATCATCTCTCAAAGAAATTTCAAATAACAGATTTGTAGTGTAGGAATTCGATTTCTACAAGTGCAGGAATTCAAGTGCAAGAATTTCTTCAGTGCAGGAACAATGACTTTCAATGGATTGACGTTCGAGTATGCATTAAAGGGAACTTAAAATTTTTGTGTTTGGAAAAATAGAATGGAAGTTGTGTTGGATGACAAAGGAGTGTTAGAATACACAAAACGAATATTCCAAAACTAACAACATTAGATACACAACATCTGGCTCAATGGAATAAAGATATTGCAAAATCCAGGAGGATTATTCTAGAGGGAGTTAGAGACCATGTGGTTTCGAATTTGCATGGAAAGTAGACTACTTTTGCAATGTGGAAAAATCTGAAAGACCTATTCCAAAGAAGCAGTGATGCTAGAAAGCTGGCATTGAAAGATTAAGCTCACAAACATTTGAATGAATAAAAATGAAACTATTGTTCAATGCCTATCCAGATTCACTTAGGTGATATATTAACTTGGATTAGTTGGAGAGATTGTGCCACCATTTGAACTTGTGAGCTTAGCACTCCTTGGTCTTTTGAAGTCCTAGCCCAACTATAAGGATTTAATTAATGAAAGAGACAAGCTCCCAAATTGGGAGATACTTTGGTCTAACTTGATGTGGGAGGAGATTAGACGAAACACTAGAGATGGTTTCACAACCAAAATTGATGAGAAAGAAAACTTTTCTTTAGTAGGCAAAGGAAATAAATCCAAGGAAAGAAAGCCAAAGGCAAGGCATAATCTAGCCAAAACCATGGCAAGAAGAAAGACCTCAGTAAAATTAAATTCTTTCACTGCCATGAGTACGAGCAGCAACCAAGTGTCCACACAAGAAACCCAATAAGAAACCTGCAGGAATAGCAGGAGGAGATGCCCTCATATCACAATTTGAGTTGGATTTCACCCCTCATTGCTTGCATGCATAGTAATATATGAGGTAGTGTATGTTACTTATACTCTGGTGCTTCATTTCATATAACAGGAAATAAGGATTTCTTCAATAGCTTGGAGGAGAAGGACCTACTTTTACACATAAATCTTGGAGATGACAAAAGGTATAGTACCGAAGGGATTGGCACTATCACCTTTAAGAGTGAGTCAAGTTCCCATATTCACCTAAAGAATGTAATGTACATGCATGGTTTGAAGAAAAAATCTAGTTTTTGTAGTTGTACTTGAAGACAAAGGATATGATGTAGTGTTCAGTAGAGGAAAGGCATATTTGAAGCATGTTGCTATTGGATAAGTAAAAAAAATTGGTGTTTGGGTTTAAAATATTTACAAGCTATAGGTGGATGAATGCAATAAATTGAGTAGAAAGGTTAAAATTTTCAGGTTCGAGATGTTGGAGAATCTGGAATAGGTGCATAGGACATCTACGTGATGGAGCTTTGAAAATAATGCATCAGATCACCACTGGAATTCCAAAATTCACCATTGATCAACATGTTTGCAAGGGATGCACTCTTGGAAAATATGTCAAATCCTCCTTCCAGGGTCAAGATAGCAGAGCTAGAGCTGTCTTGGAGTGAGTTCACTCAAATGTGTGTGGACCATTTTCCACAATCTCAACTGCAAAGCACAAGTATTATGTGATCTTCATTGATGATTTTTTCCGCAAATGTTGGATCTATTTCATGAAGAAAAAAGATGGAGTTTATTCAAAGTTTGTTGAATTTAAAGCCTTAGTTGAAAATGAGATTGGAAAAAAAATTAAATCCTTGAGAAGTGATAATGGAGGAAATTATGTGCCCCATTCCTTCAAATAACTATGTGAAAAGGAGGGTATTAGAAGGGAGTTGATTGCACCTCACAACCCACAACAAAATGGGGTTGCAGAGAGGAAAAATAGAAGTATTGTAGGAGTTACTAGAGTAATGTTTCATGAACAGGGATTTCCACTATCCTTGTGGGAATAAGCTTGCAACACAACCGTTTATTTGCAGAATAGTAGCCCTCACAAAATTCTAGGAATGATTACACCTGTAGAGGCTCACAAAATTCTTGGAATGATTACATCTAAAGAGGCTCACAAAATTATTGGAATGATTACACCTTAAGAGGATTTCTTTGGGAGGAAGCCATATGTCTCCCACTTTCATATTTTGGATCCATAGCCTATTATCATGTCTCCAAAGATAGCATGAAAAATTTGGATCCCACTAAAGAGAGGGGGATCTTTGTAGGATACACAGAGACACCTCATATTTACTAGGTGTACATGTCCTCACTCAAGATGGTTGTGACGAGAATGGATGTGAGATTTGATGAGGATAAATCCATGATGATCTCTTTAGAGTGAGAGCTGAGCATACCACCAGAGGAGGAGCTTATAGCTCCAAAGTAGGAGCCTCAGTCAGATCCACAAAGTCGGATATTGCTTAAAGGCAAGGAGACATTCTAAGAGCAGCCACATGTGGAGCAGAGAGTAGTCTAAGTGGAGGCACCCACTCACACAGAGCCTTCCAGAGAAGGGAGGAATAGGACTGGGATGGTTGAAAGGTTGGTGTAGGAAGCTCCATAGTAGGTTGGAGCTCCTATTTCTTCACGCGGATAGAGGGGGTCACTAGAAAATAATACCGAATATATGACACTCATGTCAGAGTTGATTGATTCTAAGCCATATTATTTTGAAGAGGTTATTTCCCAGCAGGTGTGGGTAGATGCCATGGTGGATGAGTATGACTCTATCATGAAGAATGATGCTTGAAAGGTTCTGCCTAGACTCAAGGGAAAATTTGTTATTGGCTCCAGGTGGGTGTACAAGGTGAAACATGCAGATGATGGCAATGTTGAAAAGTACAAGGCCATATTTGTGGCCAAAGGCTTCTTACAGGTGGAGGGGATTGATTATGAGGAGAAATTTTCCCTTTTGGCAATATACTCATCTATCAGGACCATAATTGCATTGGAAACATAGTTTGGGTGGATGATCAAGAAAGTGGATGTTAAAATTTCCTTCCTAAATGGAATGGTTGAGTAATAGATCTACATTGAGCAACTTGAGGGGTTTGAGACCTTTAGCAGGGAGACACATGTGTGTAGGCTTAGGAGATCCCTCTATGGTCATAATCAGGCACCTTGTACTTGGTACACTCGCATAGATTCCTATCTCAGAGTACTGGGCTTCACTAAGAGTGAAGCAAATGCCAATCTATACTACATTATGGTATATGGCAGTCTTCTCATCTTATTCCTTTATGTGGATGATTTAATATTGACAGAAGATAACAGGTTGATGTAGCATTTCAAGGAGGACCTTGCAAGAGAGTTTGAGATGAAGGATATGGGTTTGATGTACTACTTCCTTGGCTTGGAGGTGTGGCAAGGAGATGGAGAGATATTTTTTGGACATGGGAAGTACACCTTTGAAATCCTTCAGAGATTCCATATGCAAGATTGAAAACCCTTGGACACTCTTATTGGTACTAACTAGAGGAAAGAGGATGATTCTACAGGTGAGGCAGTAGATGGAACTATCTACAGACAGTTGGTTGGGTCCTTGATGTACTTGGTGAACACAAGGCCCGATATTTTTTTTGCAGTATACCAGCTTAGTTAGTTTATGGTGGAGCCTACCAAGCTTCATTGGAAAGCAACAAAACATGTTCTAAGATACCTCAAAGACACAACAAATTTTGGTTTATGGTACAGGCAGACTGATGGTGTGAATCTCCAAGGCTTCACAGATGTAGAAGAGGAAAGGAGTCCCTCAAATAGGAAGAGCACATCAGGAGTAGTCTTCAGTCTTGGTCAGCAACAGTTTCTTGGTACAACAGAAAGCATATATTTGTATCACTCAGCTCAGTAGAGGTTGAGTATACGGTTGCTAGTCAAGCAACATGCAAGCCCATTTGGATGAGGAAGAAACTAGTTGGTCTCTTTAGTCAGGGGATGGAGCCTACATTTATCCATTGTGAAAATCAAATTCACATACAACTCTCTGAAAATATAGTGTTTCATGATAGGTCCAAGCATACATACATCAGGTACCATCACCTAAGAGATTGAGTGCATAAGAGGATTGTTGTGTTACAATACATTCCTATAGAGGACTGAGATGTAGAAATTTTGTCATTCTTTGTTAAGAGGCAATTTTGAGTTCCACAGGAGCAAGATTGGGGTTATTCAGAACCCTTTTCTTGCTAAAAGGGAGTGCTAAATTATAGCAATAAACGGCTTCATTTGACCTGTGCCTTAGTAAAATGGAGAAATTTGAATTTCCACTTAAGCATGATGACTTGAGTTGGAGTTATTAGAAGTGACATGGCCAAAGCACTCAGTTAATTCAATCCATTATTGTTTGTGGGAAATAAGTAGAGTTGTGCATGAGTTGATTGCTAAGATCTAGAAATCTAGTGGAGATATATTTAGTGAAACTTATTTATCAGAGCAATAGTCTAGAATAGAGTCAGTATGAGTTCAGTTGAGTAGTTGTAATTGTTTTTAACTCACTGATATCTTAGTTAACTAGTCAACATAGTGAAAATAGCCCTAGTCATACATGCAATTCGAATTTCCTAGTGAAGTAGAGCAAAAAGGCATAATTGTAAACTTTATTGTATACTAGTGAGTGTACAGAGTTTGCATTGAACAAGTGAGATAATTCTCTTGGGATTTGCACAAGGAAATAGGAGCTTACCTATTTTTTAGGAGTATGAATTGCACAAGTAGATAGGAGGAAGCAAGAGGCCTATTTGTACTAAGTATCGGGAAAAGCAGACTCGGGGGGAGGAGATAAGTATTGCAGTGCAGAGGGAGCTTCAATCATTGAAGTTGTCATTGTAATAGATCTTTGTTCTCATATGATATAATATAAACATAGGTTTTTTCTGAGTTGGGTTCTTCAATAAAAACTATATTCATTGTGATTGAATGATTTCATTTGTTTCTATTGTATGTTTTCCCTTCCACAAAATTGAGTAGAAGAAATTTGTGTCTATTGATTTTAGTATGAATTTATTAGCAACTACAAATTTCGAGTTATTTCTAAATTAACTCCTTGCATAGATCTCCAAGATTTTATATTCATATCTATAACATTCTCGCTTGGCTACCTCCTGCTTTTCTATACGTGGTCACACTATAAAAGTAAACGTGGAAACCGTGACTCGCTGAGATAAATCTTGTATGAAATAGTTTTCCTAAAATTTAAAAATATATATATGAAATGTTGGCCTGAAGAGAGTGATGCATTGACTCAAGTCTAAGGGAGAGAGGAGAAGTGGGAGAGTGGTGTTTGGTGGCACAACAGATCGAATTGTCGCCTAACAGATGGAAGAACATGATTGGGTGTAGGAAAAATACCCATGTTTTCCATCTTTCACATCAAGAGTGAAGGAAAAAAAGATAGGTAGTCTCACAGGGGGATGAGACTCAAGGAAAAAATATCAAGAGCGAGAAGGAAAAGGATAAGAGAAAAGACAATACAAAAAAACATTGAGCATGAGCGCGAGAGAAAAGCAATAGTTGCAACTGAGGTCTATACTCTATAATTTGGAGTGTGTTCCCTTGTATTGATGTGTTGAATTCATTGTGCTACGATGTCCAAGCCTAGATGGCTATTAGGAGGCTTAATGGAGAATTGAACTACAAGTGATTTCCAAGTGCATTGATAAACCACTAAGTACTTATTGGATCATTGATAAACCGCTTAAGTGCTTGTTGAATTGGTTGATAAATCACTTGAGTGCTTGTTGTAAGAATGATAAACCACTAGGCAGGGTAGCTAAACCATTGTGGTGCTTGTTGAGAAGGCTGATAAACCACTTAGACAGGGGGATAAAATCTTATGTAATGCTTGCCTTAAAAATACAAGTGATAAACTACCTAGATAATATATTCAAACTCATAAAACTAAGAAATATGCCAGCTGAGCCTTGGGTGAATGCCCTGAGCAACCATCACTTCATAATTTAGATTTGGCTCAGGGTTGAAGCCCCTCCTTCAGTTTCCAGCCATTTCAATTTTTTTAGATAAGTATAATTACTTGATTCTATATGAATACAGATGATGAACTATTGACAAATATGTCATTGGTTGATTTATGGTTCAACACTATTGATGACAGGTTAATGAATTTTATAGTATGTTCATGGTGGAAAAATTGCTTTAAATTTATTTATGATTATGTTGAACCTATAGCATTAAGTGAATGTTAACATTTTCATGAATTACAAGGTTACTTACATGAATATGATTGAATGTGTGAAGTCACTCTGTTAACCCGTTATTACAAGTGATTTCGTTTATCATATATGTTTGTGAATTTGTTGTCCCATTGTCTTATTTAAGACTGTAGACTGCCTCTCACATGATAATTATATAGCTCATTTGTTTCATGTTGAATAAAGATTCAAATTGAGCTATAGTCACTAATTTAAGAGCAATGTGGTGATTTATGGTTATAAACACATGTATATATTGTTTTGATTTCTTTAACTTCACAGAGTAAGCATGGTTTAATTTTTTCTTGAGAAACATGGTCTTTGGAGCCATTTCAATCTCTTTCTTAGGATTTAAACTTAGGCTTGTTGGTGCCAATAAAACTCTTATGGTCATGGCATAATAATTTTGAGGGTTGATTTTCAAAACTTAGTTCTTATTCCTGGAATTTAGTGTTATGGGTAAATACCATGTATTAAGGAATTATAATAAAAATTCCTTGATTTTCCCCCCCTGCAAGATTGGGTAGGAATCATGAGTTTATTCGGGATCAGATGGCCCTCTTAGCGTTCTTTTTATCTAGATCAAACACCTCTTCATCCCCCAAAGCATTGTTTCTAACCAAATATTTGGGGGGGGGGGGGGGAACAATGTTGATGATTCACATGTGTAAAGGCTCGGATAACATCTAGGGCTAGATACATCTACCAAACGTAGATCACATCCATATACCCAATAGGTCAAGACGTTAAACCTTTAGAAGTGGTCCAAACATTGTTGGGTTGAATTTCATGCTGAATCTGAGATTTGGGGAAACTGGGGGTGAAAAAGGTTATCCAACCCCTGGGAGGCCCAAATATAGTTAGACTCAGGTAATCCCCTTTATTCATATTACATGGCAACCATTTCACACAAAACCCACAATGCAATAAGTTTGATTTAATTTGGGGATCTAGAAATGCAAGTGTGACGAGGGTGCACACCTTTTTGGAGGTCCAAATACACTACACCAAGATACAATGTAGAGGGTCAGACATCAACCAACGAGACCCACACCAGATATGTTGTGTAAGTATAGATCTACAGACCCGAATGTTCGAAGGTTCAGGGGTGTGTCATGAGGGATGGTGTTAGACAAGTTGGATTTCCTTTTATCCGGATATAATGGTAAATGATTGCATAACACAATCAAGATGGATCAGTGGGCCCTACACCTTGTTTTGATGTGGCAGCTCCACGTGGAGCCCTGGTAGTACCCACCATCCACTGCTTGCATACGTATCCAAAATAAAATGCAACACATATGTAGCAATGGTAATGAGTGGCAATGACAATTGCCATAAAAATTTCCTGTTGGTTGGGATCGTTAACTAATAGTACCACCACTACCCATCAAATCACCCTTGGACTGTAGTATGGAAAAATTAACGGTCATTATTTAATCTGACACCCCCGATGACCATGGGTTTGTGGGTGACCAATAACCATGATGAGCAAGGGTCCTAGGGTAGATATGCCCTATAATTATTGTGGGCCAATTATGATACTAACAATGCATGGTCTAGAAAATGGACCTTGAGATAGTTCACTTGTCAATCTACCAAGGCATGTTAGAAATATTATGGCTTATCTTTATAAATTATTATTATCCAATGAGACATTGTAAAGGCTTCCTCCAAGTACTCAAGTTTCACATTTTTGGTTCCCATTGTTGTGATTTGATAGTACCACCATGGCATTACCTTGACATTAAGAGGGGTATCTTTTTACAGCCTCTGATGCTCAATCATGACACCCAAACATTGTTTAATAAGAGGATTGAAAGGTTTCTCTCTCGGAGTTTACATTCCCAGTAAAGATGGTTAGGGAGTAGGAATAACATCCCATGCTTGTATGATTGTGTCACACAACTGATGAATAACTCCACCAATTTTTATGTGTTCTGCAATCTTATCTTCAACATAGAATGTTTGGATTATCGATGAAGGATTTGAAATACATGTTGTTTTGATAACTATATGATCAAATTTATCTCTATTTGTTTCACCCATTCTAAAAGCATTAGCACAATATCACCTCTTATTGTACAACACATACAACCATTATTGAGCATGATGATAACAGAAGGTTGAAAATATTTTATGCAATCAGGAATAATGTTGTGTATTTTCCTATTTTTAATCTTCTCTATGACACATACATAGTATGGGCACACACAACCCATGAAATAGCCAATTAAAAAGGACAACAAAGAGACTATACCAATCAAGATTTTGTGTGACACAAATGTTCATGATCTGCTTACTATCACACACAACACTCCACTTGCAAACCCACTATGAAAAAAAATGGGGCTTGTGAGGTTTTTCTTAATAACGGGTTCCATTCCTTTTTTCCTACAACAAATACCCTGTGTCTTGAGATTTTTTTGCAAATCCCTTGCCATAAGTTGCAACATGGAAAAAATCATAATTATTCCCAAATGAAAAGACATATTTTATTACTCTGAGGCAACAATAAGCACGAGAAAACATAAATTTGTCCCCCTCTCCTCCTAAATTCAATGTCCATTCCAATACTCCTAGAGTTTCAAGGATAGGAAATAAGAATTAACTCATGTGTATGCTTCCCAAAGAGGTATATTCTACTTTAATATGTTTTGGATGAATCCTAATGCTCAAATACTAGTATGGGTATTCAACATGACTAAATATTTGTATATATAAATCATTTGGGTGTTATCACATCCTCTTATTTTATGTCGACATCTTAAATGAGATATCTGAGACTAGGTTTCTCTTCAACATTAGGAAGCATGAACATTTAGGTCAAAATCCTCAGTCGTTTGCAGTATTTTTTAGGGCATGGGTAATGAAAATGCTAGAGAAGGAGGGGGTAAAATTGCTAAGGAAGAAGCAAGGACACAATATCCAAATACCCATTCAACTACTAGCCTTGTTCAATCGGGGGAAGCAGGTCATCTCAGCCATGGCGAATCCTTCAAACCAATGAGGCATTTACCTCCCGACAACCCTAGTCACTCTCGATCTCCCATTATGTTTGTTTCTTAGGTTCATGTAGCTCCACTCCCAAAATCCACTGAAGGTGTGCTTGTCCCAAACCACCCATGGGCATACAACTCATCTATTTTTGAAGATTTTTTTTTGAACGAGGCACTCCAACTATGATAACATGGAGCTATAGTGGCAACGATGTGGTAGTGGAAAGTTATTGGGATAATTTAGCCTCAAGAAATCCTTTGCACAATGCAGGAAATATTTCACTATTATGATGGTACTTCCATCTAAAGTATACCAGTACAAATTCATTATTGACAGTGAATGGAGATATGTTCCCGATCTACCATGGATAACTGATGAGATGGGAAATGTCAAGAATATCCTGAATGTGCGGGAATATGTTCCCAAGAATTTAGAAAGTGTGGAAAAATTTGAACCTTACAATGGTCCATTTCTAGCTTTAGAATACTTTGATAAGGACCCTTCTGGAGTTCCACCTCATTTAAATTTAACACTACTTAATGTTCCTCTTGTGAAAGTTTTAGGGGTTGTAGCACAACCTCAACATGTAGTTATAAACCATCCGAAATTGATAATAAACCCTAGCATGTCGAGTGCTACATACTTCTGATTGGTGGCTTTTATGACTCCCGCAATCCACGCAAAAATCTAGAGAAATGAAACTAGGGCCAACCAGTAAGATGGTGTTGCACGTCTAGAAATCTGGTCATTGGAGCCAGAGCTTCGACCAAAAATTTTGCTACATATTTTGTCCTGGCAAAGGTCCATAATTTATTTGCTAGTGGTGTCATGAACACGGGAAATTTTTTTGATCACATCTACTTTTCCCCTAACAATCAGCTCTAGATCTAAAAATACAACACGTGGAATGATTTCCATCTCTAGTTTCATTTGAGAAAGTGTTGAAGTCATCTCCTCCATCGATGGTCTTGTCTTTGGGCATCTGGCCATCAGGTTGAATGCCATGTTTGATGCAATAAAGTTCCCAAGAAGCATTTCTGACTTGGATACTGACTCAAAGAGTTTGACATCGAGGAGGTCAAGCACCACATGGATACTTAAGGCACACTTGACAGAAACCAAATCCAGTCTTCCAAGAGGAGCCATGTTGTTGCTCAATGCTACGACCATGATAGTCAACCGTTGATTTCGATTGAGAGATCATGATTGAACTTGTTGAATTTTGGATATTTGGCCAAGACATTCGTGATGTTAAACACACTTGCAGAGAAATATCAGTAGGAGGAGAAACACAAATACAAACCCAAAAAACTTCATTGTGGTAGAAAAATGACCTCATGCCACTACAATAATAGATTCAGATACTCTAGAAACCCAAAAAACCCCTAAAGGATGCACTTTGAAATGTTCTAAGCACACTTCCCCTCCACCTAGAGACCACTAAAAGAAGAGAAATAAAAAGATACGAGTACATAATTCAAAGAGAGGTCATAAAAAATTGTTACACAACTGTTATGCAAACTGTGGTTTCCATAGAGTTGTAACTCGGTCTGATACTACCAATTCGTATCTTGGAGAGCCAAGAACAAAGAAAATTTAATGTCTCGACAAAGAATTCAAAAGAAAGAAACTCTATCAAATCAGAGAAATAGTTACAACTACATTGTGTGGCCCAATTTTCCCTTTTACAAGGTGAGGCCCATCATTTATAATATTCTTGATGCCTTCTTTACATCACTAAACGTCATGGGTAAATACCATGGGAAAATACCTCTTTTCATTCAGATCAAAACCTTCATTGGATCAACAAGAACCATATAGTCAATCACATACACATATGAAATGTACTTCATCAACATTTTCAAGTTGCGAATATGTAAGCTGCATGTTATTTGGTACTTCTACTGCCTTTTGTGGGTTTATAAAGTTGCTTCACACTCAGCTAAAATATATGGCCCCCATCAACCAATTTTTTCTTCCCCAATTTATTTCAAATAACATTTTTTGTTTTGTAGATAATGCCATCCTCTAAATCAACACCTTGTGTTATTATTTCATTGGTACCCTTATAAATTTCACTATAAATTTCTAAACTTATCATGGTTTCTTCATCACCAACAATATTAGATTTCATCCTTTTATTAATGAAAGGAGCTTCATCTAAGTTAACAATTTCTTCTTGATTGATAAGAATGGTATCATCCTTGGGCATGGTCCTTTTGTGTTTCTTTTGTTACTTTTTCTTTGAAGCAATAGTGGCAATATCATTGGAAACAATGCCAATGTCATCTTCATTTGGAGTCTCCACATGTTCAAATGTTACCTTCTTTGCCTTGTGAGATTAATGACTTTTCTTTCCTTTTCCTTGTTCATGTGTCTCTACTCCTATAGCTTCAACAACAGTTGCTCTTTGCTTCATTTTCCTTGCTTCTTGCTTCTTACCAATATGAAAGTTGCTAATTACTTCCATGATGTCTTTCTTTGGAGAGTATATCTTAGTCATCATTCTTTAAAGTCGACAACGAAGTCCTATTGAAATAAAATATAACAGTTATATGTTAAACAAGTCTTTAAAAAATAACATGGTACTTATAATAATACTTGATACATTCCTCGGATGCGGGTGTCAAGGTGTAAGCATACGGTGATGGGCTTGTGGGACGACGCGTGGCAAGGCCACATGGCAACCCGCAAACCTCACTTATGGTGCCTCCATGTCATTAAAACTCAAGGCCATCACCTTGTGCAGCATTTATGCCGTTGCGGGTGTCGAGGCCTTCAGCATTTCAAAATGCCGCCCTCTGGTTCTCCTCCTCAGCTCCTTGCCTTTGCGCTTGGGTTACAGTTATCGCCTCAGCTCCGTCTGGTGGTTTCTAAGCCGTCTCTGCTTTCACCTGTCCGATTTGGTTACTCCCCGGAGGCTGAGGAGCCCAGATCTCACACCTCCCTTGGTCGGCGATGCAACCTAGGCTGATGTGTTGAATTCCTCCCCAGCTTCCATTACTCTTAGAGCCCTTTCTTCCCTCTGTAATCCTCCGCCCATTTCGAGCTCAATTTTCCCTCTGCCTCTTTTTCCACCGCTGCAAACTCTTTCAACTCCCTCTCATTGCATGTTGACATGCCTCGGCTCAGGCATCGCTTGAGATGCCGAAGAGGCAGCTCCAGGGCACGCTCTTTTGGCCGGGGTCGCTCTTCCACTTCCATCTCCTCCTCGTCTTCTCATGAGTGTCTTTAGGGTCGCTACCCCGACACACGTAGTGGGCGTGGTCGTCTGGCCACCCCCTCCCCTAGGCACACTGCCTCTGAATACATGGCACCTCCTCTCTCTCATCCCGCTACCTCTGCCTCTTTGCACAGCCCGACTACTACTCATTTCCATTTCTAGTGCAGCACCACCCGCCCTCTTGTTGTGGCGACCATCACGGTTTATTTCCATGAAATCCCTGAGGTGATCCCTAGCCCCTCCTCACCTGCACGCCCGAGTAACATGCCTAGTCCCTCTGACATCGTGCAACCTCCTCAAGCTCTGGAAGGGGGTACTTCTCACAAGATGGGCGAATGCAGATCGAGCCATCTACAGGACAAAGGTAAACAGGAAGGTGGAAGCGGTGCAGGTGCGGTAGAAACTCAATGTGGCCCCTTACCGGATGATGATGATGGGTATTAGTGTCGGATTGAAGAAGAGCCTCCCTCAGATGACTATGGTCTTTAGTTCTACAGGCCTTGACCAAGTAATTTTTTCCATCTCTCTTGTTATTTTTGTTGTTTTGGGATGTATTAGTCTATGTCATGATGTAGCTGGTTTCCTCCATAGAGGCAGCATTACAAACCTTACATGGGCTGGTTTCCCCATGCGGGCAGCTCGTTTTTTGTTATTTTGCTAGAATTGTGCCACCACTGATGGCCTGCAATATTGAGGCCGTGGCCTCGCTGTAACATATGTTTTACTAATAGAATTACTCTTACTTAGAAAAAAATAATAATAATACATGATACATTAATAAGAATAAAAAAACTTAATTTTGCTTCCTCAATGTCTCACATGACATATGTACATAATTCTGTAAAACCTCCATGCATATTATATTTTCTCTTTTTGAAACAATATATAGACTTAATATATGTCTTAGCTAGTTTCATGAGTGCATAAACAATTTTTGTACCCAACACCACACATATATCTTGTAACAACCCAAGAAACTCATAATTACCTTCCACACATTCAAGTTCAACGCAATATACAATTACTTGTTATACATTGTTGATTAGTTTGTCCTACACAAACCAAGAATGACCCATTTTGTTTTCACCTAAAGTGGATTTCCACTCCTTATCATTCTTCGTTGCTTTTTAGACTTTAGTCACTTGTCTTTTTCAAACATATTAGCCTTTTGTTGGTAAGCATTCTTAGAAGTACTAGTTGCACTTTGGGATGCCATCGATGGAGGTCTTGGTCCAAATATATTCAAAGATATCTTCCTTGATGTCATTTTACTAAATGAAAAATTAAGTATATAAGTTTCTATTTTAAAATAAAAAAAAGAAACATTTTTATCATATTGAAAAAAAAACAACCACTTATAATTATGAAGAATAACAAAATTAATTAATTAAATCATTATTTTATTTCTTTAATAACAAAAAAAACAATGATAAAAAACATAAAAAAATTAAAATTTATAATTTTTGTATTCACAATACATTAGTTAAATTCAAAATAATAATAATAATAATAACAATTTGAAAATAGAAAAACAAATTTATTATAAACAAACAATTTTTATTTTAAAAAAAATCTAAAAAATCAAAATAATAATAATAATAAATAGAACATGATGGAAGGTAGAAAAAAACAACTTGAAAACATTAAAATAATAATAATAATAATAAAATTAAATAAAATAAAATTTAAATTTAAAAAAAAAAAAAGTAATCAAAAGATCATTTAAAAAAATATAATTAAAAGATTGGTAAAAAATTAAAATAATATTAAAAGAAATTGAAATTTTAAAAATAAAATTTTATAAACAATGGCACAATTTGCACGTATAAAATTCGATCAAATTGGTAGAATTTGGCACATAGTTTTTGTTAGGTGTATTGTTCACTCCTTGGAAAATCTAGTTGAATGGAATGATGCTCAAAAGGTTTGATCCAAGTCATTTGTGATTGGCTAGCCTCAACAACTCAAAAAGAGCTCCCAAACTTCTTGTGCCTTGCCAAATTCTACCATAGGTTCGTGTTGGGGTTCTCTTGCATTGCTTGGCCATTAAGTCAAGTGGCCAAGGGTGGAGCTAAAGCCAATTTCTCTTTGTCTGAATCACAATAGAAAGCATTCCAAGATCTAAAATATCGTCTATGTTCTACACTAGTCCTCATGCTACCATAATTGCAACAACCATTTGAAATTAAGTGATGCAGGGGCATTGGACCCAAGACATTTTTGTACATAAATAAATGTAAAGGAGGGCCTCATGTTTTGCTCCCCTATGTAAATATCCATAGTTGAGTAATTTTAGTCAATTAGAGGGAGAAATGTAACTGCCCGAAAGATTAGTGGGCATAAGAAGCGATAGTCCATTTGAGACTGTCATAGCGTTAGTTTAAATTTGTAACTGTAGGAATTTGAAGAGTTATGAGTCATAGGGAGGCTGAACCGATTGATTCCAAATTTGTATAAAAATAAATCCCTGTGATAGAGTCGAGAGACAGGAAGGACCCGCAAGGACCTGCACAGACCTGCACAGACCTGCACAGAAGACCTGCATAGAGAACTGTATAGGCTGCATAGGCCTGTCGTAGAGACAGAGTAGGAAATAGGGCCTAGACATTGGAAGATCTGGCCGATATGTTGTAAGTTAATTCACTGTATAAATATAGAATTTGTTCAGTATGTCGTGTGCATTGTGATTTAGTTCCATATGTGAATTGTTGATTTGATTTCCTAAGTGAGTGGCTTGGATATCATAAGCAAGAATATACGACTGAATGTAATTTGAACTTGTGATAGAGCTCTAACTAAGGCTCCGTATCTAATGGGAGAATCAATGTGAATAAAGTCAAGTTAAATCTTATGTAAATGTATATATGTTTTCTTGGTGAAGGATAATGGATCTCTGTGTAGTTGAGCTCGAGTCCAATAAGCAAGGGGTATAGAGACCAGAGTGATAAAACCCGTGTTAAGAGCTTTGACCATAGACAGTGTGTCAAGAAGGGAGTGTGTGGGATAGAATCCTATGTGACGTATAAAAGGAATCCCCCTGTGGATGGACTCGGAATTCCAATACGAGGTTGTATAACCAGCGCATGCACACTGTGTCCAGAGTTAGTGTTAACGCGAAGGAATCAACGTTGAGATGGAATGTGAAGTTAAGTGGAACCTGGAGTCGGGAACCATGACCGAGAGGAACAGTGACGCGGGTTGGAGTGAACAGTAAAGGCTGGAAGCGGATTTCATCGCACCACCTTTCATCGGTAAGCGGTATTCGAGGAGGGGGGAGCGATTCCATAAAGGTGCTGATGCGTGGCAAGGCGAGACCCAAAGAAACCGCTTCCATAAGCGCGCCATCGCGCATTAACTATCGACCAAAGACATGGTGCGATATTTCTATATACCGTTGATCTGGAGGCTCGATATCTAACGGTGATCGCTCGTAGGATTTGCACGAGGTTTAATCAGAGGTACGGTGTATGCATTCCGCGATTGTATTGTGGGCCAGGGCGGAGATATATGTAATGAATTCGGGTTATCAATATAAGGTGGCAACCTTGGTTATAAGGTTCGACGATAAATTTGAAACTCGTAAATATATTACATATTACCACGGGTCTTAACATTTGATTGAATACAATATAGTTTAAATATGCGGATGTCGGGTTATTTGTGTGAACGAATTGCATATATTATATACATTGAGATATTATGGTGTGCGTATAATATGCGAAGTGGGGGATACATGAATTGTGATTAGGCGCGTAGTTAAAGGACCAAGGGTTTGATACACATGGTGTGGAAGCCTTTTTGTTTTGGTTATAACTATAAAGGGAATGTTGAATTAATATCTCAATTCTCTGAATTGAGATATGATAAATGACCAGACCTGTTTATTAAAATTGCCAGCTCAGGAAGTAAGAAGAAAAAGTGTGAGATTGACGGATGGCGAAATGATTGGGCATGAAGCTTTGGGATGCGCTTTACACATAGTTAGGTGAAATTTTGAAAAGTACTGGGAATGTGGGTTTGGCAGGTATCCCCACTATCATTAAGGCAAATGTTTCTTTGTTTTTTTCTTTTTTTTTACAGAAACGATTATTTTTATATTGATTCAAAAGGTCTGAGGCTTATGCTCGGAGGTATTACGTCTGGAGACCCAATGTCTAGGGGGTTTCCGATCAAACAAAATTCACCTACTCTGCTTCTTACAGTCAATCTAGCAATTTCCCAAAGACTAGAAAACCTTCTAATACAAAAAAATTGTTGCAGCAAGAGACAAAAATATAGGACAAAGGAGAGGGGCTGGTTAAGGTAGAGGATCCCATGAATTCCCCTCTTCGTAGAGGATAGATCCTGCTTGTAAAGAGACAAAAATGTTGGCTTCAAGATCTGCATCTTTGTTATTTTTACAAAGGCCATGAAAGAACAGAAGTCTGTCAAAGGACACGATCAGCTTATTGATACGAGTGAACAACCGTTGCAAGCAGAGATATTTAGGGACTAATTTTTTCACAATCAAGCCAATGAGGCTTAGTGAATATCCAATGACTTGAGCATCCTTGATTCCATTTTTTGCAGCTGTTTCAAGCCTTGGAGGAGAGCCATGGCTTCCGCTTGATTGTTAAAAGTAAGCCCCAAACCCCAGGCGAAGTGGGAGATGATTTGGTCTGAAGGGTAGCGGATAATTCCTCCGCCTCCGGCCTTCCCCGAATTCCCCTTTGCTGCACTGTAAAAAAACATAGTGTGGATATCTATGTTGCTTCTCCATTTGTCGAAGTCCTCGTCCTCTAATCTGATTTTCCATTCTTCTTTTCACTTCTCCATATTATTCCCAGTGGGAAGGTTTAGCCCCAGTTGCTGGCACCACTCCCTACCTTGCTAACTTAAGCTACCAGCTTACTTCTGGTTCACCTTGGTCTGCATTATTTCTTTAAATAAGCTTATGATTTTCACACCAATTTGCTTCTATTTTAGGGCCCTCTCTTGAAAGATCTGATTGTTTCTTTCAAGCCAAATATTTGAGCAAATGAGCTTAGGGATAATCATCCACCCCTCGTATGGCCAACCTCTCCCAGGGAAGGACTTAGGAAACAGGTCTCCCCAATTAGATAACATACCCGTGATGTTGGTTGAGAGGATGGGGCTGTTGTTCCAAATCAGAAATATTTCATTCCAAATGTCTCGAGCAAAGAGGCACTCGAGAAAGATGTGGACCGAATTTTCCTCCTGTTGTTGACAGAGCAGGCGCCGAGAGGGGTTGTGGAATCCATGACGCTGCAGGTTTTCAGTTGTGAGGATGTTGTTGTGCCCCAGCTTCCAAGTGAACATATCAATCTTCAGAATTATTTTAACCTGCCAAATCCCTTTCCAAATTGCAAGGTTGCGGGGGACAGTGGGAATGGCTTTAAGACACCGGTAGCCTTCTGCTGCGGAAATGCTTCTCTCTCACTAGCGCAATCCTCACTCAATAGGGACATTTGCTGGTGTATCATAGTGAAACACTAATGGATGTTGTTCGAAAATACCCTAATTATGACAAGGAGTGTACTCGCATGTGCAAGTGTTTCAATAGTAGAAGCATTATATTTTGGAAAATGAAACCAAAATCCATACTAATCACAAGCCCCTACAATTCATATAGGCAGACCAAAAGTTACGAAATAGTTTCCATTAGACATGCAACAATTCCATTTGAACATTAAATATAAGAAGGGTAGCACCAACCATGTTGGACTAAGTTAATCAACCACTAGTTGTGGCGCTAACCACAGCTCTTAACCCCTAAGGGCATGAGACCTTCAGATGGCCATAATTATACCATAATAACTTATGAGCTCTTGAATTGTACACTTAAAGGCCCTTTTACAATCTCTATCATATTGAAAAACATGCATTTATGGCCTTGATTATTATGCATTTTGATAATTTCCATGTTTGATCCAGGTGGATATCGGTGGCCACCCACCTATTCCACCTAGACCTTCATTCAGTTTCATCAATTTCCTTTTTTATAGCAACATTTACTATTTTTAGCATTTTTCGGGTCCTGAACTTACGGAGCAGTTTTGACCTCCTAAACAACATTTTTTTGAGGTCTCCAGTAGGCCCATCGTCGTATGGCAAAACTTGTAGTACTCGGAGAGATATTTTCAATGATATATCATATGCACCAAACGGAGATAATATGACCAAGTTACGACCCCAAGAAGTTGGTTTCCCAACTAACCCCAATGGCGCCCACAAACTCTTGGTGTTTCATCTCATGGGGTTAGGGTTTTGGTTGTTTAGGGTTTTCCTGTGTTGTTCAATAATAAAAAAGCCCTTGATCCTCATTGTAACACAGATCAGAGGCTTGTAGCCGTCACATATCTTCTCAAAGATAAGCTACCAACGCCCTAGCTAGTTTGTTTCCATTATGTTTGTAAGCATATTTCAATTATTTTATATTAATGAAATGAAGTTTTATTTATGTTGCATCTCTGCGTTTATGTGTATTTCAGTATTTTATTGCATTCCTACTTAAGTCTGGATCAGTGGTATCCGAGCGGTATGCTCTTTCTCAATCCTTCTTTTCATGTCCCCAACGAGGTTGGGGTATAAGGAGTTAGGGCTCGATCTGGTGGAACCTTTGCAAGGTCAGCCTCGCAAACCCTGACGGATGCCCATGGGGGAACAAAAGAAAGATGAGGGAGTGGGAGATTCTATCAAAATATTGGTCGAGGAGGTCCTCGAGAAACAAAGGAACGCGATGATGGATAACTTTTCCCAGAACCTTCAACGAATGCCCACCGGCAGCGCATCTGCATTCAGTAGCCACTCTGGAGGCGCCACTCCTTTTAAGGTACAAGTAAACTTTGACATTCCCATATTTTAGGGCCAAATAGATGTAGATGTCATAGATATATGGTTGAATCTATTAAAAGGATATTTCTCAGCTCATGACTTTTTCAACAGGGAAAATTTTATTTTTTCACTCCTCAAAGCCGCCCCCCCATGTCAAGGACTGGTGGAAAACCTACTGTGAGCAAAAGGATGAGAGGGAACCCTCTCTGTTCTCGGTCGCACCCACTTGATATTCTTTATGAGACGTTATCAAGGAACAATATTGTCTCGTGGGGAGCTATGAGGACAAGTACATACAATGGACTATGCTGCGGAAGCAAAGGGATCAAGATGTGCATGAGTTGACGAATATGTTACATACCCTGCGAACAAAGTTCAGAATCATGTATTCAGAGAAACATTTGGTGCTGAAGTACCACAGTTGTCTGCACACACACATTCAGGAGGAAATGTAGTTCCTCGACATCTCCTCGCTTGGTGCAGCATACCGGTATGCTGCCAAGATTGAGCATAAATTAAAACAGAAGAAGCGAGACTTTGGATCTGCAAATCAGAAGCAAGGAAAATGTGCCCCCAAACCACCAAACAAAAGACAAAGCCAAGGCGGGGTGGACCAGGAAAACCTGCCAAAGCCGCAAGCAAAGAACAACATCGTGAAGCCAAATAAGGACATGTGAAAGTGGTGTGAGTTCCATAAGAGCTCCACTCACAACACAAGTTAGTGTCGAGCCAAGTAGTCATTGGTGGTTGAGGTGAAGGCTTCTGAATCAGATGCATGCTCTGACTCTGAACCAGAACCCGACAAAGGGAATGAATAACGGAAGCCGATTATCGATGCGGATCCCAACGCCATTGTTTCCACCATGAAGATCCAGAAGGAGGAACCAGAAGATCCACAGGAGGGGGAGCGCCTCTTCCATTCCAAGATGTGGGTAAAGGGTTATGTGTTGCGGTTCATTATCAAAAGTGGGAGCCAAAATAACCCCATTTCAGTAGAGGTCATGAAGCAACTGGGCTTTCCGACCACAACACACCCACACTCGTACACCAACGGGTGGCTTCACCAAGGACGAGATCTCCATGTCAGCCAGCAATGCTGCCTTCCCTACAACATCAAACCCTTCACAGATGCGGTATTATGTGACATTTCTCCTCTTGATTTTTGTGATGTATTATTAGGCAAACCATACGTGTGGAAGCGAAATGTTGTGTATGAGTCTAGGCATCGCGTTATTATTGTTACTTTGGGAAATAATTTGTACATGATACCAGAGGTAGCACCGCCTACTACCGTCTCTTTGGTTATTGCAAAACAATACAGTAAGCTCATTTCCAAAACCAGGAAATTTGTTTTCATGATGATCTGCCCTCAGAGCAAGAATAATATTGTGGCCACGCCTCCAAACAGGGCTCCTTTGCACGACAACAACAGATGGACAAGGTTATGGAGGAGAACGGGATCATCTTCACCTCACCTGTAAGGGTGCCTCTGCACTGTCAGGTCAAGCACTCCATCGATCTGACCCCAGGTGCATCACTGCCCAATGGACCAATATATCTGCGCTCTGTTCTGGAGAACAACGAAATCAAGAGGCAGATTTAGGGTAGCACCAATAATGTTGTAGACTGCCTCAGTCGACCACCGATTGTGGCGCTAACCACCGTTCTCAACTCTTATGGGCACGAGACTTCTGATTGGCTGCTTCTCTACAAGAGCAATCCATAATTCAGCCACACATACAAGACCCTCTTGGAGGGTACGCAAGTTCCAAATTTTCACCTCCAAGATGTAATGTTATGTCACCTGGGACACCTTTGTGTTCCTTCAAGCGAGCGCGCCAAGATGATTTTGGAAGCGCACTACAGTCAAGTCACTGAGCATTTCAGGGTCGAGAAAACAATGGCAGTACTACAAAATTATTTCTACTGCTTGAACCTTCGACATGATGTCAGAAAGTACAACAGATCCTGCACTGCTTGCGCCATTTCCAAACCGACCATCAAGAAGAAATTCCTTTATACTCCGCTACCTATCCCTAGATGACATTGGAAATCCATCTCCATGGAATACATGTCAGGCCTTCCTTCTACTAAGCATGGAAATGACTTCGTTTTCATGGTCGTCAACAGATTCTCGAAGATGGCCATTATGGTGGCCTACAAGAAGAATATCACAACAAAAGCCACTGCTAAACTCTTCTTTGAACAAGTGTGGGTGCACTTTAGGATCCCACAGTCTATCATCTCAGATCAAGATAGTAGGTTCCTCAGCACATTTTGGTCCAGCCTCTAGTCAATGCTAGACACCAAGCTCACCAAGTCCACATCTTTCCATCCCCAAACTGATGGTCAAATAGAGATCGTCAACAAGATGATCATACACATTCTGCGCATGTACAATTCAAAGAATCCATGCACATGGGATGAGAGCCTTCACTATGTACAACACAGTTATAACCAGGGTCTCCACAGCTCAACCAGCCACAGTCCCTTTCAGGTGGGATTGGGATTCCAATCACTATGTCCCATTGACATAGCCATGCCATTTGCGGCTACTCAGGCCTATTCAACTCATGTCCATTCTGAAGCTGACAAAGCAAACAACTTCATTGAGAACATTTAGCACACCTTCCAACATGTTCATGACATATTGGACAAAGCGAATGCTAAGTACAAGCAACGACATGATCAACATCGGGTGCCACACAACTTCCAGGTGGGCGACAAAGTGTGGCTACATTTGTAGAAGGAGCGCCTCGCTAGACCCCATCGCAAGCTTCTCCCACTCTGATATGGGCTATGCACCATCACCAAGGCTATAGGGGCCAATGCCTTTAAGCTCAGTATTCCACCATTCCTTGGTCTGCACCCAGTATTCAATGTGGACCGCCTTCGACCCTACTTCCCACCTCTACTAGACACCTCTGAAATTGCAGAAAAACTCACACCAACAGAGTTAAACCGAGACTGCATGGAATAGGCCACCATAGATTGTATCATGGACATGCAAATCAAGAGCACTCACTAGAAGAAGATCCAACTATATCTAGTTGTCAAAAATAGCCAACTCTTGCACCAAGGCAAGTGGTTCACCAGGGACCAAGTTCAATAGAAGTTTCTTAATCTCATGGAGGAACTCAACGCAATGGGGACCATTGCTTCCTAAGGGGGGGGGGGGGAGGGAATGATCCAGGTGGATATAGGTGGCCACCTGCATATTCCACTTGGGGCCCCACCATTGTTTCTTTTAGTTTTTCAGTTTCCTTAATTGTAGCACAGTTTACTATTTTTAGCATTTTTTCAAGTCCTAAACTTCCGGAGCCATTTTGAGGCCCTAAATGACTTTTTTTTAGGAAAACTGGAAGAAACATGGAACTTCCTTTGATGTTGCTCACATGGATAGATATTTCTAACGAGGTATTGTGCGCATCAAATGAAGATCATATGCCAAAGTTACGTCCCCAAGAAGTTGATGTACCAATTTACCCAAATGAGACCCATTGTTTTGGTGCTTCATCTCCTATGGTTAGGTTTTTGGATGTTTAGGGTTTTCCGTTATTTCTCAATAATAAATAGGCCCTTGAGCCTCATTTTAACACAATTCAGAGGCATGTAGCCACCACATCTCTTCTCAGAGATAAGTTACCAGTGCCCTCGCTAGTTTTTTTCCATTCTATCTGTAAACAAATTTCAGATCTTTGATATTAATGAAATTAAGTGTTATTTTCGTTGCATCTTTGTATTTATGGTTATATGTGTATTCCGCTGCGTTCCTGCATAAATCCATATCAATACAGGATTTTTTTATCCACTTGGAGACCCATGAGGATGTTTTTGTGCCCCCATAGCCACTTGGGAGCATCACATGTCATTTTCTTGGAGATAAAGGGGCCACTCCCTTCATCACTATTTTTGGAGCCCTTCCATCCATTTTGGCACATGTTGGACTTCACTATGCCTTCCAATGGCCCTCCTAGCTATTGTATTATCATTTCGGCCTTGTTGAGAAGCTTATTTTCATGTTATGGAGATATTTGGTGGGCTTGTCACCAATTAGGGTGTTATTTTGCACATTAGAGACACTTTTAGGGGTTTTTAAAGCTATTGAGACCCATTGAACTATTAGAGTCTCATATAAATACAAGTGAGGCCTCATTTGTAACTCATCATCACTTGGATTTGGATCATTGTTTCTTCTGGGATTTTCGCTATAGCTATTGGAGGAAGAATTTGATCTTTGACGCATTTTTATGTTTGGAAATTTTGCCTTGATCTTGGAGCTTTAATTTTTCTCTCTTTATTATTGGATATATTCGTTATAATTGTAAGTGTCTTTTTCATGATCTATTTCTCTATTTTATGTCACATGTATAATGTATGAAAATTTTGCTCATGAAGTTTGAATTGTTGCCGTAATGGAAATGTGGATTTTTTTGTGAGGATTTTTCATATGTTACATGCTTGGTATAATGAATTAATGTTCATAGGGGTATATGATCTTCATAATTATCTTAATAAGTCATCAATTGCAACATAAAAAATTATAAATTTCCTAGTGACCTAATTGTTGCCTATAGGGCTAAGAAAAGTTGCTAGGGAACTCCTTGGTTGGGTAAAAGAAACTCTAAATATTGAAATCTCATTCAATCCATTCTCCCAATAGAGTAGGCATTGGTCTAATCCTTGATGATCACCTAAATGAAAATATCTTCACCTCCCTCCTCCTTTTCTAAGCCCTAACCCAAGTGGCTCCTAGGGCATCACACGAAATAAATTGTAGCCATCCAAACTTGATGAAATTTGATCTAGAGTTGCGCTAGTGTGTCCTTGAGAGGTCCTCCAAATTTGAAGTCATTCTGATGGTTGAATCTCGAGTTTTTCCAAGCCCCAGTTCAAAGGCCATTCTCCTTAGGTCTCACTTTATTAGTGGCTTCCTCAAGGATCATTGCATTAAATATTAAAGTCAATTCTGATCTCTTTGAACCTTTTCTTCTCCCTCACTTAGTCAAGACCCTTTGTTTGAAGCTTGACTATGAAATTCTTGACTTCATTTGGGTCCACTAGGGCTTCTTTGTGGTCCCACAACTTATCATTCCAATTTCAAAAGTATTGCTTGGAAACCCTATTCTTTTAGGATTTCTTAGTCTAGGGGACTTCACATCAAGAAATACTCATCAACCCAAGGTCTATGTCTCTTTCTAGCCCTTCTTGGAGATCCATTCATTTTTATTCTAAAGCAGGCAATACATATCATTAGAGTCTCTCCTCTGAATAGGATTATGGAATCACTGCCTACACACCATTGATACATCATTCTTAGTGGTTTCCATTATACCAAGACTCCTTCCATCGGTGAAAGTCCGTAAAAACCAGGGAGCTTTAGCTGAGGTAACAATGGGCTATTGCTCTGTTGTTGCCACTTGACCTAGTAGTTGCTCTATAGGAACCCCTCCGAGGACCCCTACTAGTTTGAGTTGTAACAAGGCCGACCTAACATTTTTTGGAGGAAAATTAAATTCAAGTTTTAAATTTCTTTATTTTTATTTCCTTTTAGGGCCGACTTTGAGTAGTTGGGAATACCAGCCGCAACTACCCAGAAATCAACAGGGGAGGGCCCACCCACAAGTGCTCTGGAGACCCTCTTGTTCTTAATTTTTATTTCATTTCCATGCTTATTTCCTAAACTATTCATGGTTTCTTTGATGTTACAATTATGTTTAGTGAATAGTGCATTTTTATGTTTCTCATACGAACTTAGGGATTTGATGTTTTTTAGTTGTTGAATTGTTATCAAGAATTGCATGTGCCGAAAGAAACTTCCTTTATCAGTTTTTATCTTCCTTTCATCAAATTGTTGTACTTAGTTTAATTATGGGAGTTTCCTATAGGACTACAAGTTTTCTTGTAGAATTACAAAGTTTCATGTAAAGCATATATGATAGCTTTAGTTTTGCATTACTTCTCACGGTTTTGTATTGCTCATCTAAAGAATACGTTGAATAATCAACTTACACATGATCTAGTGAATGAGGGGAGGTTGAGAAGAAGATTATTGTATCTACAAGATAAGGTTGCGGGACTACATATTGCTTTGTTATTGTTTTCTATGTGACTTAATTTGTTTTATTATAAAAGTAGAATAGGGTTGATTTCCTAGTAAGTATAATATAATTCCTTTCACTACAAAGTAGCATGGCCTTCGTTTCTTGCAACTTTACTTGTTTCTACTTTGTTCCCTGTAATGTTTTTCCATGTACTTTACTTCCTACACTTTGTTTTCCACAACTTTATTTAATGTATTCTTCTCTCCTGCAAAATCCAAGTTGAGTGATTGTTGTTCTACATGACCACCCCTTCCACTTGAACAGAAAGAATAATTGCTTTCATAGACTAGTCTACATTGGGAAGTAAAGAAGAATTGTGACTTGCATATGCAGTGCATGATACCTCTTAAGGTGGTATGAACCCTGGGTTGACATATTAAATTTGAAACCTCTAGGTCTACAACATTGAATTTGGAATATTGAGTGCCATAAATGACTCTAACTTTTGCTACTATTTATCAAACGCTAAGTGTAGGAAAACAAATTCCAAACTTCCACCTCTAGGAAACTCTCGTGCTATCTAGGCCATATTTGTGTTCCTTCAAGTGAGTGTGCAAAACTAATTTGGGAGGCACATTATAGTCGAGTGGCAAGGCACTTTGGTGTGGAGAAGACAATAGCCATACTTTAGAAGTATTTTTCACTAGCTAAATATTCAATAGGAAGCCAGGCTGTATATCTCATCATGCACTACCTATGCCATCACTAAATTGGTCATCGAGAAAGAAGGGTTGTACACTCCTCTACCTACCTAGACAATCCTTAAGAGTAAATCTCCATGGAATACAAGTCATGCTCACCCTCCACCAAACATGGCCATAATTGTCTTTATGGTTGTTGATTGTTTCTCTAAAATGGCCTATTTAGCACCATGTATATAGAACCACAACTCTTCTTTTATCATGTTTGGGTTCATTTTAAGCTATCATGGACCATCAGTTCAAATAGGGATAGTAGGTTCCCCGATACCTTCTGGTCCAACACATGGTCTCTAATGGATACTAAGTTAATAATTTACTTGCACCCCTAAGAAAATGGACAAAAATATGTGGTCAATAGGATGATTGGGCATATCATGTGCATATACAATTCCAAGCATCTACATACATGGCATAAGGACCTTCCATTGGTTCAACATAGCTACAACAAATCTCTCCATGATTCTAGTGGCCATAGCTCTTTTCAAGCGTGCTTGAGGTTCTAGCTATTGGCCCCCACCGATGTAGCTCTATCTATTGCATATTCACCAGTAGAGTCCTCCCATGCTTGGTGCAAGGAAAATATAGCAACCAAATTTGCTCAATAGATCCAACACCTCCAAAAGAAAGTGCATGATATCTTGCAAAAGGCTAATGCTAAGCACAAGCAATGGCATGACTAGCATCAAGTTTCACAAAAATTCCAAGTTGGTGATAAGGTGGATACATTTACAAAAAGAGTGTCTCACAAGGAGCTCAAACCTCCTAGATATGGTCCTTACACCATCACAAAGGTTATGGGTGAAACTGTTTTCAAATTAAGTATTCCTCCTTTCCTTGGCTTGCACCCGATATTTAATGTGGAACTATTCTATAACACACCTCTATTATTATTATTACTATTATTATTTTGGTTGATCATCCCTAACCTAACAATGTGCTAATATATAAATCCGGCCTTGGAAATATTTAGTTTTGGCTGAGTCGCTAGATCTTTGATGGAGGTTTCTATATGTTGATTGCCATATTGAGTCAACGCAAGACGGTTGCCAAGAGGGAATGTACTATACAGTTGTTATTTCATTCCATATGACTACTATCCCTAGATATATCCTATTTTATACCTTAAGGGAAGGCCACTCTACTTGCTTATGCAAGTATTCACGCAAGGAAATCAGATCCAATGAAATATGAAGGATGATTGGTCATTGTCTTGAGGTGACATATGCTTCTCATGTGATACAACTTGATCCATAAATTTAAATGGATAACCAAGACTTCCAACAAAACTAAGAATGCGTTATGCTTCATCATCCCTTAAGTACATAGTTTAGTAGTTGAAGATTGTGAACCACATTGGAGGAGTTGTCTCGCCATCTGAGACACTCATACTGCTTATGTTATCATATGGGGACAAAGTAATAACCTAAAAGGCTAACTCTATCAGGTTATCTTTTATTTCAAGTACTCATTTAGAAAATACATTACATATCACTAGTTGCATCTAATTGGCATTACCAACCATCACCCCAACGAGGATTGCACTATTCCAAGCTAATGCACCAAGGCATCCAAACTCCTCCAAGGGTGAGGCATATATTTTCAGATCAAACCCTGACAAATGAACCAACAATTCTTGATGGTGATCTTGAATGACACACATTCTCCACTTAGAGAAGCCTCATTGAAGTAATTTTCCTACTTGAATATGATAGGTTTTAGCATTTATCATGTGCATGACAACAATGAGATCCTATTATCCTTATATTATGTAGTCAACTAACCAAGGATGACTCTAATATAGAGTAATCCGTAGATAGGTAATACATGTTGTTGCTCATATTAACTATTCAATATGATGACTATGTGTTCATTGTTTCTTAGCATGCATGTGTCCATGCACAAGACAACAAGGACCACTTCTCTAGTTATTCTTCACATGGGTGTGGATACAACCGGGATGTATATGGGTTAATGTTGATAGGAGGGATACAAGTGCATGGGCTTGCCCAAGCTATCATATGAAGGATATCGAGGGTTTATTACCTTTTTACCTTTTTTTTAACTGTCTTTTTCCAAGATTAAATTTTAGTGTATTAACACAAACATATTAAGATTTCAGTGAACTATTGACTTGATTGTCAGTTGGTAATAAATATGCAATCGTTCAGATGACCTTTGTTGAAGTAGCATGTCATTTGCTTCAACAATGAAACTAAACTACCTTTAGTAATGCTATCCCATTCCCTATGGTAAGGTGAATAGTAACACCATGTCCAACCGTGCATGGCATCACACTTGGTGTAACAACCCGCTTTGTACTGCCTAGTTTATCCTAGTACATATTCATCAGGTCCAATTATGATTGCACACTGGCAACCAATCTTGAATATACAAGGATAACATCCTCAGTTTATAGCTCTTACTCAAATAGTTACACTTATATTTTATCATTGCAGATAGAAAAAACTGAAATAATATAGTCACGAATTTTTGTTGTGGGTTATGAAATAATATAGTTCAACATGAGCTTGTTGTGTACGTATGCATGAGAAATTCAATCTCATAGTCATTAGAGGGAAATTACAAATATGTACTAGGAAAGGTGATACTTAGCATCAAAGTTGTTACAAGAGGTACCAGGAACAGGTTATCATAAGCAATCACTAACAAAGATTATATACGCTGCAATAATTTAGCAAGCTACAATTAGCATACCAATTTTGCGTATTGAGGAAATATCCTCACTCCAAAAGTTCTCGAGACACAACACTGGTTGTCTTTCCTGCCAAGTCATAATGGGAGATACCTTACCATGCTTTCATGGGGTCTGTTTTAAGTACCAGTTTGTAATGTTTGTTACCCAATCTTAAGAAGGGAAGCACATTTGACAGATGAGATGGTCACAATGCCTAAGAATTCAACATTGTATATGTATATGAAGTCAGCCACAATGTCTAATTGTATAGCAGCGACCATGAATGCAAAATACCATATACTTAGTGTGTGCCCAATATGTGGTGGACTGTTAGATAATTCTGGGCATCATTACTACAATGGGCATTGGGATAGTATTTATGATTTTCCTAGCAACCATTAGAAACTTCCATTATTGCAGCTGCCACCCCCTAGCTTATGAAACTTATCCCAGTGTCTAGACTAGGGATTCCAAAGGTCTTGCTCACCTCCACCCTGCATATGTGAACCAATCCCAGTGTACCGACCAGGGATTCCAAAGGTCTTGTCCCACCTCCACCCTGCATATGGGAATCAATTCCAATGTACCGACTAGGGACTCCAGAGGTTGTATCCCACCTCCACCCTACAAATGGGAACCAGTTCCAATCTACCAACCAGGGACTCTAGAGGTCTTATCCCACCTCCACCCTACATATGGGAACCAGTTCCAATGTACCGACTGTTAGTGTCAGTCTTTGCAGCCTTCCTCCAGTGATCAAACATGCTCTTACAAGGTGATTTCAAGGTCAAATTTTGTCATTTCAGTGAGTCTTCAAGTAAAATTTGGTCACTAGGTATTAGGTCTAGGGTTTGTTTTCACTCTTTTCAAAGTTGTCCAAATGTCGGTCCATGTCACCATTCAGCTGAGTGTACCATCATTCATAGGTTTTCATCATCATGTCAGGTTCCAATGGGTCATTTTACACCTTGTTCATGCTTCAGTTGTGCCTAGGTAAGGTTCATTTCCCTCTCCTAGGGTTTTGGAGGTAATTTCTCTTGGATGGTCAAATCATCAGCAAAACTTGTATCCTGATGTTCATACACCTTTCCCTATCCTTAATGTACCTTATTAAACACTTCCCATCATTGAGATCCCCCAAATTCCTCATTTTCGCACAAACCCTAGTTTCTTGCTACAACTTGGCAATTTTCTAGGCTAGGCCTGTGTTTTTCCCTTTTGGACCCCTTCCCCTCACTCAATCTCTAAAATTCCACTTTCCCCTACTTCCTAACATCCCTCCCTACTTCCCAAAATTTTCTCAAGAATTTAGAAGCCCCTTATCCCTTTCATTTTGCTTCATTTCGACAAATCCCTTGCTCCACACATCGGGATAGGTTTTACTCCAATGATGTTTTTGAGCAATAAAAGATGAATTTTCGAAAAATGAGAGAGGTTTTTGTCCAAAATAGGCCAAGGAAGAAAACATTTCTTCACGTTTTACACAGGTGCCATGGTTTTAGAGAAATTTCAAAAATACAGTTTCCTCAGGAGAATTGATGCACCTCTGAAGTGACCTTGGGAAAATAAAGATTTCTCCTAGCTTGGTTGGCCAAATTACTTTCTTGATGAGTAAAATGATAACTAGACACAAATATCTTTCCAATGAGCTATCATGAACTCGATTTTGAGTTGAGGAAGACCTTCAAAAGTTTCCTGCAACAGCACTCTGCCTTGAGGCAGCCTCATTTTGCACATTTTGACTAGTCTTGGGAGATTTGATTTTGACAGGGTAAATGAACTCAAAATTGAAAAATTCCAGTTGGGTTGGAAAGTAGACTCAATAATATTTCCAACGAGCTATCCTGTGCCCAATTTGGACACTGGGAAGGCCTCCAAAAGCCTCCTGCAAAAAGGTGCTACGCATTGAGATGGCGCTACGCATTGGGCAGTGGTTTGCAGTGTAATTTTGTAACTGGCGCTACGCATTGGGCTAAAAAGCTTGAAATACATTCAAATATTCCACCAAAACTCTCAAATTGATAAATTCTTCATTTCCCAAATAATTTAACATCCCTCCATGACCAATGAATGAATTTCTCTTGGTGCTTATGGTGATTTAATGAGAAAAAATCAAAACCCTACCTCTTTACATTTCTTGCCAAAAGCAGTTGCATAGGGTTTTCAAATTGCATGTTTCACTGCCAATTCCACTCCTAGCTATCTCTCACTCCCTCACTCCTTTATTCCTTCATTTTTTTTTCCCTTTCGTTACATTTCATCCACTCATTCCTTAATTCCCATATACCTAATCAACCAACCCTAAATCCCTAATCCCACTATCCCAAACCCTAGTCAAATATCCCCAAAACCCTAATTTCCATCCCAAACCCTAGATATCATCTCCTAAACCCTTTCATTCCCTAAAATCATACAGCTAGCATCAAACCCTCCCCTCATCAGTCCCATTCATTCATGGAGCTCCAAAACATGAAAGCAAAACAACAAGCTGCCCAAAGGAGCCAAAGTGAGATGACATCCATTGAGCAAGAAATTGAGGCTAATCGCGAAACTTGAATTGAAAGGGTAAATATTCATTTGGAAAAGCTATTGGAGAAAGCCAACAAGGAAAATAACATGTTGAGGCACATGAAGAATCATTATTGGGCGAGAAATCATGTTTGCAAGGCACAAATCAAGATCCTGAAGGCAAAGTTAAAGAGGGCATTAAAGCGTCGCAAAAGGAATGATAGACTCCAAATTTTGGCCGAAGCTTCCTTGGCCCAGCATAGCACATGATGGTGGACATTCAGCCCAAATTTCAAGAAATTTGGGACACATTTTGTCAATTTTGATTTTTTTGGCCTTAACACAGATTTTTCTGCCCGACACGTCGCGCCACTTGGCGCGTGCTTATGATTGGGAGCTCCTCTTGGGTAAAACTTTGCATTTTTGGATTTTTCATGAAAATTTATGCATGCCTACCCATTACCTAGATATTTTGACAATTTTTGGGTTGTCAGAATGGTCAAAAACACCCTCAAAATGACCTTTCTGCCCCTTTTTGGACACACAGGAAGAAGTGTTGGGAAAACTCATTTTTGGAGGGGAAAATGGAAAAAAAATTCAGAAATTCCACTTGGGTTGGAAATTAGACAGGTAAATATTTCCAACGAGCTATCCTGCACTCAATTTGGACACTGGGAAGGCCTTCAAAACTGGCTCCAAACTGGCGCGATGCGTAGAGATTTTAGGCGCGACGCATTGGGGATATTGGCTCATTTTTCACTCAGTAACTCTGTTTTTCACCTAGTTTTGGCCAGTTTGACTTTCTTACTTCCAAATGTAAAACTCTTGATGTAATATGATGTAATTTGATGGGTCTTGATGTAATTTTGGCAAATTTTTACTCATGGAAGTAGATTCATTCATCAAAAGGTGAATTGTAACTGAATGAATCAGTTTCCTATCTTATAGAGGCAAGTTGTTCCACTGCCTATTTTCCAGTTCTTAGTTTAGATCTTGTTGAAACAACTCCTAAACTAGTGAGCTCAACCCCTAGAGGCTGGGGATGAGTTAGTGTTGTCTATATCTTGTAGTTTTTCAGTCATTAGCATGGGTTGGACACTTGGGATTGCTTTGAGCTTCAATGTACATTTCATCTCTGCAGTTTGGCAAAGGAATAGACCAGGGTTTGCAACACTCCTTGGGATTCATGTGGCTCTTTGTTTTGATGATGTGTTTCTCTCTGTTATTGTAAGTTTACTAGTGTTTTATGTGTATCATCTTCCCTCTTATTTCTTCTTAAGTTAAACAAACAAGGATAAAGGTGGAATTCATTAGATTTGTAGTGCTCTACCTTGAGTTTTGTTTAATTTTCTATGTTTTCAACTGTCTGATGAGGATTATTGAAAGTCTCTTGCCCTCTTCAACTCCTCACCGGTCTGAACTATTCATTTCATTCAAAATTAAAGTGTCAAAACAATTTCCTACCTTGCCCCATTCAGATCTCTGCAAAAACTAGGCCTCATTCCCCAAACCCAAAATCTGCCTTTCCCTTTGATCCAAAAAACACCCTTAAAATCAAATCAAACTCTTTTACATATATACCTAGCCTAAAATCAGCCTTTATTCAAGTCATCTCAAGCCTCACTAATCATTTTTTGCTGAGATTGACCAGGAGAGAGCCCTCTCCCGATCTGGTAGGGCTAGCTACCAGGTTAAGCGTGGTTTGATGTTACCTTAGATTCTGCCTTTCTCAGCCTGAGGTAGATTTAGGTCAATAACATAGTGGCGACCATACTGGGGAGAAAATTTTGTTGTTTTCTTTATAAACTACAGACGGAGCCTGAAGTTAGCCAGGTAGCCTTCGAAACGCTCTTGCTTTGCATTAGCAAAAGTAGATGAATGTTGCTTCAGTCAATCTCCGGTCTAGTTTATGAACTGAACATCTAGTTTCCTCAGTAAGATCTAATCAAGTTCAGATCTGATTGTTGATGGTGGACAACGATCAGACACCGCAAGGCTGAAATCATTCACCTGGCGACTCTAAATCAATTTCGAGATCAGATCTAAGGACTCCACTGGAGGATGAACCTGACCAGCAAAAACATTAAAGGACAATATGGGAAGATCAGGTATTCAAGTTGGAATTTCATCCAAGACATTTTGTTCTTTGTCATAAATTATTTCTTCTCTTTTCCAGAGAATATCAAGAAGGCTTTGCAAAGTATATTGTATTTGAGAAAAGATCCTCGCCCTGCATTTGACTCTTTCCCTTTGAATATTGTGAATACCAAAGATTTGCATGTTTTTGAGCTTGATCAAAACCTTTCTTCCGAATATTTTGATGACCATCTTCAAACTGATGAACCTCAAGAGACCAAGACTGATTCGGCAGCATTTGTACATACCCCTATACCTTGTAAAATTCCAGATCAATACAAGCCTCTGATTTTACCTCCTATATCCCATGCTTTCCCTAAAAATCTTGATCTATATCTACCAAGATTTGATGGTGAACGCGACAACATCACTGCTGAGAGACATGTTCTGAATTTTGAATCTTTTCTTGACCTTTTTGAAGTTGATGAAAAGGATGTCAATATTAGGCTTTTTGCTCTTTCTTTGCAAGGCAAAGTCAAGAGCTGGTTGAAAACCTTGCCTGATGCGAGCATCTCAGATTTCCATCAGTTCGTCAAAGTTTTCCTCGACAGGTGGGTGGTCAGACAGAACCCTTTCTTGATTATAGAAGAGTATAACCAACTGAAAAGACTGCCAGAGGAGATAGTACAATAGTTTTCTGCCAGATTTAACAAAGTTTATTATTCGATGCAAATTGATATAAGGCCTCCTCCTGGATCTGCTCTCTTGCACTACCCGGGTGCCTTTGATCCAGAAATGGAGATTTAGCTGAGATAAAGGAATCTTCCAACACTTGAAGAGATGCAGAACAATGCAGTAGATGTAGAGGCTCATTTGCGGATCCGAAGGGCAAAGTTGAAAGAAGAAGAGATGAAAAACATGGATCCAGATAAATCGACATCTCTAGAGGTAAAGCTTGACATTTTGGTAAGTGCAGTGGAAGAGATGATGCAGAGGATCATCACAAGGAATGAGTATAATGTTCAAGCCCATGGCTCGCTGATTGAAGAAGAACAAGTTGTTGATCCAAAACATTTTGTTTCTTATCCTAGTTGTCATAGATCTGATATTGATTGTTTTGTAGATCATCTTGGAGAAGAGAGATCTGTTGATATGACATGTATGCTTGATGATGTGTTTTATACTGATGATTTGCCTCAGTTTGATCAGTATGATGATGATTATGTTCTCCAAATAGAAGCTAATCTTGCAGACAAATCAGCAGCTAGTTTATGGAAGGAGGAAGTTCACTTTCAGCAACTCGAGTACAGTGATCAACTGATGCATATCAGCTATGACAGTGACGAGGAAAGTGCAGAAAATTTTGAAGTAAGTGAAGGATCTTTGCCTTTTTGTTTTGATTCGTTTCAGTTGATCAGAGACAACTTCCATGCAATCAGAAATCAACTGTCAACAAGTCTTGATCTGGACCATCTTGAGGGCAATGAAAACCTTGTTCAAGACTTCTCATATCCAGATTTGCAGCCCCCGAATGCCATTGATTGTCAAGTTGCAGATGAAGACTTGGAAGCTAGCACATATGATCAAATGATGCAAGATGATTCTGTACCATTTTGTTTTGAATCATTTCAGTTTTTGAAGGGTAAATTGCATAGTAAATCTTTAAATGAGCAGCCTGTAGGAAATCATGTAATCTCATCGGAACCAATAGAAAATGGGTTGCAACAGTATTTTAAAGTTTTTCACGATCCAATAGCTGATGTGTTGGATGATGTCTGCAGTCAAATTCTTTCTCCATTGACTTTATGTAAGCTTGAAACGTGTACTGATACAAACTTGATCCGACAGCCGGTCTCTTTTTCATTTTTAGCAGGAATCTCGTCACAAAGCTCAGATCAAAGTTTGCATTCATGGTATCAGGAGAAGAGAAGTAATCCATTGGATGAGCTAAGTCCCAGTGTGCATGAACTTCAAGATCCTTATGCAGTGTTTTTGGAGGCGGATAGAGAATCCATATCATTCAACGGATTTGTTCACAAGTTTTCATGGGAGTTTCCTTTCAGTAGTTATCTCTTGTTGTTCATAAACAAGCACTTGCGGAGAATTCAAACAGCAGCTGGAATACTTACTTGGTTGCATTGGTTGTTTCATTTCACTTGATTAGGTGATTAATGAAACTGTTAGAGTAGGTTGTATTGAATAAGCTTCATATTGAGCATTTTTTCCAGTTTTTCGGTTGTGTTTAAGTATCGAGTCAATTTTTAGTTGAGTGAGAGTCAATTTGTGTCATCAAGTCATCAGATTTCAGTCATGCATTTCAGCTTGAGTTTTTCACTCCATTGCCCAATGGATGAAGGCACTGTCTGCTTTCCAAAGATCTATAGTTCTTGGCACTTCCAAGGAGCTACCATCCCCATTGGAGACAATGTTTGTGTCAGTCTTTGCAGCCTTCCTCCAGTGATCAAACATGCTCTTACAAGGTGATTTTAAGGTGTCAAGATCAAATTTTGTCATTTCAATGAGTCTTCAATTAAAATTTGGTCACTAGGTATTAGGTCTAGGGTTTGTTTTCACTCTTTTCAAAGTTGTCCAAATGTCGGTCCATGTCACCATTCCGCTGAGTGTACCATCATTCAGAGGTTTTCATCATCATGTCAAGTTCCAATGGGTCATTTTACACCTTGTTCATGCTTCAGTTGTGCCTAGGTAAGGTTCATTTCCCTCTCCTAGGGTTTTGGAGGTAATTTCTCTTGCATGGTCAAATCATCAGCAAAACTTGTATCCTCATGTTCATACACCTTCCCCTATCCTTAATGTACCTTATTAAACATTTCCCATCACTGAGATCCCAAAAATTCCTCATTTCCGCACAAACCCTAGTTTCTTGCTACAACTTGGCAATTTTCTAGGCTAGGCCTGTGTTTTTCCCTTTTGGACCCCTTCCCCTCACTCAATCTCTGAAATTCCACTTTCCCCTACTTCCTAAAATCCCTCCCTACTTCCAAAAATTTTAACAAGAATTTAGAAGCCCCTTATCTCCTTCATTTCGCTTCATTTCGACAAATCCCTTGTTCCACATATCGGGATAAGTTTTACTCCAATGATGTTTCTGAGCAATAAAAGATGAATTTGGGAAAAATGAGAGAGGTTTTTGTCCAAAATAGGCCAAGGAAGAAAAAAATCCTTCACTTTTTACACAGGTGTCATGGTTTTAGAGAAATGTCAAAAATACAGTTGCCTCGGGAGAATTGATGCACCTCTGAAGTGACCTTGGGAAGATCAACATTTCTCTTAGCTTGGTTGGCCAAATTACTTGCTTGATGATTCAAATGATAACTAGACACAAAGATATTTCCAATGAGATATCATGAGCTCAATTTGGAGTTGAGGAAGACCTTCAAAAGTTGACTGCAACAGCATTCTTCCTTGAGGCAGCCTCATTTTGCACATTTTGACCAGTCTTGGGAGATTTGATTTTTGATAGGGCAAATTAACTCCAAATTGAAAAATTCCAGTTGGGTTGGAAAGTAGACTCAATAAGCTTTCCAACAAGCTATCCTATGCCCAATTGGGACACAGGGAATGTCTCCAAAAGTCTCCTGCAAAAAGGCGCGGCGCATAAAGATGGCGCAACGCATTGGGCAGCCCTCTGCAATGTAAAAAATGAACTGGCGCGATGCATTGAGATGGTGCGGCGCATTGGGCTAAAAAGCCTGAAATCCATTAAAATCTTCCACCAAAGCTCTCAAATTGCTAAATTCTTCATTTCCAAAGTAAGTTAATATCCCTCCATGACCAATGAATGAATTTCTCTTGGTGCTTATGGTGATTTAATGAGAAAAAATCAGAACCCTACCTCTTTACATTTCTTGCCAAAAGCAGTTGCATAGGGTTTTCAAATTGGATGTTTCACTGCCAATTCCACTCCTAGCTATCTCTCACTCCCTCACTCCTTTATTCCTTCATTTTTTTTCCCTTTCGTTACATTTCATCCACTCATTCCTTAATTCCCATATACCTAATCAACCAACCCTAAATCCCTAGTCCCACTATCCCAAACCCTAGTCAAATATCCCCAAAACCCTAATTTCCATCCCAAACCCTAGATATCATCTCCTAAACCCTTTCATTCCCTAAAATCCTACAGCTAGAATCAAACCCTCCCCTCATTAGTCCCATTCATTCATGGAGCTCCAAAACATGAAAGCAAAATAGCAAGCTGCCCAAAGGAGCCAAAGTGAGATGACATCCATTGAGCAAGAAATTGAGGCTAATCGCGAAAATTGACTTGAAAGGGTAAATATTCATTTTGAAAAGCTGTTGGAGAAAGCCAATAAGGAAAAGAACATGTTGAGGCACATGAAGAATCATTATTGGGCGAGAAATCATGTTGGCAAGGCACAAATCAAGATTGTGAAGGTAAAGCTAAAGAGGGCATTAAAGCATCGCAAAAGGCATGATAGACTCCAAATTTTGGCTGTAGCTTCCTTGGCTCAACATAGCACATGATGGTGGACATTCAGCCCAAATTTCAAGAAATTTGGGACACATTTTTTCAATTTTGATTTTTTTGGCCTTAACACAGAGTTTTCTGCCCGACGCGTCGCGCCACTTGGCCCGCGCTTATGATTGGGAGCTCCTCTTGGGTAAAACTTTTCATTTTTGGATTTTTCATGAAAATTTATGCATGCCTACCCATTACCTAGATATTTTGACAATTTTTGGATTGTCGAAATGGTCAAAAACACCCTAAAAATGACATTTCTGCCCCTTTTTGGACTCACAGGAAGCAATGTTGGGAAAACTAATTTTTGGAGGGGCAAATGGAAACCAAATTCAGAAATTCCACTTGGGTTGGAAATTAGACAGGCAAAGCTTTCCAACGAGCTATCCTACGCTCAATTTGGACATCGGGAAGGCCTTCAAAACTGGCTTCAAATTGGCGCGACGCGTAGAGATTTCAGGCGCAACGCATTAGGGATATTGGCTCATTTTTCACTCAATAACTCTGTTTTTCGCCTAGTTTTGGCCAGTTTGACTTTATTACTTCCAAATGTAAAACTCTTGATGTAATATGATGCAATTCGATGGGTCTTGATGTAATTTTGGCAAATTTTTACTCATGGAAGTAGATTCATTCATCAAAAGGTGAATTGTAACTGAATGAATCAGTTTTCTATCTTATAGAGGCAAGTTGTTCCACTGCCTATTTTCTAGTTCTTAGTTTAGATCTTGTTGAAACAACTCCTAAACTAGTGAGCTCGACCCCTAGAGGCTGGGGATGAGTTATTGTTGTCTATATCTTGTAGTTTTTCAGTCATTAGCATGGGTTGGACACTTGGGATTGCTTTGAGCTTCATTGTACATTTCATCTCTGCAGTTTGGCAGAGGAATAGACCAAGGTTTGCAACACTCCTTGGGATTCATGTGGCTCTTTGTTTTGATGATGTTTTTCTCTTTGTTATTGTAAGTTTACTAGTGTTTTATGTGTATCATCTTCCCTCTTATTTCTTTTTAAGTTAAACAAACAAGGATAAAGGTGGAATTCATTAGATTTGCAGTGCTCTACCTTGTGTTTTGTTTAATTTTCTATGTTTTCAACTATCTGAAGAGGATTTTTGAAAGTCTCTTGCCCTCTTCAACTCCTCTCCATTCTGAGCTATTCATTTCATTCAAAATTTAAGTGTCAAAACAATTGCCTACCTTGCCCCATTCAAATCTCTACAAAAACTAGGCCTCATTCCCCAAACCCAAAATCTGCCTTTCCCTTTGATCCAACAAACACCCTTAAACTCAAATCAAACTCTTTTACATATATACCTAGCCTAAAATTAGTCTTTATTCAAGTCATCTCAAGCCTCACTGATCATTTTTTGCTGAGATTTACCAGGAGAGAGCCCTCTCCCGATCTGGTAGGGCTAGCTACCAGGTTAAGCGTGGTTTGATGTTACCCTAGATTCTGCCTTTCTCAGCCTGAGGTAGATTTAGGCCAATAACATAGTGGCGACCATACTGGGGAGAAAATTTTGTTGTTTTCTTTATAAACTACAGACGGAGCCTGAAGTTAGCCAGGTAGCCTTCGAAACTCTCTTGCTTTGCATTAGCAAAAGTAGATGAATGATGCTTCAGTCAATCTCCGGTCTAGTTTATGAACTGAACATCTAGTTTCCTCAGTAAGATCTAATCAAGTTCAGATCTGATTGTTGATGGTGGACAACGATCAAACACCACAAGGCTGAAATCATTCACTTGGCAACTCTAAATCAATTTCGAGATCAGATCCAAGGACTCCACTGGAGGATGAACCTGACCAACAGAAACATGAAAGGACAATATGGGAAGATCAGGTATTCAAGTTGGAATTTCATCCAAGACATTTTGTTCTTTGTCATAAATTATTTCTTCTCTTTTCCCGAGAATATCAAGAAGGCTTTGCAAAGTATATTGTATTTGAGAAAATATCCTCGGCCTGCATTTGACTCTTTCCCTTTGAATATTGTGAATACCAAAGATTTGCATGCTTTTGAGCTTGATCAAAACCTTTCTTCCGAATCTTGTGATGACCATCTTCAAACTGATGAACCTCAAGAGACCAAGACTGATTCTGTAGCATTTGTACATACCCCTATACCTTGTAAAATTCCAGATCGATACAAGCCTCTAATTTTACCTCCTATATCCCATGCTTTCCCTATAAATCATGATCTATATCTACCAAGATTTGATGGTGAATGCGACAACATCACTGCTGAGAGACATGTTCTGAATTTTGAATCTTTTCTTGACCTTTTTGAAGTTGATGAAGAGGATGTTAGTATTAGGCTTTTTGCTCTTTCTTTGCAAGGCAAAGTCAAGAGTTGGTTCAAAACCCTGCCTGATGCGAGCATCTTAGATTTCCAGCAGTTCGTCAAAGTTTTCCTCGACAGGTGGGTGGTCAGACAAAACCCTTTCTTGATTATAGAAGGGTATAACCAGCTGAAAAGACTACCAGGGGAGATAGTACAACAATTTTTTGCCATATTTAACCAAGTTTATTATTCGATGCAAATTGATATAAGGCCTCCTCCTGGATCTGCTCTCTTGCACTACCCGGGTGCCTTTGATCCAGAAATGGAGTTTGAGCTAAGAGAAAGGAATCTTGCAACACTTGAAGAGATGCAAAACAGTGCAGTAGATGTAGAGGCTCATTTGCGGATCCGAAGGGCAAATTTGAAAGAAGAAGAGATGAAAAACATGGATCCAAAGAAATCGACATCTCTAGAGGTAAAGCTTGACATTTTGGTAAGTGTCGTGGAAGAGATGATGCAGAGGATCATCACAAGGAATGAGTATAATGTTCAAGCCCATGGCTCGCTGATTGAAGAAGAACAAGTTGTTGATCCAAAACATTTTGTTTCTTATCCCAGTTGTCATATATCTGATAATAATTGTTTTGTAGATCATCTTGGAGAAGAGAGATCTGTTGATATGACATGTATGCTTGATGATGTGTTTTATACTGATGATTTGCCTCAGTTTGATCAGTATGATGATGATTATGTTCTCCAAACAAAAGCTAATCTTGGAAACAAATCAGCAGCTAGTTTGTGGAAGGAGGAAGTTCACTTTCAGCAGCTTGAGTACAGTGATCAAACGATGCATATCAGCTATGACAGTGACGAGGAAAGTGCAGAAAATTTTGAAGTAAGTGAAAGATCTTTGCCTTTTTGTTTTGATTCGTTTCAGTTGATCACAGACAACTTCCATGCAATCAGAAATCAACTGTCAACAAGTCTTGATCTGGACCATCTTGAGGGCAATGAAAACCTTGTTCAAGACTTCTCATTTCCAGATTTGCAGCCCCCGAATGCCATTGATTGTCAAGTTGCAGATGAAGACTTGGAAGCTAGCACATATGATCAAATGATGCAAGATGATTCTATACCATTTTGTTTTGAATCATTTCATTTTTTGAAGGGTAAATTGCATAGTAAATCTTTAAATGAGCAGCCTGTAGGAAATCATGTAATCTCATCGGAACCAATAGAAAATGGGTTGCAACAGTATTTTAAAGTTTTTCACGATCCAATAGCTGATGTGTTGGATGATGACTGCAGTCAAAGTCTTTCTCCATTGACTTTATGTAAGCTTGAAATGTGTACTGATACAAGCTTGATCCGGCTGTCGGTCTCTTTTTCATTTTCAGCAGGATTCTCGTCACAAAGCTTAGATCAAAGTTTTCATTCATGGTATGAGGAGAAGAGAAGTAATCCATTGGATGAGCTAAGTCCCAGTGTGCATGAACTTCAAGATCCTTATGCAGTGTTTTTGGAGGCGGATAGAGAATCCATATCATTCAACAGATTTGTTCACAAGTTTTCATGGGAGTTTCCTTTCAGTAGTTATCTCTTGTTGTTCATAAACGAGCACTTGCGGAGAATTCAAACAGCAGCTGGAATACTTACTTGGTTGCATTGGTTGTTTCATTTCACTTGATCAGGCGATGAATGAAACTGTTAGAGTAGGTTGTATTGAATAAGCTTCATATTGAGCATTTTTTCCAGTTTGTCGGTTGTGTTTAAGTATCGAGTCAATTTTTAGTTGAGTGAGAGTCAATTTGTGTCGTCAAGTCATCAGTTTTCAGTCATGCATTTCAGCTTGAGTTTTTCACTCCATTGCCAAATGGATGAAGGCATTGTCTGCTTTCCAAAGATCTATAGTTCTTGGCACCTCCAAGGAGCTACCATCCCCATTGGAGCCAATGTTAGTGTCAGTCTTTGCAGCCTTCCTCCAATGATCAAACATGCTCTTACAAGGTGATTTTAAGGTGTCAAGGTCAAATTTGTCATTTCAATGAGTCTTCAAGTAAAATTTGGTCACTAGGTATTAGGTCTAGGGTTTGTTTTCACTCTTTTCAAAGTTGTCCAAATGTCGGTCCATGTCACCATTCAGCTGAGTGTACCATCATTCATAGGTTGTCATCATCATGTCAGGTTCCAATGGGTCATTTTACACCTTGTTCATGCTTCAGTTGTGCCTAGGTAAGGTTCATTTCCCTCTCCTAGGGTTTTGGAGGTAATTTCTCTTGGATGGTCAAATCATCAGCAAAACTTGTATTCTCATGTTCATACACCTTTCCCTATCCTTAATGTACCTTATTAAACATTTCCCATCACTGAGATCCCCAAAATTCCTCATTTCCGCACAAACCCTAGTTTCTTGCTACAACTTGGCAATTTTCTAGGCTAGACCCGTGTTTTTCCCTTTTGGACCCCTTCCCCTCACTCAATCTCTGAAATTCCACTTTCCCCTGCTTCCTAACATCCCTCCCTACTTCCAAAAATTTTCTCAAGAATTTAGAAGCCACTTATCCCCTTCATTTCGCTTCATTTCGACAAATCCCTTATTCCACATATCGGGATAAGTTTTACTCCAATGATGTTTCTGAGCAATAAAAGATGAATTTTGGAAAAATGAGAGAGGTTTTTGTCCAAAATAGGCCAAGAAAGAAAAACTTCTTTCACTTTTTACACAGGTGTCATGGTTTTAGAGAAAGTTTAAAAATACAGTTGCCTCAGAAGAATTGATGCACCTCTGAAGTGACCTTGGGAAGATCACGATTTATCCTAGCTTGGTTGGCCAAATGACTTGCTTGATGAGTCAAATGATAACTAGACACAAAGATATTTCTAATGAGCTATCATGAGCTCAATTTGGAGTTGAGAAAGACCTTCAAAAGTTGACTGCAATGGAACTCTGCCTTGAGGCAGCCTCATTTTGCACATTTTGACCAGTCTTGGGAGATTTGATTTTTGACAGGGAAAATTAACTCCAAATTGAAAAATTACAGTTGGGTTGGAAAGTAGACTCAATAAGATTTCCAACGAGCTATCCTGTGTCCAATTTGGACACCGGAAAGGTCTCCAAAATTCTCTTGCAAAAATGCGCGGCGCATAGAGATGGTGCGACGCATTGGGCAACCCTCTGCAATGTAAAAAATGAACTGGCGCGACGCATTGAGATGGCGCGGCACATTGGGCTAAAAAGCCTGGAATCCATTCAAATATTCCACCAAAGCTCTCAAATTGCTAAATTCTTCATTTCCCAAGTAAGCTAATATCCCTCCATGACCAATGAATGAATTTCTCTTGGTGCTTATGGTGATTTAATGAGAAAAAATCAAAACCCTACCTCTTTACATTTCTTGCCAAAAGCAGTTGCATAGGGTTTGCAAATTGCATGTTTCACTGCCAATTAAACTCCTAGCTATCTCTCACTCCCTCACTCCTTTATTCCTTCATTTTTTTTTCCCTTTCGTTACATTTCATCCACTCATTCCTTAATTCCCATATACCTAATCAACCAACCCTAAATCCCTAATCCCACTATCCCAAACCCTAGTCAAATATCCCCAAAACCCTAATTGCCATCCCAAACCCTAGATATCATCCCCTAAACCCTTTCATTCCCTAAAATCCTACAGCTAGCATCAAACCCTCCCCTCATTAGTCCCATTCATTCATGGAGCTCCAAAACATGAAAGAAAAACAGCAAGCTGCCCAAAGGAGCCAAAGTGAGATGACATCCATTGAGCAAGAAATTGAGGCTAATCGCGAAACATGACTTGAAGGGGTAAATATTCATTTGGAAAAGCTGTTGGAGAAAGCCAACAAGGAAAAGAACATGTTGGGGCACATGAAGAATCATTATTGGGCGAGAAATCATGTTTGCAAGTCACGAATCAAGATCCTGAAGGCAAAGTTAAAGAGGGCATTAAAGGGTCGCAAAAGGCATGATAGACTCCAAATTTTGGCCGAAACTTCCTTGGCCCAGCATAGCACATGATGGTGGACATTCAGCCCAAATTTCAAGAAATTTGGGACACATTTTTTCAATTTTGATTTTTTTGGCCTTAACACAGATTTTTCTGCCCAACGCGTCACGCCACTTGGCGCACGCTTATGATTGGGAGCTCCTCTTGGGTAAAACTTTGCATTTTTGGATTTTCCATGAAAATTTATGCATGCCTACCCATTACCTAGAGATTTTGACAATTTTTGGGTTGCCGGAATGGTCAAAAACACCCTAAAAATGACCTTTCTGCCCTTTTTTGGACACACAGGAAGCAATGTTGGGAAAACTCATTTTTGGAGGGGCAAATGGAAACCAAATTCAGAAATTCCACTTGGGTTGGAAATTAGACAGGCAAATCTTTCCAACGAGCTATCCTGCGCTCAATTTGGACACCGAGAAGGCCTTCAAAACTGGCTCCAAACTGGCGCGACGCGTAGAGATTTCAGGCGTGACGCATTGGGGATATTGGCTCATTTTTCATTCAGTAACTCTGTTTTTCGCCTAGTTTTGGCCAGTTTGAATTTCTTACTTCCAAATGTAAAACTCTTGATGTAATATGATGTAATTTGATGGGTCTTGATGTAATTTTGGCAAATTTTTACTCATGGAAGTAGATTCATTCATCAAAAGGTGAATTGTAACTAAATGAATCAGTTTCCTATCTTATAGAGGCAAGCTGTTCCACTGCCTATTTTCCAATTCTTAGTTTAGATCTTGTTGAAACAACTCCTAAACTAGTGAGCTCGACCCCTAGAGGTTGGGGATGAGTTAGTGTTGTCTATATCTTGTAGTTTTTCAGTCATTAGCACGGGTTGGACACTTGGGATTGCTTTGAGCTTCATTGTACATTTCATCTCTGTAGTTTGGCAAAGGAATAGACCAGGGTTTGCAGCACTCCTTGGGATTCATGTGGCTCTTTGTTTTGATGATGTGTTTCTCTCTGTTATTGTAAGTTTACTGGTGTTTTATGTGTATCATTTTCCCTCTTATTTCTTCTTAAGTTAAACAAACAACAATAAAGCATTATGGGAATTTTGAGGTCTAAAATGGGCCTCCTAAGGAAATAATAAAATAATAGCTAAACCAATAAAATAATATTTATGAATTTGCAATTCACTTTTTGCACCACAATCCATGTAACCATAGTTAAATTCAATTCAAAAGTTGTACCAAAATAAAATTAATAAAAAAATTGTATTGATGTGACTATAAATAAGAATGATATTTTCAAGAAAAAATCATTTTCATTGAACAACTAATGCATTTGTCCTTTGTACTAAAATATCTTAAAATAAAATATAAATATAAATTTTTAATTATATTATATGATATTAATTAAAATTTATATTATTTAAATTGTATAATAACATGTAATTAATATACTATATAAAAATAATATAATATAATATAATATAATAAATATATAGGGATATGCATTAGTTATTTCAAAAAATATGAAATGACAATAATATATTTTTATTCAAAAAGTGTGAAATGACATTTATTATGAGTACTTTACTTTGACTTTAAAAGTACTTAGAGCACGACCATGGTTAACCATGAGTTTTTATGCACCATTGAGAATTTAACAAATAAGTACCTTTAACTCACGCAATGCCACCTCAACCATTAGGGATGATGTCATCCCCTAAAATGTGATTGGTTCTCATAAAGTGAATTTTGATTGTACATTTTTCTTAGGAGGCCCATTTTAGACCGCAAAATTCCCCTAATGGTGGAATTCATTAGATTTGCAGTGCTCTACCTTGAGTTTTGTTTAATTTTCTATGTTTTCAACTGTCTGAATAGGATTGTTGAAAGTCTCTTGCCCTCTTCAACTCCTCACCGGTCTGAGCTATTCATTTCATTCAAAATTGAAGTGTCAAAACAATTGCCTACCTTGCCCCATTCAAATCTCTGCAAAAACTAGGCCTCATTCCCCAAACCCAAAATTTGCCTTTCCCTTTGATCCAAAAAACACCAAAATCAAATCAAACTCTTTTACATATATACCTAACCTAAAATCAGCCTTTATTCAAGTCATCTCAAGCCTCATTGATCATTTTTTGCTGAGATTGACCAGGAGAGAGCTCTCTCCCGATCTGGTAGGGCTAGCTACCAGGTTAAGCGTGGTTTGATGTTACCCTAGATTCTGCCTTTCTCAGCCTGAGGTAGATTTAGGCCAATAACACCGACTAGGGACTCCATAGGTCTTGTCCCACCCCCACCCTACATATAGGAACTTAGTTCCAATGTACTGACCAGTGACTCCAGAGGTCTTGTCCCACCTCCACCCTGCATATAGGAACTAGTTCCAATGTACCGACTAGGGACTCCAGAGGTCTTGTCCTACATTCACCCTACATATAGGAACCAGTCCCAAGGTACATACCAGTGATTCTAGAGGAATTACTCCCTGAAACTACAAATTTATTACCTCCACCTCATGTTGGGAATCTAGAGGATACTAACTTTGATTATCTAGCAAGGAAAACTAGTGAAGGCCTTCACCTTGCCCCCACCCATTTTGTGCTGAGGGACTCCAAAGTGTAATCCTACTCCTCACGTTATTTAAAAACCCTAGCCCCCAGCCATCTTGTGTTGAGGGACTCCAAATGTAATCATCCAGCCTCAATTTATTTAAAAACCCTAGGAAACCAAAGCAATGGTTATGCTTATTGGAAGGAAAGGGGTTTTAAAGTTGTTTTACACTGTTAAGGGACATGAAAACTATCCCAGTTATTCTCCATCCGAAATGACTGACTAGCATAGTGGCTGCAAGCATCGTGCCCTAGGGAAACTACAATATCACAATAGGACGTATCATAACCATTCATTAATAATGGATGCTAGGACGCATCATAACCATTCATTAATAATGTTGAAAGAACAATCTTCACCCAAAGTTTAAGGGTTCCATTCACCATTTGTTTAATGGATGCAGTAAAAATAATGCCAGCAATCGAAATTATGGGTAGGACTTCATTTACCCATCCATACACCCTATTTGGTATTTACCTTGGGTTTTCTTTTGATTTTAGTGAACAAAGGGAATTTGAATGGATTTAACTCACCTTTGGTGTTGTGACTTTCCAATCGCACAGGTCTATCCTGATGTCTTTCTGACCAGAGCACTGCTACCAATACACTTGGTTTTTATCCTTAATTGCTCCTTGATCCTCTACATTCCCACTGCACTCCTTCTCCATTCTCACTACATTTTCCCCACTTCTCCCCTGCCCTCTGATTAGACTTCCCTTTCCTTTGTACTATCCTCACCCTTGTCCCCCCTTGGCCATGTCACCGCTAGTCCATTTTTCTCTCTCAATTAGCTTCCTGCCATTTGGCCTTTATTCCTTTCATTGCCTGCCATTTTCCCTCCTCCCAGTTGGTTCTAGAATTTACAAGGTGGCAAGAAAATTGTTCTCCACCATGTGTTGTTATCATGTAAAATATCTGCGAAGGGTTGCGGAACATTTTTTTTTGGTGTATTCCTACCATTCAAACTCTCTTCTTGTGAGTGTATCCTGCTTATTTTGTCTCAGGTTAGAATCTATGTGCTATATCCCGTCCTAATCATACCCCAAATTTGGTGTGTGCCCTCGCGATTGTGTGCCATACAAGGAACTAAGTCCTGAATATAGTTGGACTTAATTGGTTTATGCCCTTGAAATTGTGCACAAGGGATTATGTTGAATGTTTATTATCTATATTATTAGTAACACTTAGATATTGTTGAGGTCTCTCCTAACTCCCTTAGTTAGTAGGATATATTGTTGCTTTGTGCATTAAACTCATCTTCTCATAATTAAGGTTCTACAGTTTAGAATAGTGTGCTAATTAATAAATATAAGTTGGCTTCTTAAAGACAGACCACTATGTTCACATGACCATAACAAAACCCTAAAACGTGACCATGTTCAGATAATCGAAACAATTAGCATCATAATTACATATAAGCAAGATTACCAGGGTCATTACAGCCCTTCCCTATGAAAGGGAACAATGTCCTCGGTGTTCTATTAGTGTAACACAACTCTTCCTTTTACCAGTAGTGAGGTTATAAATCAGGTCAGATTCCCAATATGCAGTAATGAGAAGGGTTCAACGATATGTTAATCATTGTGAGGGTGAACATTGTACAACAATCACTTGTATAGTATATCACTGACAATAATCTAAAGGCTTTGAACCATATTTAAGGTATGTTATCATTGTGCTCAGAGTCAAGTAAATGTCATTCAAAGTCAGTATTATTATTATTTAAAGTTCAAAGATTAAAAGCATCAAGAATGCTATTCTGAACAAGAAAGATGATATCCCAATTGTTGGCATCAAATAACCATGAGTTCAAACTTCATGCTACAGTGCAAGTAAACTATAACGTCAGTAAAAAAAAAAGTATGCATTCAAGTGTGGGATCACGCAGTAAGAGTATTGACAATGGAATTTTTCATTTTTTATTTTTAAAGAGACCATAAATTCTGTAATAAATCTATGTTGAAAACCCCAAAACAATAAAAAATAGGTGTAACATTAGTGTCACCAACTAGGTCTTTGCATATCTATTGCATTGATTTGTTTTGAGGGTGTTCAAGATCTTAAGTATGTCAAGACGTTGCAATGAGGGCAATGTACCAAGTGTGATCGCGAACTCTTCCACAATGTTGTCACCATTGCAAAGACCTAGAAATGTTAAAGACATATTAGATATAAGTGGTCTTGGTTGTCAAGACAGCAAAATGTCTCATATTGGACTATTAAAGGGAGGACATAATGCATGTATGCTTGGGACTAACAACCGAGTTTCTTGGAGAGGCCTTGAACCTTGACCTGGATAATATATGTAATATATGGGATAGTCCGAGTGAGTCCTTTTTGGACATTTGTAGGTATACTATAACTTCATTCTTTCCTTTTTATTTTCTTGTAAATGTTAGTTATATGCCCCTTGCCTGAAATTTAAACTAATCTATGGGAAAATGCTACCTTCGAGTTGGCATTCTACTCTATGGTTAGGGTTAGGTACATCTTTGGATAATAATATCCGTCCGAAAATATTAAACAGCATTGCCTTTTATCCTCCTAGAATATAAATATGAAAACTCCCCATGCCGATATTTCAACAATGGGAGATGCATACAGCAAGACAATGGCAAACTAACCCAAGAACAATTGGGGAAAGAAGAGCAATTCGATTAGATTCTAGATGATAGATAATAACCTTAACAAAGAAGTAGAGACTTGAGCCAATAAGCATGTTGACTCATGTCAACAAGCCAACCAAAACACACTACAGGCAAGGCCCCAAAAGAAAAAAGTGATCGAAATGCAAACATTATGAGAAGATCGCCTATTGTCACCATACTGTGAGAGTTATCTCCCTTAATCTAGGTACATTACCATGAACTTTAGCCAGCTTACCACACTCTAGAGAGATCCCTTCAAGTAAGAAGGGCTGGTGGAAGGTATCTGTTCCAGTAAATTCACCCAAGGCTTGCACAGGAAAGATGGCTTACGAGTGGCAAGATTTATTCTGGGGTGGATTTGAACCTCAATGGGGTATGAAACACCCCCACTTTAACATCTAACCAAGTTTTCATTAATAGAAAGTAAGTATTGTTTCAGACATGATTCTGGTTGGGATGCAGGGTCTCACAAGGAGGTTTGGGAGCCACCCCTATATCTATCCATGATGATGCGTGGATATTAGGCACATAATGAAATATTTGAAAACGACACTACCTTTGTTTCGAAAAGGAAAACACAACCATCTTCAGAAAATAAATAATCGGTCCTTGTATAATTGTGTCATTTGTATAAGTTGCAGTATTCACGTCCAGTCTTTTTAACAGCCTCTTCTTCAAATTAGTATTTTTGGGAAATGCTTTTAATTCCCCTGAGCTATTTTTATTTATTTTTGCCAGCTCCAATAGCTAAATCTGGTTGGGATTTTAAGTGGTATTGGTTATGGCAGAATACTGATTTGCTAAACACATCTCACCAAGGTCTATCATGGATTGGATCAGACAAGCCCTAATTTCTATCACAAGAGGGTATTACATGGAATAGAACTCTCGACATTGAAATAGAGATTTAGCCCAACTCTATAGGTAATCTGATGCCCCATTGTTGGATGTCAATTATGAGCATCATCCCACTGTAGTGACAACAAATTTTGGAAAATATGTCAACAACTATGGCAGTGTTCATTTGATGGTGTCATCTTTTGGCCTATAATTTGCTTCTAAGAAGGCTTGTATACATGCACTGATAAGGCTAACTGAAACAACTAGCATCTCCAAGCTCATTGAAACAGTATGCTTTAAGTCATATCTTGAAACAACAGAAATTTCAAGAATTATAATGCTTCGAAGACAGGTTTGATGGATTTTAAGGGCGGAACTGTGGCATTCAATATATATATGGGTGGCCACAGTATCCCTTTATCAAAATCTGGAGGGTACGAGGGCTTGGCTAGAGGCTTTTATTTCCTTGCTTTCAATATAGTATTGGGGAATGAATAAGGCCCATATTCTAGTCAAGAATAAGCATCCAAATTCATTTCAAATATGCTCTTTGTATGCTATGCCGGTCAGGAAAAGGAGGCCTGAAAATTAAGCCTTTTTCCTTTTAAGTGAAAAAGGCATGTGTTCTGACTGCAGATCCATATATCTAATGTGTATATGTACAGCTGACCAGTAGCGAGAGAAGTGTGGATACTTGCAAGCTATCCAGCCTGCACAAAGATTTGTTATCGTATATCCATCAACCAGAAGATGCAAGCTTGCAACGAGCTTTCTCATTGCCAGCAATCTTGGTACATTTCATAGAACTTAAGACCTTCCGGACCACATTATAAAGGTGTTGTAAAATTTCAAAGGAAAAAATATTTTTGGTCATAAAACTTTAACACCTATAGGAAAATTCCCCTCACTAATCCAATATATCAAATGGAATTTGATATTCTATTTTATTTAGCAAATTTGGGAGGATTGTTCTCTTTTAAGCACCTCCAAGAAGTATCTTCTTCACAAGGCAGAAAACCAAGAAGCAGCTTGTTCAAGAGGTGATGAGAACCGATAAGCACCTTCGTCACTGGTCAAAGCAATTAAAACACTTCAGTCAGAGTAACTCCTTAATTGGAAAACTTGGTGACTGCAAGGAATTTCCAAGACCAAAAGAATAGAATAAATTCATGTAATCGTATGTGAGGCTGGAGAGCTCCTCCTGGGATAGACAAATTGATGGAAACGGTGAAGTGAAGACCTGCAGAACATGTGGTAGGAGGATATGAAATGTGAAAACTCATGACCTTATCTCCTATGTATGGGTTTTAAGTGTCTCTTAGGGATCTTATCGAATGAGTTTCTATTGCTGTATTGCTATGTATTTTTCAAGAAAAGTAATAGACAGGTCATGATTTAAAGCATATTAGGACTTTCCTAGGGTACTACATTCAGTACAAAGGGTCAAATATATGCATGTAATGAATCTACCCCCTTATGCCAATTGCATAAATATTTTATCCAAGGTCTTTGCTATGAAGGTTAATCAGAAGTAGCTATAGGAGTATATGAACAGATGATTGAAACTAAGCATGCACTGAATTCAATTTTCCATATCAGCTTGTTAAATGGCTATCTATTTGTCTTTGAAACCTAAATTTCCTTGATCTCTAATATGGATCCAAAGAAAAGAAAAAATAACATTAACTTCTCTATCATTTCTGGAAACAATGGAGTAGGGTTTTGTTGGGGTTGTCTTCGGATTTATGTTGGAGATGGAGTTAATTGATTACCCTAAAAATCCCCTAATGGAGGTTCATTGTCATTGAAGAAATTTGTTACTGCTTGAAAATGCATTGTTCATTTTGCATTATAAGAGTCGTTCTTTTCTTAGCAGTCTAACAAACCTCTTCCTAGTCTACTTTGTCCAAGTAGGGTTCTCTTCAAATTTCATGAATAGACCAAGGTGTTTCACAATCAATGTTGGCTTTTACATATGCTTATGCATGTCTCTCATTTTAGGGTACCTCACATTCTCCAGGGAATATGTGGAGATTTTGTTTTGGTCACTTGAAGTGTTAATTTCAAGGTTTCATTATCAACAAATAACTTAATTTTCAACCCAGCATATGATCATAGCCTTTTCAGGTATTGTAATAGGAGTAAATGGTGCAGATTACTATCAATTTTCACCTTGTAGCGGACTAACCAATAGGATACACATTGTTCTCAAGGGATTATTACATTATTTTGTTACTGTTTTAATCCCCGAAATTGGCAATTTTGTTTTCTAATATATTTTTGTCAACTTTAGCTGATAATGTCAGTCCACAATAGAGCCACATTGAGGGCTGATTTGGTTTGATTCACTTGTTACTTGCAAGCAAGGTCTGATTTGATTTACATTGAAACGGGGTTAGTATCATTTCCTCTGTATTCCCTCTAGTGGCAGGGCCATGAGATTTTTGTCCTCGCCTATGTAGCACATGTTTATTTTTTTATAAGGTGTATAAAGCATGATAACTTGATGATATCATCAAGCCCTTTGTTTAATTACCCACAACCCATCTGGGGTACCAAACTCAATGATAGCAATAAAACATAAGGGTTATGACCAAACAACTTACAACTAGCACTCTTTTGCCCAACATCAATTATGCGACTTAGATGAAAGGTACATTGTTGAAAACATACCAAACGGAATCTGTTTTCGGTGAAACTTGACCATATCAAGGAGTCATCAAATGTGTATATATCACTGAAACAAAAAGAGCCATAAATTCTTTTTTCACCCCAAGGCCCAGTTTCTGAACCTAGGATCTGATACCACTTGTAACAGCTCTATTATTATTATTATTATTATTTTGGTTGATCATATGTGACTTAACAATGTGCCAACCTATAAATCCGGCCTTGGAAATATTTAGTTTTGACTAAGTCACTAGATCTTTGCTGGAGGTTTCTACATATTGATTACCGTGTTGAGTCAGCGCAAGAGGGCTGTGAGGAGGGAATGTACTCTACAAATGTCATTTCTTCCTATATGACTACTATCCCTAGATATATCTTATTCTATGCCTTATGTAACAACCCCAATTTAAAATATACAAATAATTTATATAATCAAGAATGATCACCCAATTATTCAATTATTTACTATAGAATTTTCAAAAAACACGAGTAGAGACACTTACCTGTATCGACGATATTCCTTACTTGTGATTTTCGAGTTGAATATTCTTTAAATTCTGCTAACTGCAACAAAGATTTTGGGGACGACTCTCCACCCGATTGTAGGCTCAATTGCACGTAATCTTTCTACAGCTGGCCACCCCAAATCCCTCAATCAACGTACCTCTGTCAAGAAATCCTTTGTCTCACGACACTTTTCTCCCAAGAAAATGGAAGAAAGAATGATGAATCTCATCTTTCTCATCTTCCATTAAATAGACCAAACAATGGAAAGGGGTCCACATTCACACATTTCATGTGTCAACATGCAACTTTTATTTCTTTATTTTAAGTTTTACTTAATTTAATATTTCTATTAATTTAACACTTTCTTATTTTATTTTTTTTACTTTTGTTAATTTTACTTATTTTTACTATTTTTATAGTTCTCTTGATTTAACTCCTTCTTATTTTATTTTACTTTTTGTTAACTTTACTTATTTTTACTGTTTGTATAATTTACTTTTATATATGTTTATTTAGAACTCCATTATTATTATTTACATTTTTTATCTATTTATTATTATTATATTATCTTCATTATTTATTATTTATTTACTATTATCATCTTTTCTTTATTTTTTACTATTTATTTACCATTATTATCTTTTCTTTATTGTTTATCATTTATTTACTTATATTTTAATATTATATTATTTTATCTATTATTTTTATTTTTATTATTATCAGGGGACATTACATACTACCCCTTGTTAAGGAACTTCGTCCCGAAGTTAAGTTGAATCATTTAACATTTTATTTATTTAGTTATTTATTACTTCACATTTTCCCTACACCTTCTATTGAACTAGTATAACTAGCAAGCATCAAAAGTTTCAACACCACCTAGGAAATCCTAAGGAATCTCTATACTTTTTCCTGCTTTCGGAACTAGGCATAAGCCTCATCAGTCTATACCATAGCCTATGGCTGGCCCCAAGGCTCGCGCCAAGGCTTAGACCTCATCTTCCCCCAAGGCAGGCATCTGGTCCTAGTATTCAATGACTTCGGGCAATCTCACAAGGCTGTCCCACTCCCCCACACTCACTAAGGTGCATAGCCCTATGCATCGAAGTCGTTACACCCCCACCAAACTTCGGCATCCCAATCCATTACCAGGCACTTGGCCTCCTCAAGATGGTCCTATATCCCCTCAAGAGCTATACAAGACAAAGGAACCACTGCCATATGTAGTGTTGATTTAGTTTGTCCCCAACCCAAATGGTGTTACATATTCTCCTTCACAGGTATGGTCTCCCACAAGATCATCAAATAAACAAGCCCTCTCAGCCCATTTTTTGGTTTCTTGTCAATCACCACATCTCAACATACATCCAATGCATTAGTTATAATTTTAACATCATAGAAGATACCCACATGCCAACTCTTGCATGTCATCATGAAAACATAACATCATTGTTATCACAAAATTATGCATGTCATAAATCTACATGCAATTACCACATGCTTCACATCATAATATCCTTCTAAGTTATAACATCAACATTCAACATCAAAAATATATCATCCCATAATAAATGAACCATATATCAATATATCTCATATCAAAACATCACTCTACTTGCTTATGTAAGTATTCACCCAAGGAAATCAATTCCAATAAAATATGAAGGATGATTGGTCACTGTCTTGATGTGACAGATGCTTCTCATGTTAAACAACTTGATTCATAACTTTAAATGGATAACACTTCCAACAAAACTAAAAATGTGTTATGCTTCAATATCCCTTATGTACATAGTTTAGTTGCTGAAGACTGTGAACCACATTGGAGGAGTTGTCTCACCATCTGAGACACTCAGACTGCTTATGTTATCCTATGGGGACAGAGTAATAACCTAGGAGGATGATTGTAGCAGGTTATTATTTATTTCAAGTCCTCATTTAGAAAACACATCACATATTACTAGTTGCATCTAATTGTTATTACCAGCCATAGCCCCAAATAGGATTGCAATATTCCCAACTGATGCACCAAGGCATCCAAACTCCTCCAAGGGTGAGGCATATATTTTCAGACCAAACCTCGACACACGAACCAACAATTCTTGATGGTGATCTTCAATGACACACGGTCTCCACTTAGAGAATCCTCATTGAAGTAATTCGCTTGCTTTAATATGCTAGGTTTTAGCATTTATCTTGTGCATGACAACAATGAAATCCTATTATCCTTGTATTATGTAGTCAACTAACCAAGGATGACTCTAATATAGAGTAATTTGTAGATAGGTAATACATGTTGTTGCTCATATTAACTGTTCAAGATGATGACTGTGTGTTCATTGTTTCTTAACACGCATGTGCCCATGCACAAGACAACAAGGACCCCCTCTCTAGCTATTCTTCACATGGGTCTGGATACAACCAGGATGTATATGGGTTAATGTTCATAGCAGGGATACAAATGCATGGGCTTGCTCAAGCAATCCTAAGAAGGGTATCAATGGTTTATTAGCTTATTACCCTTTTTTTTAATTGTCTTTTGCTAAGATTAAATTTCAGTGTATTAACACAGACATATTAAGGTTTGGGTGAACTATTGACTTGATTTTCAGCTGGAAATAAATAAGTAGTAGTTCAGATCACCTTTGTTGTGGTAGCATGTCATTTGGTTCAACAATGAAACCAAACTACCTTTAGTAACACTATCTCCCTATGGTAAGGTGAATAGTAACACCATGTCCAACCGTGCACGGCATCACACTTGGTGTAACAACCCACTCTGTACTACCCGGTTTATCCTAGTACATATTCATCAGGTCCAATTATGATTTCACATTGGAAACCAATCTTGAATATACAAGGATAACATCCTCGGTATATAGCCCTTACTCAGACAGTTACACTTGATTTTATCATTGCAGAAAGAAACCACTGAAATAATATAGTCATGAATTTCTTTTGTGGGTTATGAAATAATATAGTTTAGCATGAGCTCGTTGTGTACATATGCATGAGAAAATCACAGTCTCACAGTCATTAGAGATGGAAATTACAAATACATATTAGGAAAGGTGATACTTAACATCAAAGTTGTTACAAGAGGTGCCAGGAACAGGTTATCATAAGCATAGGCTAACAAAGCTTATATAAGCTGCAGAATTCTAGCAAGCTACAATTAGCATACCAAATTTGTGTAATGAGGAAATATCCTCACTCCAAAAGTTCTCGGGACACAACACTGGCTGTCTTTCATCCCAAGTCATAATGGGAGATGCCTTACCATACTTTCATGGGGTCTGTTTTAAGTACCAGTTTGTAATGTCAATGACCTAATCTTAAGAAGGGAAGCGCATTTGACATATGAGATGGTCACAATGCCTAAACATTCATCATTGTCCATGTCTATGAAGTCAGCCACAGTGTCCAATTGTATAGCACCGTCCATGACTGTAAAATACCATGTACTTAGTGTGTGCCTGATGTGTGGTGGACTGTTAGATAATTTTGGGCATCATTACTAGAATACACTAGGCATTAGGATATTGTTTATAATTTTCCTGTCGCCACCCCCTAGCTTATGCAACCTATCCCAATGTCCAACCATGGATTCCAGAGGTCTTGCTCACCTCCACCCTGCATATGTGAACCAGTCCCAGTGTACCGACCAGGGATTCCAGAGGTCTTGTCCCACCTCCACCCTGCATATGGGAACCAGTTCAAATGTATCAACCAAGGACTCCAGAGGTCTTGTCCCACCTCCACCCTCCATATAGGAACCATTTCCAATGTACCAACCAGGGGCGACTTCAGAGGTCTTGTCCCACCTCTACCCTACATATAACAACCAATTCCAATGTACCGACCTGGCGACTAGGGACTCCAAAGGTCTTGTCCCACCTCCACCCTGCATATAAGAACCATTTCCAATGTATTGACCAGGGACTCGAAAGGTCTTGTCCCACCTCCACCCTGCATATAGGAACCAGTGCCAAGGTACCGACCAGGGATTCCAGAGGAATTACTCCTCCACCCTAAAATTACAGCTTTAGTACCTCCACCTCATGTTGGGAATCCAGAGGATGCTAGCTCTGATTATCCAGCAAGGAAAACCAATGAAGGCCTTTACTTAGCCACCACTCATTTCGTGTTGAGGGACTCCAAAGTGTAATCCTACCCCTCACTTTATTTAAAAATCCTATCCCTTTAAAAACCCTAGCCCCCACCCATCTTGTGCTGAGGAACTCCAGATGTAATCCTCCACCCTCAATTTATTTAAAATCCCTAGGAAACCAAAGCAGATGCTTAGTGGGAGGCAAGGGTTTTAAAGTTGTTTTACACTGTTAAGGGACATGAAAACTATCCCAATTATTCTCTATCTAAGGTGACTGGCCAACAGAGTGGCTGCAAGCATCATGCCCTAGGGAAATTAGTAGTAGCAGTGTGGAAAAAGTCGGGATAAAATTTGCAAAGTCTAATTTTTTGAGCTAGCCGATTTTATCGACTAATTTTTTGGCGATTTTTTGGAAAACAAAAAAATCAAGATTTAATCAAAAAAAGTCGGGATAAAATTGGGAGTTTTTCCAAAAAATCTTGAGGTATTTTCTTTAACAACTTTTTTTGTTTTTTTTTTAAATGAATATTTTTGTATGTTTAAATTTTGCCGACATTTTGCCAAATTTTTCAAAAACCTCCCGACTTTACGAAATTTTCAATTTTTGGGCCCTTGCCGATTTAATCTCGACTTTGACTTTTTCCACATTGGAAATTACGTTATCACACCATGATGTATCATAACCATTCATTAATAATGCACACTAGGACGTATCATAACCATTCATTAATAATGTTGAAAGAACAATCTTCGCACAAAGAGTTGAATAGTTCCACTCACCAATTGTTTAATAGATGCAGCAAAAATAATTTCAATAATTGAAATTACAGGTAGGACTTCATTTACCCATCAATACACCCTATTCGGTCTTTACCCTTGGGCTTTCTTTTGATTTTAGTGAATGGAGGGAATTTGAATGGATTTAACTCACCTTTGGTGTTGCAACTTTCCAATCTCATAAGTCTATCCTGCTGTCTTTCTGACCTGAACGCTGCCACCAATACACTTGGTTATGCTGCTTTAATTGCTCATTGATCCTCTACGTTCCCATTGTGCTCCTTCTCCATTCTCCCTACATTTCCGCCACTTCTCCCTTTACCTTTGGTTCGACTTCCCTTTCCTTTGTACTATCCTCACCTCTGTTCCCCTTGGCCCTGTCACCGCTAATCAGTTTTTCTCTCTCAATTAGCTTCCCGCCATTTCCCTTTATTCCTTTCATTGCCTGCCATTTTCCCTCCTCTCGGTTGGTTCTAGAATCTGCAAGGTGGCAAGAATTTTTTTTCTCCACAATGTGTTGGTATCCTGTAAAATATCTGCTAAGGGTTGCAGGATATTTTTTTTTGGTGTGTTTATGCCATTCTAACTCCCTGCTTGTGAGTGTATCCCGCTTATTTTGTCTCAGGTTGGACTCTATGTGCCATATCTCATCTTAATCATACCCCAAATTTGGTTTGTGCCCTTGTGATCGTGCACCATACAAGGAACTAAGTCCTTAATATAGTTGGACTTAATTGGTTTATGTCCTTGTAATTGTGCACAAGGGATTTTGTTAAATATGCATTATCTATATTATTAGTACCACTTAGATATTGTTGAGGTCTCTCCTAACTCCCTTAGTTAGTAGGATATATTCTTGCTTTGTGCATTAAATTCATCTTCTCGTGAATAAGGTTCTACGGTTTAGAAGAGCGTTAATCAAAAATTATAAGTGGTCGTCTTAAATACGGACCACTATGTTCACATTGTTGAGAATTTGGTAGGGCGTAGTTTAATTCAATTCTCTTCCTAATAATTACTTGTGAACTTATTTTTCTTACTTAGATCTTCTCTTTATTAGCTTATATGTCTTTCATCAAGTCAATTATCAAAACACAAGAGACAATTTTAGGCTCTTCAAGTTAGGGCCAAAACCTCTCCCTCTTGGAGAGGAAAACCCGCAAGTAATTCTTCTTATAGACTTTCAGTTGACGAGTACCACTACCATATCCTAGACCCTTGACTTCAGTATGCCTCCAAGACCTTGTCACTACTCCACTAGGCTTCTTATGTTAATCTTATTTTTTGCACTACTTTGCACCAATGTTAGGAAAGCTTAGCTCCTATCCTTATACAGAGATCTTCTCTTCTGCACTTCCTTTAGCCTTCTAGAGACTTCTTCTCGGCTTACCCTTTTGCACGCTTGATGCCCTATACCGAGAGCTATTGTAGACTTTCTTCACATTGTATAGAAAATTCCTTCTATGCTGAGGTAGCCTCAGCTATTCCTAAGATATGTGACACCCTAACACAGAAATGCTACTCCTTTATTTGACCCAAACATAGAGTTACTTCTTGTTGAGGTTATCTTAGTGTTTTCTCCTTTCCTCACACTTCATTGTAGTCATTATCTCGCCCTATATTCACATAACTTGATCCGAATTCTTCAGAGATGTACCAATTGTTCTTCTATGTTTTTTGCGAAGTCTACTAGGGTATATATAGTGGTTTGTCCCTGTATATTAGCCAACATATCCTGTGAATAGTTGACTATTCATGAGCCCAATTTATCATCTGTTAAGAGGCCAACTTCTCAAGGGATATTTCGAGCATCTTCTAAGCCATCTTCAAGGAGTGTTTTGACCAAGTCTGGGAGCACATTATTACATCAATAAATTGTCTTTTGCAAGTGTAACAACACTTCATATACATGACTCTTAATTATACATTTATGACAAGATGACAAATCCTTAAAGACATCAAGAGAAGTATTGACCTATAATAAAAATTCCTTGCTCATGAAACCCATGAGGCAAGCATCACAAAAATACATTTTATTATCTTTGTCTTCTTCATTACATAAATTCATAATTACTAGTCATTATGAAGACCGAACCTAGTTACACTTTTCAACACTCCCTCTTAACTAGGGAGGTATTTATAACGGTACATGGTCACTCTTAATCTAAAGAATTTGATTGGTAAATCCTCTGTTATAGCATCATATTATCCAACATTGTCACATAGCAAGGCCTTGACTAACTGCTCCATCTCTCCATAAGATCTTGAGCTACAATGCTTGTGAGACCAATGACTATTGACACCATCGTCATTGTCTCCAAGGTACATACTCAACCTGAGTGTTCACCGAGTATTACCTCATAGGACTATTCTTAATTCTCAAAGAATATCCATCTTTTCATGACTACTCTTTTCATTGAATGTCTTAATACATCTCAACAGAGTATCAGATGCAAGATAATTACCCAATCCCATATTTTGTCTTCCAGAATGATGTGTTTATTTCTCCCTCTTAACTAGGGAGGACATATTCCATAGAGGAATAAGAATGTACCTAAACTTTCTTTTTGGCTTAGGATTTTCTTCCAAATTAGAAACTTATTACCAGGCTCCCTCTTAATCAGGGACCTACAGTAGCAATGATGAAAACATCCAGCTGCTCATGAAGTACTCCTTCCATTGATGTCATGAATTGAGGAGCCTTTAATTTTGGAATCTCTTCTTAGGGCACAGATCATCCATCACTTTCGTCCAAGAGTCATGTATTCTATTAGAAAGTGATTCATCAATATTCTCATCTGGTTTAGCTTCACGTTATGTTGCTTTCTTTCGAACCATATATCTTTCAAGGATCTTTCATCTTGCTATACGGTTATCAACTTATGGAAGTCATCTACTTCCATTTGGCATCCCTTCATCAGATGTTATTCAATTATAAATATGATTACTTAAATCAAAAGTTACCTTAGTGATGATCTTTCACCATGACATCCTTCTTGTAGGCATTAACACCCTACGTATATGTTGACACATCTCAAAAGATATGTATTGTCAAGGGTTTTCATATTTTCTGGACTTCTTATTAGAGTCTACATATCTTCCCAGGGGATTTTCTAGTCAAGTCTTCTTTGCTTCCTTGGATGTTGACTGCCTCATTTTATGATTGCACTTTTTCGTGATCTCTTCCTTTCTCTTCCGCACAACTTTATTTTCATTCCCAGGAACTTCCAATGTGCAGCTCCTTGATAGTATGTAATCACCGCATATTCCGTATGAGGACATATTATGTTGATTTCATCTTGTGTGGAACATGTTTATCGATCACTTGTGCATCGAAAGAGTTCCTGCTCTCTTTGATCATACTTCTTCTACCTGCAACCATATGACTTGTAGCATTCATTGCCAGCATATATATATATATATATATATATATATATATATATATATATATATATATATACCTCATTTATTTTATTTGAGTCATCCTGCAACAAATTTCCTTGGAGTGAAGAGTTTTATTCCCTTGACCTGCTTCATCATTATGTCATCATTTCTAATCCTAGAATTTTGCAAGCTAGAATTTATCAAGGAACCTATTGCTTTCTTTCTAACCAGTGAGTCCAAAGAGGACTCCATTAGAAAATGTCAACATCTGTTTCCTTATTGATTATTGAATGATGACCTTTGATCTTGATGACTGCCTTCTATAAATGTTGTTTTTCAGTGAGGTTCCCAAGAGCTTCTTATAGCATAGATGTCACATATGTGTTACAAACATCCTCCTACAACAAGTGATCCTCCTTCAATGCTTCCATCATGACGCCAATCTTGGAGTGATGCATTTATCTAATATACCATGCTTCCTAACATACTATTTTACAACTTGATAGATACCTCTTAAAGAGGAAGGTGATCTCAATCATAATAGAGATCTTTCACTTCTTTCTTAGGCTTCTTTGAATCTGGTTCTTCCATGTTTCCGACGATATGGGCTTCTTCCTTTTTCCTATTATTAGATTTGGGACAATCTTTCATTACACCCATAGCATCGTATCGTATCCATATTTCATATTTTCTTCTTGAGGACCAAACTTATTGAATCTTCCCTTTCTCCTTGATATGGCAACATAGGCTTCATTCCCTTTATTTGATCCTATATCCACTTTAGCTTTTAACCTTGTCTCTTTTAATTCTCATAGAGACCATAGATCCTGGAATGGTGTTGCTTCTTTCTTCCCATAGATGCTTGAGGTGAGGTTTTCCATCCCTCTGGTAGAGCATTCAACATCATTGTAGTTATTTCTCTATCAAACATTTCTTCTCCCAATTCCTGCAATTGATCTTGTATTTCAAAAATCTTCATAAAGTATGAAGTTATTCCCTCCTCTCTAGACATCTCCAACTTGTATATTTCTTGTATTAGAGATATTACTTCGTTTGCAGTACTCACCGAGAATAGCTCCACCAATTTGTCATGTATTTATTTTGAAGATGATAGTTTTGATACATAGGGGATGAGAGAGTCCTTTATGGATTCTATAAGAATCCTTTGGGCTCTTATGTCTCCCTTCATGTATGAGATTGAGTATCTTCTTTTGAATATTTAGATATCGACCCTTAGATATAGTCCATGACTTCATTCTTACTAAGATTTAGAATTGTCCTTTTCTTCCATGCAAGAAAGTTTGAAACCTCAACCAGATTGTTGCTTTCTTTGCAAAAAGACATTTTGACAAATTCAGATGAAGTCACAAAGATGCTTACTTGAGTAGATGCTTTTCTTCTTCAACCAGCTTCCTTGTTGATGACGATATAGATAGTAGTAGAAGCTTCGTCTTAGATTGACTTCTTCAAGAGAGGTGTAAAGCGGTAGATTATCTTGGATAGCTTGATGACTTCAGCGAAATGAAGATTTGACGATGTCTCCAATAATGTTGACTTGGCTTCAATGAGATAGGTTCAGATTCCTTGAAGATCAAGATCACCTCCTTGATCTTGCATTTCTTCTTGAAATGACCTTGGTGTATAAGTCCTTTGAGTAAGGTCTTTGATCTTCTTGATATAAATTGAGGGTTTTCCAATTTCTGCAACCTGCCTCCTTAGAATCTGAAGATTGACTCTTCAATGTAAATCTCTGACTTTTGCCTTCTAGAAAACTGATCCTTGATCTTCATGGTACTTGAGTGTCTTCTTGTCAACTAGCCCTTTCTAGCACCTTAGCTCTGATTCCATGTTGAGAATTTGGTAGGGCGTAGTTTAATTCAATTCTCTTCCTAATAATTACTTGTGAACTTATTTCTCTTACTTAGATCTTCTCTTTATTAGCTTATTATGTCTTTCATCAAGTCAATTATCAAAACACACGAGACACAAGTTTCAGGCTCTTCAAGCCAAGGCCAAAACCTCTCCCTCTTGGAGAGGAAAACCCGCAAGTAATTCTTCTTATAGACTTTTGGTTGACGAGTACCATGACCATAACCTAGACCCTTGACTTCAATATGCCTCCAAGACCTTGTCACTGCTCCACTAGGCTTCTTACGCTGATCTTCTTTTCTACACTGCTTTGCACTAGTGTCAAGAAAGCTTGATTCCTATCCTTATACAAAGATCTTCTTTTCTGCACTTCCTTTAGCCTTCTAGAGACTTCTTCTCGACTTACCCTTATGCACCCTTGATGCCCTATACCGAGAGTTATTGTAAATTTTCTTCACACTATATATACCCTTCTTCCTTTCTTCGCACTATATAGCATATTCCTTCTATGCTGAGGTAGCCTCCACTATTCCTGAGATATGCGAGACCCTAACACAAAAATGCTACTCCTTTATTTGACCCAAACATAGAGTTACTTCTTGCTGAGATTATCTCTGTCTTTTCTACTTTCCTCGCACTATATTCACAAAACTTGATTTGAATTCTTCAGAGATGTACGAATTGTTTTTCTATTTTTTCTGCGAAGTCTACTAAGGTATTTATAGTGATTTGTCCCTGTATATTAGCCTCATATCCTGTGAATAGTTATGATTGTTCATGAGCCGACTTTATCATATGTTATGAGGCCGACTTCTCAAGGGATATTTCGAGCATCTTCTAAGCCATCTTCAAGGAGTGCTTTGACAAGGTCTTGGAGCACATTATTACATCAATAAATCATCTTTTGCAAGTGTAACAACACTTCATATACATAACTCTTAATTATACATTTATGACAAGATGACAAATCCCTAAAGACATCAAGAAGAAGTCTTTGACCTATGATAAAAATTCCTTGCTTATGAAACCCATGAGGCAAGCATTACAAAAATACATTTTATTATCTTTGTCTTCTTCGTTACATAAATTCATAATTACTAGTCATTATGAAGACCGAACCTATTTACAACATGACCATAACAACACCCTAAAACATGGCCATGTTCACATAACTGAAACAATTAGCATCATAATTACATATAAGCAAGATGACAAAGGTCATTACATACTTTGACCATGTTCCCGTTGGATACCTTGGAGGTGCTAAGGACTTGAACCCTACAGAAGTCAATCCTAGTTGACTTAAATAATGTTACAATGGATAGGATTATAAAAACCAAAATGAAAGCCACCTACCAATGAAACATACCACTTTATCATGTTGTCAAAGTAAGGCAACTTCTTCAGCAAGACAAATGGCTCACCAAGATTTAAATTCAACAAAAGTTTCCCCATCTCCTATGGGAACTTGACACAATAGGGACCATTCCTTCATAAAGCAAGGGGGGGGACTAATCCAAGTGGATATCGACAACCATCCATCTCTTCCACTGAATCAACATAATTCTCCATCTTAGCAATTTTGTTACAATTTTCAAGTCCTAAACTTTTGAGGCTATTTGGACACCCTAAACGATGATTTTTGGTGATTTAGAGGCCTCTTTTAATTAGATCTTTCCAACAAGCTATTATACACCCCAAACCAAGGTTACATGCAAAAGTTTCATCCCAAAGAATTTGACATATCCAGTAACCATCTTAAGGCCCGCAAACATTTTGGTGCTTCGCTTCCTAGGGTTACAATTTTGGACCTTTAGGGTTCTTTCATTATGCTAAAAAGGCCACTCTTTCAACCTCTTATAATAGCTTGTGCAAATGATTGCGACCGCGTTCTCTCTCTCTTCAAAGATAAGTTACCACCATCTAGCCAATTTGTGTTCTACAATATTCTGTTATTTTATTCATTAACAAAAGTTAGGTTTTCACTATATTACTTTGCTCTCCTCTATATTTTGTTATGTGTGTTCCATTCTTTTCCTACCTTTCATTTCATTCCTTGTACAAACCAAATGACCTTGAAGCTTATGTTTCAATGCATACAATGCCTTTTTCAATGTGCACACCAAATGTTTCAAGACCAACATCACACCCTTTCAATTGTCATGTTCACATATAAATTTTTCATATCCATGAAGCAAAGACATTTTGGTGTACCTCGAAGTCATATGCAAAATACAAATGCCAAGAATGTTCTTATGCTAGCCAATTTCATAGTTGGAAAAAAGCTTTAGAATGACCTACTCTCTAAACTTAGGGAATTAGCCCTTTACAACAAGTTTAGCCTTGTACCTATTAATGGTGCCATCAATCTTAGATTTAATTTTCTAAACCCACTTGCAATTGAGTATCTTTCTCCCCTGTACAAGTGGAGCCAGCTCACATGTTGTGTCCTTAACATAGAAGCATATTCCTCCTCAATAACAATTTTTCATTCCTTACATTTTTTTTATCAAAAATAGCTTCTTGATAATATTTAGGTTTTATAACAGCAAATAAAGTACAAAATATTGAAAATAATCAAAAGTAAAAGAGGCTTTCTGACCATGGTGAAAACCATCAAAAGAAGAGAGGCTTTCTAATCTTTGAGTTGTTTGCATGCTAAGTTTCTTTAACATTAGGCGAGCAAATTTCCAAACCTTGAGAGGGGGTTTTCTATTTCATTTAAAGAAGAATCTTTAGATGAGCAATTTCAACTCACGTACCACATTGCACTAATATCGTTTTTCATTTTTTTAATACTTCAACTAGAGTTGCAACAACAAATGTGTTCACATCTCTCAACTCTTCAACATTCATCTTCATAGATTCATTTTACTTTACATTTTTAAGTTTCTTCTGTAAATAATTATTATATTCTCCCAACAATACAAAATTATTCACATCAACATATTCACCACTAGACTTATGATTCAACCAAATTAACTTATTCTCAACAAAATCTTATCATTTGTTGACATATAACATTTAGTTTTGGGATTATACAATCTTAATCTTTATCATTTTGCCTCATTGGCATACCCAACAAAATGTCCTCGGAACATTCTATGTCTATTTTCTTTATTTTCTCATTTGCTTTGTGTATGTATGCAACAAATCCAAACATTGCTAAATGCTCAACATTAAACATTACTCCATTGCATGCTTATTTTATTATTTTTTCTTTCACTTCCACACTTAATAATATATTTCGTAAATATGTTGTTAAAACAACTTTCCATTATCTTCTATCTATCTTTTCATTGGCATGCATCTAGCTACATCCACCAATAATATATTTTTCTTCTCCACAACACCACCATTTCACTAAGGAGAATATGGAGTTGCAAGCTACCTCAACATGTCCACACGATTGCAACTAATATCGAATTTCTCAATAAATCTGGCACATGCAATACCCCTTGATATTACGAGCTCCTCCATTAGCAAGAGGGAGTTGCAGCTCTCCAAAGCAATTTTTTGAAATAGAAAACCCTTTTCATTTGTAGTGGGCAATAAACCTCGAGTCCATAGACAAGCATCGTCATTTAAATCATTGGATTTCTTCATCCCCACATCAAAGCTTGATCTTGATGCTTTCCGAAGACAACAAGATGAAACTATGCAACTTTCCAGTTGTATCTGGCCTTGCATTAAGGACTTTCTTTCATTTTGTTTCCCTTTTTTTTGGCATAGAATACAACTTCTCTATCAATGCTGGTGCCTACATCAACTATATGAGTTTCTTCTTCTAATGATACATTGGCAGATTTTTGAAAATTCATATTTCTTTGTTCAAAGATGTTTTCAAAGCATAATAGATGACACAGTGATTGCAATAAAATCAAAATTTGATGGGATTTTGGGACCCTATACTCAGCCTCTGAAACAGCTAACTTTATGTTTGAAAATTCAAATTTTCTTTGTTCAACAAAGATGTTTTCAAACCATAATAGATGACCACAGTGATTTCAATAAAATCAAAATTTGTTGGGATTTTGGGACACTATACTCAGCCTCTGAAACAGTTAACTGGAAAAACAAGTCTAATGATATGATCCCTAATTCCATTTCCCTCAACACACTTTATCTCTGAAACTTTGTAGAGCTACATAACCTCTAAGCTTGTGTTCACCTCATTATTGGACTAAATGTCCCACATCTCTTTTTTGGTCTTCTGATTAATGGTATCCATTAAACTATGACTAGAAAGTCATGGACAATGTTTTATCCTCCTTTTTCGAATCTTGAATTCCATCCTTGCTATCAGTAAAATTAAGTGGCTTTGAACCAGCACCATCAATTATGCCGAATACTCTTGTCCGTAGTAGCCATCAAACTAACTTTTCTGGCAAACAAATCTTAACTTGGAACTCTGTTGCACCTTGTTCTTGAACAGACCAACAAAACACAATGCCCTCAACAATTAAAACGATATCTCAAAGAGCCAACTTGGTTTTGGTGAAATGATAAACTGCTTTGTCAAGCATAAATATTGCGTTTGTGCACATGGATTAACAGGTCAAAGAGAAGAAAACAGAAATAGAGAAACAGAGGAGAGTCACACAACTTAATAATTGCCCAGAGAAAAAGGCTCAGTTTTTCATTACCTTTATTTCCAGAATGAAAATTTGTATACATCCGTTAGATAGAAGAGTAGTTACTTTCAATCAGTTACATTCAGCAACTAATTACTTGTTGCCAGTGTTCAGTAATCCTTTACAGGCTCTCAACAGAATCAATTACATGCTGAGATTAGTTTGCTGTCATATACAAAAGTATACTTGAACTCAAGTTTGCAGTATCTAAACATCAGCACCAACACCACAATTTTCCACCGGATGTTGCAAGTTGCAACTAGCTAAAATTAACTCCATCCAAAAGCGTTATAAAAATTAAAAAAGGAACACACAAATAGAAGGCAACTACAACTAAATTGATTCGTAATTCGTTATTCTATAGAGACAACATAAACCTTGAGCACAGGAACATAGATATCCTAATAAAGAACTCAAAGAAAACCAGACCAGACAAAAATATCAGAAGGACATCTATCACAATTAGCTCTCTTTGATACAAGAAAAGCACTGAGGACTAATATGTCTATGCAATAAATTTCTTTGGAAAGAGCATTCCACTATTGAAAAGCAACCAAAAAGATCAAAAGGGTACCTGTCATATCGAGATCTTCTGTACATTTCAAAATTATTATGCCACCGAAACATATTTTCTTGAAAAGATCAATATATACAATGTCAACTTTTGAAAACATTACATTCCATTGTCTGCAAGTCCAAAAGACAGGGAAGTTATCTGAACCAGACAGGCTGAAGGAGCCATTATAGTGGATATAATCCTATCATCATTGATGAGGATACAAAATATCCTTATTGAGAAATTATGACAGGACAAGAACAGAGAGGAAAAGAGACACATCAAATGGAGGGGGAACCCTTTTAAACATGATATTATTAATATCAAATTTTATCTGCTCTTCAGGTTGCCATTAGTGTTCATCAAAAGCACTATCGAGCTTTTTAAATTCATCTTTTTGGTTCTGACAAAAATTGTGCAAATCTAGAAGTACTGCATTTCTGAAAACATAAATTATTGACACTAATTCTCAAAAATCCACTTTGCATTATCAGAGGGCAAACTCGATTCCTCAACCTCCCTGGATCTTCTGCTTATGATATATTAATATTCTGCAGAGTGGTGCTTATAAATCAATTCCTATTCTTCCTGGAATCTTTAGGACATGATCCCTCTAGGTGTTGTCTGTTATGGCATATCTTGCACCTGAAAGGTATTCCCTCATAATCCAGTTGTTGTTTGTGAGAATTGCTATGCGCCTTGACAATGATTGCAGATTTTAATTTTTTTCTGAGATCGACCTCAACACAAACCCTGCGTGTGAAGGACCCGATCGACCCTTTGTTATAGGGCTCTGATACTTTCAAAACCTTGCCAATCACAGAGCAGATATTCATCAGTGTCTCTTCATCCCAAAACTCTAGAGGGAGGTTCGGAAGTCTCATCCATATTGGGGTTTTTAGTTGACCAGGGTTTATGGGGTCAAAGTCAGGTGACCATCGCTTGAGGGTCAATCCTGCCAGACCCATGAACCAGGGGCCATTTTCCAAGACAAACTGGCAATCATCCTCAGAAAAGAACTCAATCTTGAAAAACCCCTCGGCCATCATCTTAAATATCCAAATGCTGCTCAGTTTGTATTTCCATTGTTTTCCAGACCATTGTAAAAGCTCCTCGAGAGTTGGGTTCATGAGGGTGAATCTACCTACCAAGGACTTATCACTGAATATAAAATCATCCACCCACATATATTCATTCATGAGCTCAGAACCTGGATTTGAAAGATCAGTACCTGTTTTCTCAATATTACAATCGTCTGTTCCAGTTTGGGCATCTTCATTCCGCTCGGGCGTTGTGTAATCCGCAACATCCTTGTTCTGTGGTGAAGGCTCTGCAGACCCTTGCAAGTCCTCATGGGTTGGGAGACTCTGCGAGTAACATATGAATGACGGATCGCCCTCGTTTGTACCCATGACGGGGACTTCAGGAGCTGTGTTTGCAGGCTCGAACAAGCTTTGCTGCCTCCTTCAATGGAGATCCTGCTCTGAGAATAGAATGACTACTGAAAGAGGAGAATGGGAGTCTAGAGCCCGCTCTCTGAACAATTAAAAGAGAATAGGTGACCAAATTCTTTGCAGATAGTTTTTTCTTACAAAAATCGAGCGGGAAACACAACTAAACCAAATTCATGCTCCGAATGGCGGGAAATAGCCGTGCATTATAACGTTCAGCAAATGCGGGGCCGGGGATCTTTCTGGGATTGAGCTTTAATATGAAATAAATTTCCTCATCGCACATTTATCATCAAAATATAAAATTTAAAAATTACGATCAATAATAAATAAGTAAAATAAGTAGAACCACAAATTGCTAGATTTGAGGTATATTTAAGTTGGTTGATGTAGAGTTTAGTTATAGTGAGATTTTAAGTTCAAATTTTATGGCTATGAGTTGAGAGTTGAGGGTTGAGGGTGGTGGGAATTAATTATGGGGATAAAAATTATTTCAAATGACATCTAGATTCAATTTAGTCATGCATAATCTTAGTGACAATAACTTATAGTTGAGGAAATTATTCTTCTATCCAATATGTGGGTTGGCCCCCACTAAGCCAAGGTGGGAGATAATTGTGGGTGTTAAAAATTGTCCCAAAGTGCATCAAAGCTCAATCAAGTCTTGCACAATCCTAGTGATAATATCCCAAAATTGGAGAAATTGTTCTTCCATCCAATATTTGGGATGGCCCCAGCCTAGGTTCAACCTAGATTAGCAAAAAGAAAAAAAGAATAGTGGGGAAATGGGATCAATGATTTCATTTGCGGACTTAGCAATAGCTTGTTGAGCAAGTGAGTTTTAAAACAACCTAAGAGCCAAAATATTCATTTCCCCTCACATAATGTCATAATTGCATTAAAGAGATTGAATCGAAGATTTCTAAATGTGTGAGTCAAGGTCCTACCAAGCTAGAGATTGAAGGTAGGAATCGCAGAAGCACAAATTCATTGTTGCCATTATGCTTAGGGTGATGATGATAAGTCCCTGACATCAGACAAAACAATAAGTGATCAAAGAAAAAGTTGGATAGAGGAGGAGAACATTGAGTTGAGTCTGAAAGTGCAATGTGTGAATGAAACAATATTATTTATTAATCCATATTTAAGGCAAAGAGGATCATTTCCTTGCATAGCTTTCTATGAGTGATTATCATATGCCTAGTGACAACATATCATAGGCCTTAATTTGAACTAGATTGAAGATGGATCGAGAAAAGAACAAATAATTCCTCAACACCACACTCTTTATGGTACAAAAAATTCAATGTCCATGTCCCCAAGGAAAAGGTTAGTTGCAGGCAAGAATATTACACAAACAACAATAAAGGCCAACTTAGCTAGCGAATTGAATGAAGATGACTTGCAAGCTCTTCTTTACAGAGTCAAACATCTTGACTTTGAAGAACCCCATCTTAAGGAAAAGCTAGAACAAGTCACACAACCAATGCTAGCAATGGCAACTCATAGGAAAAGAAAGAAACTAGAGATTAATCCAAGAAGAAGAAATAGGTCTTAGAGTCAAGAGTTGAACCATAGTATGAATAAGCCATGGAACAAGCAAAGGAAATAATTATTAGGGCATTGCAAAAAAAGTATCACATTTGAAAGATAGATCCAAATCCAATTCTAAAGAACCTAGAAACAACAAGAAAAGAAAGTAGTTAAAGCAAGATAAGTTGTTGCTAATGAAGTTAGGAAGTAGTTGATTGAACCTAGAAAAATAAAGATTAAACCGCCATGGCTAACTCATTCCATAATCAACATAGCTAAGGAGTCCACACCAATAGTACCAACCCCCATAAAATAGGAAACATAAGAATAGTCAACTACTTCACATCAATCTACCACCAAATACATTTTCCCCCTATTTCTATGGTTGAAAATTAAAGTCCCTAGTGCGAGACATATTGATTAATCTTGACTGAACCAAATCAACTAACTCAATTGCATCAATCGATCAAGTAGCAACATCAAATATAAGATCAACAATAATATCATGAGTGGATTGAACATTAGGAAAAATAGATTGGCTAACTTGCTTGGTCATAGGATTGACAAGACTAACCAACCAATCAGCAACCATCTGAACAACAAATTGTACCATCAATGGGCCATCAATAGTAGTAAGACACAAGTTTGAACCCCCTTAATCAACCTTCATGCATCTAGACCAATCACTTGCAACCACTAAAATAGCTCCCTACACAGACAAACATAAAATTCATGGTAAATATGCAAAAAAGAGAGACAACGGACCAAAGGTCATTACCACCTTGCAACGAAAATATAATGACCTGCCTCAAGTTATAGGGAACATAAGACTATTAGCATGCATATGAGACATACATATGATAGCTACATATGCATGTATCACATGTATTGTACTACTATATGTACTAACCAATTATGAAAAATGCCCAAATATAAGGTAATAAATCAATTGTTGAAATACCAAGTAAATACTTAACTCATTAAAATATAATGAATGTTTTGAGTGGGGATACTTAATGTATGTATTGCCATCATAAAGTATAACTAAAATATATCATACAAAATTAAAGTAAATATATTGGGTTATACAAAGTATATTAGGGTTACAATATATATTATAATATATACATATTAATTTGTTATACAAATTAAAAAGAAAGTTTAATATAAATATTATATTAACTCAAAGTAAGCATACTTTGGATATCTTACAATTAAAAGAAAATGAAACACAAACAAGAAATATAATTATATACATTAAATCAACTAAAAGGATTGAATAATATTTAAATAATATAACATAATATATAAATAACAATAAGTATGACAAAAACATTTTAATAAACCTTTTAACAAAACAAGACCAACCCAGTCGACACATAATGTTATTTAAACAACACAAGTGTGACCGCCTCTAGAAGGGAAAATATCATTATGGGTTTCCACGTGTCGGGGGGTGGGGAATACAGAAGACCTTGCTGGAGGCTAAGCCAGTGGTGTAGGGGGAATATAAGGAGACAAAATAGCGCATAAGAGGGGGAGGAGTTTTTGGAGCATTTCATAGATAGAGAGGAAATTTCGAGGAAACCACAGACAAAGATTAAAATTGAGTCTTAATTGTTCTTGGAGCTTTGGGCACGGGGACCAGAAGATTTCTATTTTGAATTCTTCTGGATTTGGGAACAGGAATGGTTGATCCCAGATAGGTTGGGAGGAAAAGGGTCGGTTTGGTAGCAGGAGTGGGGAGCAACAGCAAAATCCTCCTCAAACGGATAACCAAGTATTCTTCTGCATCCCTAGTTATCAAATTCTAATTTAATTGCATGCATGAGTAAGTTAAAAGTATGGGAACAAATTCTGGAATGTTTTGATTCAATTTCTAAATTTAGGGCATTAATTTTGCTTCTTTAGTTAACATCTAAAAATTAGGTATGACATTCTCATATCAAAGCAGGTTACAAGCTCTTAGAATGTTACAATCTGTGTTGAACAAAGATTGCTCTCAAAAATTCCATTAACCAACTTTCATCCACTATTGAGGGCCCATGCCATGTGCCAATATATTCTCGATGGAATCAGGGGGTTGAGATTTACATGTTGTTGTTTTCTACTTCTCTAAAGAAAAAACATTGCAACCAACCACCTATCTCTCGCAAAACATTTTTGAAATTCCTTCACTGCCATTATGTTTCCCCTTTTTACTGCCCCGATTTAGATTGACACTAAGTTCAAGCTCATATCTATAGATAAATCAATTCATGGTTTTGTGATTAAAAAAAATAAAAAAATCAAATTGCAGAAGACTGTAAGGAATAGAGTTCTCTCTTAGGTCCATGATGCTTATTTTAAGGGATGGATAAAGACTAACAATATAGAAAGCTAATGGGAACATATTAACAGTATCAAGTTGGTAGATAAGAACAAAAACTAGTAGATAAGACCCATTAATGAAGAAAACGTCTATAATGAGTACTTAAACCTGTCAACCTTTTATTTCATTTATCTTGTTTCAAATCTTCTTTGGGATTTTTATTTGTTGGATGTGAAGTTTGATCACTTGATTTTTGGGCTTAGAATCAATTAAGAGGGTTAGCAATCTCAGCTGACACACAACTGATAACTTATTTGAAATCTCAAAAGACGAGACAAAATGATTTCGGCTAATTCATATTTGCATTGGGTTGAAAAGGTAGATATTCCATTTAGAGTACAGGGAGATTTATTTTAGAAGTAAGAAACAAATTTTATTGCATTGTTGATGGAGTCATATTTAGCTCAGCTTGACTATTCATTACATTGTCTTTAAAATTAGCCATACTAGAACTAGAATCATCTAGTTCGGCCAGTCAGGCGTCTAAACCTATGAACTGGCCCTTGAATTGGTTTGGAGAATGGTTTTGTACCAAATCATGTTGTGTTCCATGCGGTGTTTCAATCCATAAAATTAATCTTTTCGTTATCCTCGTTAACTCCTAAACCCTAAAATGAAATTATTTATAGATACCCAACCTCTATTTGCCTCACATGTTTCTTATTAGGCCTTTGTGAACATTTTGAGTTTGATGAGAGATCATGTTGATCAGTGATATGTAGTAGGCCAAAAGCTTGTAGTGTGTTGTTTTTTAACTCTAGAGGGCATTTAGAGCTGCAATGAATATGTATTTTGTTTCAGATATGTATTTCACTTGCGGCCATTTTGATGTGTTCACCCTTAGATGATATATACTTGAGTAGACTTTACATATGTTTTTTTAATCTAATGGTTTGGAATCTTGGATTCACATTAATGTACATGAACTATATTTTTTTCTTCTTCTTTCTTTAAAAAATTCATATATTCTAGATTTTTTTATTTAACCAGTTCATAAACAAAGTCATTAGCTGATTCCAATCCAATCTAGTCTTACCCTTAGCTGGTTCCGAGTTTGATTCTAACTTGAAAAGTGTTGATTCATTGTGGTAAAAATGTAGGCATTACATTTGGTGTTTATGGGATTGTCTTGGGTGATATTTTTATTATAAGATGTTGTCTGGTCCCTAGTAATGGATATTGAATCAAATTTAGTGATGTATAGAAGTTGGTGGACAAGAGATAAAATATGATGCAAATTCCCTTGCATCCAAAAGCATCTTCTCATAAAATGTTTCGTGATAACCGTAATGACACTATTGCTTTAAGTGTAGCAAAAACTGATGAAAGACAAAGAAAAATAACCCTTTTTGCACATAATTTATTATAGTAAGGTTGATTGTTCATTGTCTCACGGTCAAATTTATTGCACTTTTAATGTATACATAATTCATCAACCTGAATACGTGCAAAAGTGGAAAAATAAATAAATAAATTCTAAATTTCCTATAATTTAGCAGATTGTGTAATGGCCCTTATATAGCTTTCTTTGAAGTAAGTGGTGCAATGATATGATTTATGTCTAAATAGATACAAAATGCTTACTACAAAAATTGATGTCGTTGATGCTTATTTCCTTAAAATTTATTTCTAAGTAAACTGAAACTCCCCTTTTTTTTTCGGCCCGAATGGGGTCATGCTTGTGGGATGTATCATTTCAGGGATTATTGAGTATATCCAAATGGAATGCACTAAAATTGAACCTAAGCTAGTTCTTGTGAACTCCCACCAGTCTAGGAGTAGAGGACTCTTACTGAATGTTTTTATTCTTGAATTTTACACAAATCTGTAAAAAAATTCATGACTTTACAAACTTTTGTGATTTGGGGTATTTAGTTATCTAGAAACATAATCCAAAAGAAAAGGGTAACATGCAGGTAAAATGTTGCGGAGGGAGAAAGGCAGTGTGTAGCAAAAGAAAGGAAGGATGCGCTGAAATAAAGAGAAGTGCGGGCTTGGGGAAAGGTTGTGCGAGAGACCAACATTCGAGAAAGAAAAATGCAGCCACGATAGAGCTACAAGATGTTGTAAGGAAAAACGTAGAGGTAACGATGGAGATTGCAGGAAAAGTGGTAGATTTTGTAAAGAAGAGGAGCAACTACAAGCGGAAAATGCACGCACACCGGTGCACAAAACCAATTTCGAATTTTCAATTTTTTAAAAGTTTGGGTTTAGTTTAATTTTCATTAACATTCAGTTCTCTTTTTTTTAATTAAGCTTTTGTAAAGTTTTAGTTTAGAATTTCAATTTTAGTTTTAGCATTTGTAATAACATTTAAATTTTATTTCTTTAGTTTTAATTAACTTTTATTTTTTATAAAAAAGAAACTTAACAAACAAAAAAGGGTTTTAATTTTTTTTTTTTTAATTTTTAATTTTTATTTATTTTTATTTATTTTATTTTTTTAATCAAAACTTAAAAAATATTTTGTCTTCTTTAGACTTTGTGAAAACTTCTTTAAAAAAATTTTCAATTTTCAATTTTTTTGGGTTGTCTCAAAAATATTTGTTTTTCAAGATCTTAAGCTTTTGAGGATCATCTTTAAGGTATAAAGGTCTTAAGCATCAAGAAAAAATTTCTTAGTCAGAGGGATTTTTTTTTTTTTTTAACATCTCTAAAGTTTGACTATAGAGAAATTTTTAAATTATTCATGACTATAAATTTTAGAAAATCATCTAAATTTGGAAGTTCTAAGCATTTTATTTCCTTGTTCTTTCATATTATCATTTTTTGCAGACTTTAAAGTGCTTAAGTTGTGCATTGGGTTATGATTATTTCGTGCTTAATATCTATTGGGATCAGTCGTCGATTATTTCACTATAGTTGTGGTTTAAATTTACTTGAATTAATATTGCATGATAAACATTGAGAAAATTTTCAAGTAATTGTCATAAGTTGCATATCTCTCGTTTCCTAGATTGAATGTCTTTAATGCATCATCTTGAAGGTGATGTTGAAGAGTTGTGAAGATATTTTTGTTCTCTTTGAGCTATAACTGCATTGGAATAACAAGCTTGTGATCTAATTGGAAATTATCTTGTCATATTTTAAATACATTGTCGAAAAGCTTATCTTTGAGTTTGGTGAAGTGAACATCTATTTGAGCATTTTAAAGACTGTGGTGTACATTTCATAGATAATTGTGGCATAAGTGTTTTTGTCCCTGAATCTAGCTTCATCTCCGTCCATTCTCTAATCATCTCGTGCATTTTCATTTTAAGTTAGATCTGCATTATTAAAACTTACTTCCAAGCATAAGATTGGTCGATATAGAGATAGGTACTCATTTGTCCTTGCTTGAGAAGCCTGGTTCTAATAACATTTAAAACATTGACCTTGCAGTCGTTAGAGCCATATCGCTCTGCAGCACCAGAGGCACCGGGTATGTTATATTTTCAGGAGAGGTCTCGTTAATCACACCCTAGTGTGCTTCACCTTAACGTCTCTCTACTACTTACTACAGAATCAGGCTCAATATAGTAAGGGTTGAAGGGTTTGAACTTAGATAGTCATTTAACTAAAATTAACCAAAACTCCTTGCATCCCACATTAGTCTTAGGATTTGCATTTCATATAGGATAGTTGTTCATTCTAGCAGTAGTTTTCTATCAATTAATTGGTCCTAATTTCATAGCAAGATAGTTGACTCCATAAGGCACTAGTATCAAACATTTAATCTAATCTAATCTTTTAAATCTCGTTAGATCTAAAACAAGTACTTAGTAGCTTAACTGTGTCTCCCGAACAGGTTGGTTTCCAGCTAGTTCTCTTTCATTCCCTTTCTATAGGGTATACCCCCCTTAGTCTGCAGGGAGACAACTTAAACGAAGATATTGGGGATCACGGTGACAACCCCCGAACTGATTCGTTGTCACGGTACTTAGACATTCTGTGTGACAACAAGACCAACACAAGTTTCCCATAAAATTAGGAATACTTGCAATGGAAATTGATCTTCCTTAGAAGAGTAACCAGCCATAACTCTAAAGGAAACAATAATATAACTACAACCAAGCTTGGGTGTTTTTTGATGGAGCCTATCAAGGAGTTCCAGTTTTGTGTGGGTTGGTGTCATTCTATTGTAGATTGACAACACCATTCCAAGCTAAAGTTAGTAGTAGGACCTAGCACAAACAACCAAACATAAATGTATGTTATGTGGCTCCTTTATAAAACAACAACAAATAGGGTATACAAATGTTGCAGGTGTTTTGAGACTCAAAGTTGATGGCAGATTGGTATAATAATAAGTGCACAACAAATAATTTGTTACTTGACCCTATCATGCATTAGTTCTTGGAGGTTAAGGGGAGATTTGATGGTCTATCTTTTGCACATATCTTTAAAGAGTTTAATACTTTGCCTGATCAGTTATATAAAAAAAAGGCTTTGTTACTACAGGAAGGGTCCCTTACTGAACAAGAGTTCAGGGGAGGATATAATAATCAGCCTCTGAGTTTCTTTTTTTCTTATGTGGGGTTCCAAACCCCTAGAATTTGTTTCAGGTGTCTTTATGTTGCTACTGCAACACTTGCTGTATCCTTTTGGATGAATGTAGAAAAACAAAAACTTCATTTTGTGAAGGTTGCATTCAAGGAGGCTAGGTAGACTATTTATATATAGTCATAGAATAGAATCGGGGATAGTTGTAGGACAGTTTTAAAGACTATTATTTTTGGAGCTTGAAAAGGTATAATGATATATATTCTAATTTCACACTTAAAATATTGACTCTAAGATGAGATAACTTTATCAATGTCCATACTAGAAAAGTAGATCAAAGGGACTAAACTAGTACATCCACTGAACTACATAATGGAAGTACCGACACCTCCTATAGTTGTGATATCAACAACAGAAAAGAGCTAAGTACATACCTATACTTAATAAAAACAAAATGAATGCAAAAGAAAAGTCACAACAAGAGTATTGATCAAAGCATTCCCCAGTGGAAACCCCAAAAGTTAAATTTTCCCAATATTAGCTTAGCTTAGGGTCTAGTAACTAAATAAAAGATATTGGGTGAAACATTACAAAACAATTCTCACAAATTATGGATTTAACTCTAAAAGGAATAAATCGTCGAACATTGTAAACCATTAATGGAACTCGGCGTAGATAAGATATTTACAAATAACTATGAGTTTTTTTATTCTGATACTACAAAATTGGTGCATAAACTTCACAACATTTGAGTAAGAATTAGTAAGCCCTTGTTCAATAGAAATTCAAAAATATTAGATTTCGGGACTTCAAAAGAATATTTCCTAGCACAAAGAGGCAGGACATGACAAAAATATACAATAACAAAACTTAACTTACTTAGAAGCCCAATTACAAACTAAAAGGAAACTAGATTTTATTGATTCAAAGGAACAAGGTGAAAACAATGGGAGACCCCTGATTTGGTTGTAAAGGAAGTTTCAAACTGTGTAAGGAACTAACAAGAGATCTCCATCTCCTTGGGATTATTTCCATGGAAAATGCAACAACAAATGATGGTAAGAATCAAGTAATAGAAGATATGTTGAGGATGTAAGTTATGGATCAACGAACACACTATGAAAAGTACTTTCCCTTGGTTGAATTTTCATACAATAACAACTACCACATCTCAATTGGAAGGCCTCCATTTGAAGCACTATATGATAGACCTTGCATAACACCATAAATTGGGACAAATTAGAGGACTGAGTGATAGTGGGACCATAATTAATTAAAGAGATGGAAGAACAAGTAAAAAAAAATAGACAACGGTTAAAAGGAGGCACAAGATAGACAGAAGAGTTATGTTGATGCTCACAGGACATATAGGAATTACGAAGTAGGGGATCACATTTTCATCTACATCAGACCCAAAAAAAGCATTAAATATGGTTTGGAAAAGCAACAAAGTTGTCACCCCAATTTACAGGGCCATTCAAATTTCTGGAAAAAGTGTGACCTATTGCCTATCGTCTTCCACTACCACCCCATTTTCATAAATTTCATAATAGTTTTCACGTATATGTGCTAAGACATTATATCGTTGACAAATCACATAAACTTCAATGGAAGGAATTACAGGTATCAGACAAGGGAACCATTTCTATTGAACCATTACGTATACTTGAACATAGGGTTCAACAGCTCAGGAACCGCCTAGTAGACCAAGTTAAGGTTCAGTGGAACAGGTATAATCTTGGATCGACTACCTAGGAAGAAAAAAATACCATGTGCCAGAGATACCCCAACTTGTTTTGTTTTTGAAGCCTTAAAACCTTATTTTGTATATCTTTGCTATATTTAGGTTGGATACTTGAGACTATTATTTTTGAACTATTCTATAACTATGAAAGGTTACACGTAAACATGATTTCAAATTATTTTCTTAACATTGTTGGTACATGGATACCAATATGAAGTATGGTATTTGCTTAACATTGCTATTACATGGATACCAATATGAAGTCTATTATTTGCTTATTATCGTTGGTACATGGATACTGATATAAATTGTGAATTATGTCATGGATGTGATATTTATAATATTAATTTCTCAACATAAATAATGTGATAAAAATAAAATAATGATTACACTTGACTATTTAATGTGAAAAAAAAACTTAAAGAGATATTGGCTAGACATAGCCAAGTATGTTATATGAACTCAAAGATTAATATCATAGATGGAAACATATTGGGAATGCATAGAAATTGTTATCCGGATACAATTGATTTTGAATATATTAATGCATATGTTATAATGTGTGGACAAGTGTTTACATTGCAGCTAGTATCGTTACCATATCGACCCACGTGATGACAAAGCTCCAACAACAATTGAGACTCAATGAGATTCCATGATAGGGTGTTGACCTTGGTCCTACTAGGAGGGGTAGAGGTGTTGCCCACTATTTATCCTCCAAAACCTGGAGTCATGGGAGGACTATACAAGTCATGCTCCCCTAGACATGTGATGATCACTGTCGGATGCCTACTGGGAAATTAGGTCGATATTGTCGACGTTGTCACCCTTGAGGTTTATGAATGGTTATATCAGTATAGCTGATGCTATGACATATTCCAGTAGAGGACGAATAAGATGGGAGTGGAAGAGATTAGGAAGGATAAGATGATTTTATAATAGCTTGGGATAGAGCATGACTAATAAAGTTATAAACCTGTAAATGTTCAAAACGCGAATTTTAAAATGTTCTCACATTAAATAAGTACTTAATCACGGGACATAACCCTTACACGATTACACTAATTTCTAAAATAATTACCGATATATTATATAAACCTTAACTCCATGACAAATTTTTCTGAAGGAGGGGTGTATGTAATGACCCACCTCGAGTTATAGGGAACATATGACTATTAGCATGCACAAGAGAAGTGCATATGATAACTACATATGAATGTATGACATGTGCTGTACTAGTATACGTACTAACCAACTATGAAAATTGTCCAAATATAGGGTAATAAATCAATTATTGAAGTACTAAGTAAGTACTTAACTCATTAGAATATAATGAATGTTTTGAGTGGGGGTACTTAATGTATGTATCGCCATCATAAAATATAACTAGAATATATCATACAAAATTAAAGTTAATATATTGGGTTATATAAAGTATATTAGGGACACAATATATATTATAATATATACATATTAATTTGTTATACAAAATAAAAAGAAAGTTTAATATAAATATTATATTAACTAAAAGTAAGCATACTTTGGATATCTTACAATTAAAATAAAATGAAACACAAACAAGAAATATAATTATATACATTAAATCAACTAAAAGGACCGACTAACATTTAAATAATATAACATAACATGTAAATAACAATATGTATGACAAAAAGATTTTAATAAATCTTTTAACAAAACAAGATCGACCCAGTCAACACATAACGTTATTTAAACAACACGAGTGTGATCGCCTCCATAAGGGAAAATATCATTTTGGGTTTCCATGTGTAGGAGGGAAGGGAATATAGAAGACCTCGCTGGAGGCTAAGCTAGTGGTGTAGGAGGGAATATAAGGAGACATAATAGTGCATAAGAGGGGGAGGATTTTTTGGAGCATTTCATAGACAATAAAGAAATTATGAGGAAACCACAAACAGAGAGTAAGATTGAGTCTTAATTTTTCTTGGAGCTTTGGGCATGATGTCCAAAAGACCTCGATTTTGAAGTCTTCTGGACTTGGGAACCAGAAAGGTTGATCTCATATAGGCTAGGAGGAAAAGGGTCGGTTTGGTAGCAGGAGTGGGGAGCAACACCAGAAGCCTCCTCAAATGGATAGACAAGTATTCTTATGCATCCCTATTTATCAAATTCTAGTTTAATTGCATGCATGAGTAAGTTAAAAGTATGGTAACAAATTCCAGAATGTTTTGATTCAATTTCTAGATTTAGGGCATTAATTTTGTTTCTTTATTTAAAATATAAAAATTAGGTATCACGCAAAAGAGGACTCTAGAAACACAATATGAATACCACAAATTCATAAATGATGGAAGTTATATCATGTAATCAGTAAGGAAAGTGTTAAGAGGTGGAAATAATCTACACAAGGGACACAAAAATTGAAGTATCACTACAATAAAGAGTATTAGGTTCGAAGAGAATGTAAGAAAGTGATTGAAAATCAATTAGGATTCATCCCTTATATTTATAGATTTATTAGATAGAATAAAGCACCTTATCCATGAACTAATCAATTATTAACAACACCTAGTGGAGGAGAACCAATAATTCAATATTGATGAGATTGGGGCAATATTATAGAAAGGGCATCATAAATTTGAATTAATAAAATAAGGTCTAGAAGGAACAAGTGCTCAAGTGTTGAACAAGAGTATCATTCTAACAAACTAGCTAACAACTTTTGCTCATACTTGTATCCAAGTAATGATTACATAGGCATTGATTCTAGAACTCATCATCTAAATGAATACAACATTGGATGCAAGTGATTGTGATATATTGACTAGACAACTTCATCAATAAATATAAATAGAAGTGTAACTATTGGCCCAAAAACATTAATGGTTTCAACAAGGGAGGAACACACAACTAGAATTAAACACCATATTGAAACATATTTCAGATACATACAGATAGGTTTAGCATATTCAAAAGAAATTTAGTCATGATCTAGAATCAATACATAATGTTGTTATCCCTAAAAAATTGGACTACGTGGTTGAGATGAGAATATTAAGTATCATCATAGACTAGGCACATCAAGGATGGCATAACTTTGAAAGTTGAATTCAACTAGATAGTTCCACATATCTAAAGAACATGCATTGAAGTGATAAAAGAGATTCTAGCACCTTCATTTTATTAACATTTATAGTGCCCTGATAAAAATCAATATATTGTCTCTAAACAATAGATGTGTGATATAGCATGATACTCTAATAAGTGCCCCTTTCATACTACTATTTTATTCCATCTCTTAAAGTAACATACTTAAGCCTTCAACTACTCAAATAAAGAGAATGGGGGATAAAGGACATCCTTTTCTAAGGCCCCTCCTTAATTTGAAGAAAGGAGTTGTTGGTCCATTTAATAATAAAACAAATATAAAATTAGGAAATGCAACTCAATATCCAAACAACAAACTAATCGCAAAATCCTAAATGAATTAAAATTAATCTAATGTTGAGCCAACTTACTTTGTCATAAGCTTTGGATAGGTCCACTTTCATCACCATCAATATTTTTTTTTTGACCTTTATTGAATGTATGGATACCTACGCAACCTAGTTTGCCTCATGAATTTACCTTCCCTCTAAGAACCCAAATCGTTCTCTAGAGATTTGATTTGAGAAAACACTTTTCAAACTCTAAGAAATTACCATTGAGATAATTTTTTATATGCAATTCATAATGATACAGGTGTAAAATTCTCATAGGTTATATGATTATGTTATTTAGGAATCATTGGTAGGAATGTTCTATTAAAGCTACATTTATCCTTTAGTTCTTGTTGTCTCCACAACTCTTTGTGAATCTTCCTCTATATAATCATAATATTCCAAGAAGAATTCCACAAGTGGTCCATCAAGCCTATGACTTTTGTCTTTTTGAGATCATTGCAAAGTTTGATATAATTTTTCTTTCCTAATCTACTTTATTAGGGCCTAATTATCCTCCTCATTGACAAAATTAGGGAAGGAGTTTGTACCCTAATCACTTTTTTCTATTGAAGCATGTATGTCTTCCTTGAAAAGGGAGAAGAAAATGCTTTACTCCAAAATCCATGCCCTTGAAATTTGTATCGAAGGTATTATGCCCCTTATCAATTTTCCAAATGGAGCTGTATTCTTTCTGCAATTGGCCTACCTATTGTTGGATCGGGGTCCCCTGGGGTGAATTTGAGTAAATTTTGGTATGTATTTTTGGATATGCGTGCTGCACAGAAAGGTCAAGGGACTTTGGGGTGGGTCAAAGTCCCTATTTTATGTAAATGGGTTGTAAAGGGTAAATTGTGGGCCTCAAACCATGGGTTGAGACCATAGTATTTGTGTGTTGTATGAATATAAATATAGATAGATCGAGTCTAGTAAGAGAGATTTGATGTTTTGATCTAAGTAAGTGTTTATGCTTCCGTGCTACTTTTTTGTAAGTTTGGGTTGGGTAGAAAGACTCTTGTTGGCTGTGTGTGCAGAGACCTAGTCCTGGCTGTGTGCAGACTCCACTGGTTGTGTGAACGAAAGGGTAATTGTAAGGGAAAGTTTGATTGTACTGAACGGTTTGAATATAATACAAGGACTGTTTTGGCGAATCAAATGTGTCATATGTTATTGCTTTGAGATCGCTTTACTTTGGTTATGATTGATTGTATCTGCGCAAGTAAATCTATCCTTTATGCATGAGTATTTGTTGATGGTTAAGTACATGTATTGATCGGCTTAAGTTATTATGAATTATGTTATACGTATATTTCTGTGACAAGGTTGATATGCGACACGATTTATGTGTTATATGCATTAATTGTATTTGCGACAGAGTTGATCTGATAAGTATTGATCTATATATTTGCGCATTCGTTTCCAATCTGCAATAAGTTTTTTTATAAACCTGTTTAGGGCCACCGCATCAATTTCTTCCTCAGGGTACGAAAACTTGGTTCCAACACCCCCCCCCCCCCCCCCCATACTGCTTTGGGTGAGACTTTGATCTGCGCAAGAAGATCATTGCCGAAAGGGCCAATAGTTGGAGGGTTTATTGGTTGCGCGATAAACTCTGAACATGGGTCAGGACCCCTCAAGCCAAAAAATGGTTCCGTCGCCAAGACCGGGATCATTTTGAGGGAGATTTAATGTTGTGGCATCCTACGTAGGAAAAATTGCAAGATTGGTTGGATAAAGACCCGTGAATTCGCAATCCAAGAGAATTGAAGTTCCAAACTATCTATTGAAAAGTGCATTTAGAGGTATATCTATACAGAAGTTCATGAGATATTCTTTGCATCCTTTGCAACTGAGTTACATGAGTGGTTGCCTCGATTGACTAAATTCAATAGCTGCATGAAGGATGATGTAGTCACTCAGTGGAACCCTGAATTAATACAGTAATTAGAAAAGACAAGTAATACGATCACTCGCACGATAGATCATTGGATCAATCATGTCTTGGGAGGATTTGTGACTGAATTTTCCATTGATCAGTTTGTGTCATACTCGAAAGCAGAAATGATATTTTTCAAGGGTCCTAGAGGTGAGTTTGTGCGCTCTTTGAAGTTACCGCTAAAGATGTTATTGTGTGAACAAGGCTCTCTGTGTGAACATATTACGTGAATTTCCCGAAGAGGCCCGACTACGCGCAGTGGAAAAATTTACCATGCAGATCTAGCTAAAGGGTTTGTTTACAGTCCTCTCAAGGGTAGATATGATAGTGTTGGATTTATGGGTCTTGACCCAGGTTCGGTTTTAAGGTTTGCCAACAAACCCCTGTACTACTGGCCCTTTCGGCAATGACCTGCTTGTGCAATTCAAGGTCTCACCCGAAGTAGTATGGGAGGGTGCTAGAACCAAGTTTTTGCACCCTGAGAGAGAGGAAGTTAATTGAAATGGGTCCATTTATATCAGACATACCTATGCAGGATAAGCCCTAATATAGGAACCCTTAACAGTATATCAATAGAGCAAAGATCATAAATCAACGGATAACATATAACCAGAGTAGAGTATTTAAACCAGATCTATGCATTCATAATATCGCACCCACTTGCGCATCAGTAAGCATCAGTATTCAATGAGAAAGTATAATCTCAGAAATAACATAAAGCGTAGCCGATAATCATAACAGAGAAACACTTAAATATCACAAACAGTCTTCTCATTCATTCGTATCCAGATCCAACTTATAGACTCTATCTACCAACCCGCGCACACAACCAGCGATGTCCGTACACAATAGGATTCAGGGTCTCCATGCACACAACCAGTAGGAGCCCTTACCCAGACAATCAACACAAAATATCCACAAGTTCGTATCCAAGCTTAATCCAAACTTAGCTTCTTTCTAGACTCGATTTATCTGTCTATTTATAACATATTAGCCTGCGCTACTCTATGGTCTGCAAACCATGGTTTGCGGAGTCCTGGTCTACCCTTTGACCCTTTACAATTCATTGGAGGCTTTGACCCACCCCTAAGCCCCTCCGTTAGATTAAATATTACAAAATATTACAAAATTGGACCAAAAATGCGGTTAGGGGACCTCGTTCCAACAGGCCCCCAACACAATCTTGTGACTCGTCCCGAGTCACAGCATCGATGGGGTCTTCATCAATTCCTGGAGCTGCTTGATATCGACAACCAAGGGGGGCATAACACCTATGCTCTGCGCGGCTGCATTCTGCGCAATATCAACCAAATTTTGTGAAGTTGGACCCTCAGTAGTTGCAGTGACACTCTCCAAGGTCTAATTCAACTGCTTCACGACCCCATCTAATTCCTGAAAAAGCTTGAGAGCTTCTTCAGCCCATGGTGTCAGATGGTCGCTAATTACCCACTTCTTACGTTAGAGCCCTGTGTTACACAGTAATTTGTCACCGTCCCTACCATTCCCCGTCCCGCACAATGGAGGACCCATTTTGTGACCTGTGAACATTGTCATGCCTTGAAAATATCATCAATGCATTCCTCTAAGCATGAGCTTCATTTTCCCTTGAGACATCTCCTTGCAAAAATCATGAAAAACATCCCTTTTAGCATTGGCGCGGGCAGGCAGTTCAGAACTCGCGCCAATGGGGAAAATCCTGCAAAAAGGTCGCGCCAACTGGCGCTCTGTCATAGAGCAGTAGTCGCGCCACCCATTTTAGGGATTGTTTTTTAAATAAGGATGGCGGAAGTTGAGTTCCAACAAACTCACAAACCATTGCCTATCTTGAGTTGGGAGGTTTGGCTGCGGGAGTTCTATGGAGGGGAAGTGGTTTTTCCACCTCCCATGGAACCTTCCTTGTTGATAGGGCCAATCCCATAATAATAGGGATCCCAACTCCCTCCTTCCCCATCTATAAAAGCCTCCTCAATCCCATGGCAAGCTAGTCTTGAAGTGCCTAAGCTTTGAATCTCCATATTCCCAAGAGCCTTTGTGTTGTAAAGAATCCCCTCTTTCCCTTAAGGCCGACTCAAGTAAGGAGACCATTGTCGAGAGACTCCGGAGAGGTTTTCCCTTTCCTTGGCGAGCTTTGCGAGACGTGGACGACCGGAGACCCGTCCGAAGGAGACTGCGACGTCAGAACTTGGTTGTAATATTTCTTCGTTTATTATTTAATAGATGATTATGATTATGGTTCCACTCCGTTTTCCATCATGTTAATGCGAGTAACATCCTTTCTGACTGATGTTTAGTTACGTGTATTGGATTTTATGCTTGTATCTGTTCGTTTCTTCCATGTGCAGGTGTTCATCCGCGGAGATCGTGGAGGGATTGTGATCTGCCGGAGCTAAAGAATGGGGACGCTTTTTCTTCAGATTATAGCGTTGGAATCCAGGTAGGCTTCCATTCCTAGTCCTTCCATTCGTAACTAGGAGCTTGTGTCATAACATTGTTTGATTGTTGCTAGACCCTTGCTGGGCTAGTAGGGATCGCCTCTGTCCACAGAGGGGATTTACCTCCTCAACAATTTGGCGACTCCACTGGGGATTCGTCCGGGATTTCATTGTCTCGTTTGTGTTGTCTCGCTTTGATTTTTTTTACGTTTTTCCTTGCTTGATGAACCTTCTGGGTTGGGTTCTTTCACTGTTTTTGCTTCTTGGTTTGCTTAGCTTGCATTGGTCTGCTTCTGGAGTAGCTTGTTTTTAATTTTTGGTTGAGAAACTCGACTGGCGCGGTTTTTAACCCGACAGTCGCGCCAATTGGCGCACGTTGCCTTTGTCCAGCCCGCGCCAATTGCTTTCTGGCGCCAGTTTCACACTTACAGTCGCGCCACCCCTGTAAGTTTTTTGAGTTTCCTCATTTTTGAGCTCTCTGAATTTCATCAGTGTTTTTCTTCTTGATTTTCCGACTGCCTGAGTGTGTTGGAGTCCTGTTTGACTGGGAGTTCACCTCTGTCCTTTGGTTGTTTTTTTTTATCTATCGATTTCATGTTTTAAGCCCTAGGGCATCTAGTGGCTTAGTGTATCGAGCCCTCCTTGGGAGTTTTGGTGTTTTGATTGTCCTGTCAACTATCTAATTGATTCTCCACATCCTCTAAGTAGTTGTTCATTGTTTTGTTGCGATTTTTGGGTGATTTTTCATTCCTTCATTCGAAATTCGTTTGGTCTTGCCTTGGACCTAGATCACACGGTCCATTGGAAGCTTTTGAGTCTTTTCTTCGTTTTGAGAGACTTTGGTCGATTTGGGGATCTGATCGCTTGTGTTGTTGAGTGAAATTTGTTTGTTTCGCTCTCTTGGAAATCGTTTCTCAAGTTGTTCCGTTTGTTTTCAAGTTTGTTTAGTGCATATTAGCTATTGAACATTGAAAATAAAAAAAAAAATCTCTCTTTTGCTTTTGTTAATTAGTGCAAATTGTGATCTTTTCCATCTTGCTAGCGATTAGTGTTTTGAATGAGAAGTTTTCAATTGCATTAGTTGCATTAGAGATCCCATTCTTTGTCTTCCGTTCATTTCGTTTGCGTAAAGCTCTCAACTCTTCTCTAACTAGTTTTCATCGAACGAAATGTTGCACTGTGGCATATAGCTTTGCATTTAGGAGTCTTTCGAGACACTACATATGATAGGGCCTGGAAATTGAAACTTAATTGAAGATCAACTGTAAAATTTATTCAATTAACCTAAGGCAGCATTGGAACTTAAGGAAACATATTTAGAAGGTCTAGGCTAGAGACGTGTTCCGGCGTCGTTAAACCTAGCAGTTGTCGTTCGCCTGTTGGCTTTAGACAGCGCTAGTACGGACTTGCGCTCCCCGTACCGTCGCGTATATAAAGGGAGACCCCTCTAGGTTTTCAACCCTTTATCCACAGGAAGCCGAGTCTGCCGCCCTATACCCGTGATACACCGAACACAGCATTCGGGGAGACTACCTGCACGTACGGAAAGTCCTTGGTCGATTTCTGTTTCATTATTTAAACCAAGGTGTATATTGCAGTTCACGGATATTTGGTACACCCTTTGTGCCTAGTTTTTCCTGAGCAGTCATTTGGTCTTTTCTGACTCCTTAAACTTGAAAAGACCGTCAAGCGCTTGTCCTTTCACGCTTGTGTCAACTCTGAAAGAGATAGAGTCATCTTTTTATCGTTTCTCGACTCTTGAAACATGAAACGGTAGAATTTGTTTATTTTCCAATGTGGTAAAATCAATCTCCCACGATTACACACCCGTTTAGATATTGCTTGTGACTGTTTGATCGTGTCTTAACTCGTTTTCAGCACGTGTGTGTGTGTTTTCTTCTAGTTCTTGCCACATGCTGGCGAACCTTCTCTCGTTTCGTCCACCGGTAGTCCTTCCACGGACGATTCTTCAGAAGCTTCTCAACCTTCAGTTGAACCACAGCAGCCTGTTGTTTCCGAGTTTCCTGACGGGGGACCGGTTCTCGCCGAGCAACCCTTTGGAGGACCAGTTGAGTTCAATTGGCCCTTTTCGGACCCTGTGTCTGAATTGAGATTAGGAGCTGATTTCCTTTCTCTTACATCGGGTTCACCGTTTGTCGCTGCTGTTTTTCCTCCTAGTCCTCGCCGTCTTTTGCGTGATTTAACGGTAGGATCAACCATGAGTGATTCTGGTGAGGAAATTCCGGTGTCTGATGACTATCAGCACATCCCTCGTAGATTGTTTGAGGGAGACGACTCTGAGCTGGCTACCATGTCGTCAGCAAGTCCTTCTTTACCACAGGGATACAGATCTTTGGGTCAGATCATTTCAGCTGCAGCCTCTATGGGAATATCATCTCCTGCTTCGAGGCCAACTGTCACTACACCCGGGGTGTCCCCTTCGACGCCCGTCACTTCTGTTCCCGTTCGGCCCACTGTTTGTGTGGCTGCCTCTTCTTCTGTTGTCTCAACATCTGCCACTAGGGCTGGGCCAACTCCTGAAGATGTTTATCTAGCTACTGCTATACCGGAGAATATCTCTCTGGAGGAGTATCGGTTGTTTTTGCAACAGCCGAACGCCGGAGCTGGACAGATTCCCCAAGATCCTTACCGATCTTTCTTTTCGCACTATGCACAGGATGGCACTCCCGTGCATGCTTTCCCAGGTCAGTTTGACGAGCACGGGGAGGTTTTGCGCCTTCCTACTCCTGGGGCTTATCAGTATGCTCAAGGTTTACCGTAAAACCAGGCTTATAACCCGCAGGCACAGCCCTTCCAAGGCCAATATGCGGGCCAACCTGGCTATCTGTATGACCCACAGGGACAGCCCATCCAAGGCTACCCTGCAGGCCAGCAAGGGCCATTGTACAATCCGCAAGGACCATATTATAGCCTTGCTGGTCAACCTGCTCAGCCTCAGCCGGGGTATCAACCGGGACCGGCCTATGGTCCTAGGGGGCAAGTCCAGCCTTCTTTACCGATGCAACCGCAATATCCTGTTGTTTCTAACGTTGCATATCAGCCAGGACCACCCTATGGTTCTGCTTCAGGCCAAACTGGTTTCCAGCAAGCACCTGGTTCTGTTCCACCTCCAGGCCAGCCGACTCATCCGGTACAACCTGGGGCTCACTTACAACCAGGTCAACCTGCGCAACCAGCGCCGCCTGGTTATCCGGGCCAGCCTGGTCATTCAGGCCAGCCCTCTCAGTCGGGCCAACCTGTTCATTCAGGACAGCCCTCTCATTCCGTTCACTCTGCTCAACAGCCTGTTCATTCAATGCCGCAGCCAAATCAACAGCTGCGCCCTACACACCAGGCTCCACAGGGTTCCACTTATCAGCAGCCTACTCATCGTCAAAGTGGTTATTATCCTCATGGTCAGTCTCAACCAAACTATAACCACCCTGGAGGCTCTCAGTATTATCCTCCTCCACCCGGCTCTACCTACGCTCAGCAGCCAAATCCAAATGCTGCTTATATAGGGCAGACACCTAATCAGGGCCCAAACCCTGGTTATCAAGCCCCGCACTATGGTTACCAGCAGCCAAATCAGTCTGGTTATACGAACTATGCCCCCTACGGTCAGAATCCTGCGGGACAGAACCCGTGGGGGCAGGGATATTCACAGCCATCGTGGAGCATGGGTACCGGACCTTATCCTGGGACTGGCATGGCAGTTAATCTTCCATTGCCGTTCCTGGCTACCTTGGAACTGCCGGACGTTTCAAAATTGACCAATGATCCGATTTCACATAATCCATATTGGCCTTCGGTTCCCACCAAGATACCAGGTGATTGTCCAAAGTTTGAGGGCAAAGCTGGCGAAGACCCCCAAGCGCATGTGATGACGTATCACCTCTGGTGTTCGTCTAACTCTTGGGTTGACGATTCGATTCGTTTGCGCCTTTTCCGCGTACTTTAACAGGAGCTGTTGCTAAGTGGTACATAGAGCTATCCCGTGGAATTTTTCAGGATTTCAACTCGTTAGCTATGGCTTTCCTCACGCACTTCCAGTTACCGGTCCGGTATGAGGCCGGGATGCACCTCCTGACTTCTCTGAAGCAGGACAAGGCCACTCACATCTCAGATCACATTCATTAGTGGCGGCACCGTCGTCGACTGATCAAGTTTCACATACCTAATCAGATTTTGACTCACTGGTTCACCACCTCCTTTGTGAATAAAATCGCTCAGGATATCGTGATGGGAGCGTGTGTGACGGAGGAACAAGCTATCGCGCGTGCCCAGTATCTGGATCTTGTCTATTCGCAGTCTGGCACGCTTTATGACATCTTGACTGATGCTCCACGGCCCGGAACCACTAAGGCTCTGCCTACCCCTACGGTGGATGGAGTCATTGGTTCCGTCTCTCAAAATTCAAAGAAGTCTTCGAATGGGAAGCAGAAGGCTAACTCTTCCGACAATACCTCTGCTAATCCCGCTCCATCTGATTCTGGTAAAACCGCGGAGGTGAATGCCGTCCAGGCCAATCCTGCGGACAAATCCTCCAAGGGGAAGAAGAAGGGCAAAGGCAAATCAAAATCTGATGCCCCAAAGCCAGAATCTAAATCTCGAACCGAGGATGGCTCCCAACGTAAGCCGAAATTCCCTTGCCTCATCTGTGAAGGTGACCATTACACTAAGGATTGTCCACGACGGTTCGAGGTTAGTCAACTTCTTAAAGGTTCTAAAGGGACTCCGGCTGTTTTAAAAGAGCCATTTCCATCCCAACAGACCCAGATGGTCGAACAGGCGTCACCATCTGCACTGTTTGGGTCTCAGGTTTTCATGATGAAGACTAATGCACCTATCACTATCGCTACGCGGTCGAAGGATTACAATGAACCGCGGCAGGCACCCGGGAAGGCAGTTGCGGATGGGCCGCCTCCCCCACCTGCCTCCGGTCCACTGGAAATCGAGAAGCCGACTCCCGAACCCGTTGTGAAACCACCTCCCAAGGGTGTTCTTCGAAGATCCTCTTACAATCCAAATGCTCGTGCCGCTCAACATTACAGTATCGTTGAGGATCTGGCACAGGCGCCATGTGCCATGTCTGCGCTTGAGGTTCTTCAAAGTTGTCCTTCACAACGGAAGGCTTTACTCTCTGCAATCGGTGGTATCGATCCCGCCGACTCGAGCCTTCTCACCTTCGATCTGGAGAATTTTACTCCCCGGCTTCCACATCAAATCGCTTTGGTCATTCAAGTTGGGATTAACGGTCTCAACATTCATAGGGCCGTCGTAGATGAGGGTGCATCTACCTGCGTTATGTCCTCCGCTTGCTGGAAGGCCATTGGCTCTCCAGCCTTGTCGTCATCTCCCAATGCCCTCGAGGCATTTGATGGTCGGGAGTCTAAACCCCTGGGAGTTCTCGAGAGTCTTGCGATCACATTACAGGGAAAAACTGTCAACGTGGAAGTAGAAGTGGTTGATGCTAAACTCAACTACAATATACTTCTTGGCCGCAGCTGGACCCATGCCATGCTCTGCGTGCCGTCTACCGTCTTTCGATTCATTAAGTTCCCTCACGAGGGCAAGATTGTCACGGTAGATCAGTTGTCATTTTTCACCTCTAGCTCCGAGAACAACGTGCCATACGTGGATCAAATTCCGAATCCCCCAGACAGCATAGGACCTGGTCTTTTCAAAGACCCAGTCCTCATGGGTATTTTCCCCGCACCGCCACCGAATACCGCTCAAGTCAACATGTTGTCCAGGACTGATGACCCCTGGCTTATTCCTACACCTGAGCAGGTATATGAGTTTGGAGAATCCATGCCTTTAACACCAGTAGAGATCAGCTACTGTGAGATTGTTGCCGCATCGGACCCTCCACCTCCTCAACATGCTCCCATGAGCATGGCTCTCGACGTCTACTCGCAATCCCCCTGGCTTGGTCAGGCTGATTCACCTGATCCTCTCAGAGAGACTTTTCCTTCAGATGAGGCTATCATTGAAACTATGTCTCTCGAGGAGCTGCCCTGGGGCGATGGACATCATCGCTCCTCGTTTATGCCCAGCTTGGGGGCAATGACTGATTGTCTGGAGCGTTATGCTACTCAGGTTCCTTCCCCTCCTCTTCAAACACCGATCTTGACACACGAGGTCTTTTCGGAGGGTAATCTGAGTAACATTACTCAAACTGTTCCAATCAACATCTCCGTTAAACCGGGGATTGTTGAGAACATTCATGTGGGTGTGACTTGTTCTCCCGAGGAGATTCAAGTCTATACTGAGCTTTTCAAAGAATTCAGAGATGTTTTCGCATGGTCTTACGAGGAAATGTCGGGAATTGATCCTAGTATTGTCATGCACGAGATCCCAACCTATCCAGGTGCGAAACCCGTGCGCCAACGCTTACGTCCCATGCATCCTCGGAAAGCCGCCGCTATCAAGGCAGAAGTTGAAAAACTTCTGAACGCGGGTTTTATTTATCCTATCCCCCTTACAGAATGGGTGTCCAACATCGTCCCTGTCGATAAAAAGCAGGGTACAATTCGAGTCTGTGTAGATTATCGCGATATCAATCGCGCCTGTCCTAAGGATAATTATCCCACTCCGTTTATCGACCAGATCATCGACGAATGTGCCGGGAGTGAGATCTATTCCTTAATGGACGGTTTCTCAGGCTATAACCAAATCAATATCGCACCTGAGGATCAACATAAGACCACATTCATCTGTCCGTGGGGCACTTTCGCGTACAAAAAACTCCCGTTCGGCTTAAAAAACGCTGGCGCTACATTTCAGCGTGCGATGTCCTACGCTTTTCATGACATTCGCCATATTGTCCAGCCTTATCTGGACGACTTGCCAGCCCATTCGGGTAAGCGAGAGGACCATCCTGAGCATCTTCGCCAGATCTTTCTTCGTTGCAAACGCTACAACATCAGGCTCAATCCTCATAAGTGCGTCTTCTGCGTTGATTCTGGCTGTCTTTTAGGCTTTATAGTCTCGAAAGACGGAATTCGCCTTGACCCTCTAAAGGTTGAGGCCATCGTAAATCTCCCATCACCCTCCTCCCTGTATCAGCTACAGAGTCTGCAAGGGAAAGCGAATTTTCTCAGGCGCTTTATCCCAAATTATGCCGAGGTGGCCAGAGGATTCACTCGTTTGTTAAAGCAGAACGTTCCCTTTCACTGGGACGAAATTGCTCAGGAATCCTTTGAGAAGCTGAAGACATTGTTAGTCAATGCTCCGTTGCTTCGTCCTTCGGACTACCACCGCGACTTCACTTTGTATCTAGCCGCCGCATTTAGCACCATCGCCATGGTCTTGGTGCAGGATGACGAGAACGGTGATGAACATGTTGTTTATTACCTATCTCGGAACCTTCTTGACCCTGAAACACGTTATGCACATGTCGAGAAGTTGGCCTTAGCAGCAGTACACGCCGTACAACGCTTTCGCCATTACATCCTTTTGCGCACGATAACAATGGTTTCAGACTGCAACCCTATGACGTATATTCTTTCTAGACAATTACTAGGGGGCAAGTACTCCAAATGGATCGTGATCCTGCAGGAGTTTGACTTGAAGTTCACCACTGCCAAGTCAACTAAATCACTGGTCTTCGCGGATTTGATATGTTCTCTCCCTACAGACTCTGTTCCCTCACACTCTGAAGACCATATACCAGACGAAACGCTTTTTCTTATCAATACTCGTGATCCTTGGTACGGTGACATCATAGTGTATCTTCAAACCGCGACATTTCGGTCTGAGTTGGATAAAACTGCCCGCCATCGGATTCGGCACCAGTCCCAACCCTACCGTATAGTAGGAGATACCTTATATCGCATTGGAGTAGATTCGGTGCTCCGACGATGCCTTACCTTGGAAGAGGCTGAGAAAGTCTTAAATGACTGTCACAGTGGCGCCTGTGGCGGACATATGTCCGGGTATGCTACTGCCCAGAATATTCTGCGGGCAGGTTATTTCTGGCCTTCTATATTCAAGGATTGTATCACTGCAGTCCATAAATGTCATCCATGCCAGATTTTTCAGCGCAAGATGTGCGCGCCGCCATTGCCATTGCATCCCGTTATTACCATCGGCCCTTTGCGAAATGGGGCGTGGATTTTATGACGTGTAACCCTCACTCGGCCGGGGGGCATGCGTATATCATTGTCGCCGTCGACTACTTCACTAAGTGGGCCGAGGCGATGCCTACACTAGCTGCTGACGGGAAAACGACTGCTTCATTTATATTCAACCACGTTATTGCACGGTTCGGGGTTCCTCAAGCCATCGTCACTGATCACAGTACTCATTTCCGCGATTACATGATGACGGAGCTGACTTCAACGTTGGGTTTGCGTCACGACAGCTCAACACCATACTACCCTCAAGCAAATGGTCAGGTTGAAGCGGTGAACAAGGTTTTGGTCACTATGCTTCAGCGAACAGTTGGGATTCATAAATCCAATTGGCATCTCCAACTGTTCTCAGCTCTCTGGGCATACCGAACATCTGCTAAGAGTGCAACCGGATTCACACCATTCCAGTTGGTGTACGGTCTGGAAGCTACTCTGCCGGTTGAATGTGAAATTCCTTCGCTCAAATTAGCTGTGGAGCTCTTACCGAATACTTCTCCTGAGGAAGAACGTCTTCTGTATCTCGAACGGTTGGATGAAACCCGTCGTCTAGCTGCTTTGATCATCGAAGCACAAAAGAAGAGGGTCAAATCCCATTTTTATCAATCTGTTTCTCCCCGTTCTTTCATTGAAGGAGACCTCGTCCTCTTGTACGATCAGGCACATGATAAGCTTGGAGCCGGTAAAATCCAGCCTATGTGGCACGGTCCCTATATAGTAAAGCGCGTTTTGAAAAATGGGGCCTACGAGCTTATAGATTATGAAGGAGTTCCGCTGGAACAGCCCAGAAATGGGTTGTACCTTAAAAAGTACTACGCCTGAAGTGATTTCTTGGTGTGGTGTGTGTACATAGGTGTGTGATTGTCATTTGTGTGCATAGTGTGGTGTGCTTTGTAAACATCTTTCTGCTGATCGGGTCTTCCTTGTTGTGCAGATGTCTATTCATCCATTTGTTGGTTTCGCGGATGGTGCCTCCCGCAGTACCAGGAATCTGTCTTCCGCAGCCTGGGTAATCTACGATCCTGCTGGTGAGTTGATTGACCTGCAAGGTGTGTGTTTAGGACGCACCACGAACAACATCGCGGAATATAGTGACGTGTTGGAATTATTAACCGAGGCAGTAAACCTTGGTATCCGTGAATTGCTCGTGTACCTAGATTCACAACTTGTAGTGTTACAACTGAACGGACACTATTCGGTAAGAAACCCGTCCATCTTACGTCTGTATTTGCGTATTCGATTACTGGAAAGGAATTTTGACTACATTACATATCATCATATACCCAGGCATTTGAATACATTAACAGATGCAGTAGCAAATTTGGTATTAGACAGACATTTGCGCAATTTATAAATCGTCATCACATGTAAAGAAAGACTCATCCAGAAATAGATATGTATATATATAGATATCGAAATGTTTACATAGAGTGTGTCACATAAAACTCAAAAATATACATAATCGTCTTAGTACATCCGGAGACGCTATGTCTCTCAAAAAATAGGTGTGGTATAAATCCTAAGGACTAATCCGCATGGTGCTCATGATAGCACGTCACTGCACGCACTAGGCGCCTCAGGATTCGGTGGATCCGATTCAGAACTTCCACCGTGTGGCGCTGGTACGCCATCGGTACGTCTGCTAGCCGGGCATAGTCTGGGATCCCGTGGGCAATCCCCTCGAGGTTCTGGATCAGTTCATCTCCTTCGGTGCCTTCTCCCTGAATCTCAGAGGCGAGTTGTGTCCTCCGGGATATTGGAGACATCCCGGCTGGTCTCTCAGGTCCTACATCTGCATGCATATATAATTGTGTTAAGACGAATGTGTATTAACAACAAAAAAAAAACATATAAAACATAAAATAAAAAATATGAGGTCTTACCCAGCTCCTCGTCCCAGTCATCTCCTTCTGGTAGTGGGAGATTTGGGTCCCCAGTAAAGTCAGTTCCTGAATAGGGCCAGTCTTCCACGACAATCAGCTGGTGCCGTAACCACCTAAAAAACTCTGGCCTCCAGGACATCTGTTGGCCACCTCCAGATCTGGGCATCAATGCTGCCCAGCGAACCATTCTTGGCTCGCGTGGTATCGGACTCGCCACTGCGGCCCCTTGGCCCTGGAAGATTGGTAAGCATTCCAGAATGAACGATACCAAGATGGAACCATAACCGAACTGTTTCAGTTTCCCCTGTTTGCACCTTGTGAGCTGCCTTTTCATGTTGATAGTTACTGCTTCTGCCCAGTTGAACAGTAAGGGACCCATGCATTCTGAGGCCAGCAGGAGTTGGGTCTTCGTGGCCTCGTGCAGAGCCTGCGACCCAGCAGCCCGCGTAATGGTATGGAGAACTACTCTTAGTGCTAGATCAGGAATGGTGTGGATATCCACTTTCTTGCTTCCTGATCCTGTTTGTGCCCCTCGACACACCCGTGCCATTACTTCTTCCATCTTTTCCCCAGATGGTCTGCTTCCAGTCAGTACAGGGATTGGACCTCTGCGGGACAATCCAGTGATGAAATAAACGTCGGTGACCTCCAGTTCTAACACCTGGTCTCGTAACCTGAACACCTGTTCTTGTTCGTCCCAGATACTGATTAAATACTGGAGGAGCTCGGGCTGAGCTCGTAAACATGGCGTGAGGAAGAACTTTTTCAATCCACAGTTTCTAAGTGCATTCATGCAAGCTTGGCTTTGCATGGCCTGTTCATCCTCTTCTCCGTGCTCTCGTTCCTTCCATTCGATTGCCATTTTGAGTGATTATCTGCATTTACATGGTCAAAAACCCTTAGTTAGACCTTTGATGGGCTTCAAATTCCAAGCAATTTGGTCTAAATGTCGAAATTTTGGGCGGAATTTAAGGTTCGGCCGTTGGCGCGGCTGTTTTGCGAACAGTCGCGCCATGTGGCACGAGCCCTTTATAAAAAAGAGCTCATTGGCGCGGGTTCGTGCCCGATACCCGCGCCAATGGGCGCAACCCTAAAATTCTAAAAATGACCACACAAAACTGATTTCTAAGGGAAAGTTATTTAAAAATGAATGAAAATGAAGAGCAAAAGAGCGCCTCTTACCTGTGACAGACGAGAAGCTGAATGGTCGACTGGATTTGTCGCAATCACCGTCAGAAGTTTCTGCTCCAAATGGACCACTGTTGCTTTCCACCAAGGTAAATAGTAAAAGTAATTTTATTTTTACCAATTTGACATATTTATAACTTTTTCGACATTAAATGAGTTTTGAAAGTTATTTTTATCAAATATTTGCATATGTTATGTCGAAAATGGATTTTACGCTTGCTTGGTATGTGCAGCAGCAGGTTTTTGCGACTTAAAAGATGGAAACGAGTTGTATTTTATACTTTTTTGGACTCGGTAAATACACGAAAAAGTCACTTTGGAGTCATCTTTCAGCTCTTTTCTGACTCTCTAAATATGAAAAGATCGCAGAGGCCCTTGTCGTTTCGATCTCGTTAAAATGGACACGAATCGACATCCACCCAGTATAAGTTTAACCCTTTTTCGGGCTGGGATGGATTGATTACGAAAAAGGAATACCCTAGCCTATCGCGACTAGGAGGTTTTTCCGGATATTGTTTTCTACCTTTTCGGATCTGGGGAACTATTTACGAAAAGGGACCTGTGGAGTTTTCTTTTCCGCTGTCTTTTCAAACTCTCTAAACATGAAAAGACGCCGAGTTCTTCCTTTGTCAGACTCGTTAAACCTTGATGACATCGGATCTAGTCGAAATGACGTTCTCCGAGTTCCTCCTTCCTAGGACTCGTTAAATGCACTAGGATGGATTCGCCCGAAGGGCGAACTTATATTGCAAGCATATGCTATCCCCTTCAAGCTTGTTATTAAAAATAATTGGGGTACTCGCCAGAAATGGTGGGGGAAAAATGGAACCATCGTCATTGTCGTCGGCAGTATGTTGCTCTTGAACATGGCACTTGGCTGCATTCGTGTCGGGTTGGAGACATCTCATCTCGTTGCTTCACTTTGCCTCCATGGGTTTGGGTAATCCTTTTTGACCTCTCATCTGTTCATTGCCTCGTCGCCATGACCTCTGATTCGTTGATGTTAAATACTGCCAAATTCACTGTCGTGTCGTTCATATGTTCAAGAGAAGTTGACCTCTGCAAATATCAACCTTCCTCTGTTTCTCATACGATCATGATTCACAACAAAACATCATGTTCCTCTGTCTCGTGTCGATGATGTGGGAATCATTATGGCCCACCTTCGATCAAGATCACTTCCTGTCGACATCAACTCATTATCCAGGAAGTTGGTCTAGAGACTCCTTACAGTACCTTGGAGCCTGCATGCCTCAATGGCAGGTTCGTCGCATTCGACGAGAGGTTTACATCATTGACCTCCGATCGAGTGATTCTGCAGGTGTTCGACGTCAACTCATTTATTCGCACGCCGTAGATTGTACCTGTAGTACCTTGAGGACCATTGTCATTATTGGTGGTTTCTCTCGCGTCTGTTAACAGCTTTCATCATTGGCTGGTAATCAGACGATGTTCTTGCATGTTCGACTTCAGCTCGCATATTCACATGCTTGAACTTGTACTCTGTTGGGTCGAGATGGAGCGCAAGACCCTGGATTGTGTCTGTTGTAATCCAGGCTGCGATTGTGGATTATTATCATTATGTACATGACTCACTGATTGGATGGCTGCGACCATGCCTGAGTCTATTTGTTTGATCTTAGTTGGATGGCTGCGCCCATACCCTGGATCCAGATTATAGCATACTCTGTTTCGGATGGCTGCGTCCATACCACTTATATATCATGTACTTGAGATATCAGTTGTATCTTTCTGCGCAGGTTTTCCGACGGCGGGCCTTTAGTTGAACATGTTCTCGTAAAGCATTTCACCCGTCTCTCTCTCGGGCCTCATACTTTAGGGGGCATCTGTTACACAGTAATTTGTCACCATCCCTACCATTCCCTGTCCCGCACAATGGAGGACCCATTTTGTGACCTGTGAACATTGTCATGCCTTGAAAATATCATCAATGCATTCCTCTAAGCATGAGCTTCATTTGCCCTTGAGACATCTCCTTGCAAAAATCATGAAAAACATCCCTTTTAGCATTGGCGCAGGCAGGCAGTTCAGAACTCGCGCCAATGGGGAAAATCCTGCAAAAAGGTCGCGCCAACTGGCGCTCTGTCATAGAGCAGTAGTCGCGCCACCCATTTTAGGGACTGTTTTTTAAATAAGGATGGCGGAAGTTGAGTTCCAACAAACTCACAAACCATTTCCTATCTTGAGTTGGGAGGTTTGGCTGCGGGAGTTCTATGGAAGGGAAGTGGTTTTGCCACCTCTCATGGAACCTTCCTTGTTGATAGGGCCAATCCCATGATAATAGGGATCCCAACTCCCTCCTTCCCCATCTATAAAAGCCTGCTCAAATCCATGGCAAGCTAGTCTTGAAGTGCTGAAGCTTTGCATCTCCATATTCCCAAGTGCCTGTGTGCTGTAAAGAATCCTCTCTTTCCCTTAAGGCCAACTCAAGTAAGGAGACCATTGTCACGAGACTCTGGAGAGGTTTTCCCTTTCCTTGGCGAGCTTTGCGAGACGTGGACGACCGGAGACCCGTCCGAAGGAGACCGCGACGTCAGAACTTGGTTGTAATCTTTCTTCGTTCATTATTTAATAGATGATTATGATTATGGTTCCACTCCGTTTTCCATCATGTTAATGCGAGTAACATCCTTTCTGACTGATGTTTAGTTACGTTTATTGGATTTTATGCTTGTATCTGTTCGTTTCTTCCATGTGCAGGTGTTCATCCGCGGAGATCGTGGAGGGATTGTGATCTGCCGAGGCTGAGGAACGGGGACGCTTCTTCTTCAGATCATAGCGTTGGAATCCAGGTAGGCTTCTATTCCTAGTCCTTCCATTCGTAACTAGGAGCTTGCGTCATAACATTGTTCGATTGTTGCTAGACCCCTGCTGGGCTAGTAGGGATCGCCTCTGTCCGCAGAGGGGATTTACCTCCTCAACACCCTGAAATTTCACTGCTGAATGCATGGCTGGTCCGAAGGCGCGCTAGTCATTGGGCTGGAACAAGGGTGGTCATAGTGGCTTCCATTTGCTTAAAATATTTCTCCTTTTGGTGCAACTCCTGATTGATTTGGCGAAGGAGGGGATCACGCTGCACCTGGGACCATAAATCCATAGCAGTCTCAAACAATGCAGTGCCCTGAGTGATCTGTGCGGTAATACTGGTTGTAGCTTTCGTGACGAGCGCGGCTCGCTGGGCGCGCACCTCCTGAGGGGTCTCAGGCTGTAGCTTGGCCTGTAGCAATGATATATGAAGTTCCAAATCGGCCTTAACAACCTGTACTTCAGTCCGTGATGCCTTCAAAGCATCGACCAAGCCTTCGACCTTGTCTTGCGGCATAGCAGAGGTGGGAATTACTTCTAGCATATCCTTGCAGAGCCGGTCTATCAACTACTCTAATTCATCCTACTACGCGATGGCGACAATGTGTGCAGCCTGGGCCTGGGCAGTTTCGACAACTTTATTCACAATAGTTTTCTCGACCTCACTAAGTTGTTACTGCACCCGCATTTCTCTGTGCTGAAGCTCACTAGTTGTTAGTATGAATCTTTTGTCGAAGTGTACGAAAAAAGACCACTTTAGCTACGCATAACTTATAGCCCTAACATCAAATATGGCTACCAATATTTTCAGATTTGCAGTTAATTGATCAAAACAAGTGCTGCAAAAAACCAGATCTATGCATAAAGAGACATTAAGCAGTAAAAACAAGGTTTTTCTCCATACATCCAATAGACAAGACAATAACAATGTTTTTTGAAAGAATTTTTGTATTAAGGGCACCTGGGAGGAAAACAAGAAGGTGTTTCCAATTCTCCTCAATGGGATGGGTTCTTGGAAGTCCTCAGCACTTCAGATCTAGCATTTCTCTCTCTTGTTGGTGTAGAAAACCCAGACAAAGATAGAACTCAAAGAGAGCTCACACAGCAAATAGTGGAAAATATGACAATGATAATGGCTCAAAGTCAGACCAAGAGTTTAGATCCAGAGTGATCTAATAGGCAACAAAAGGTGAAGAATGGTAGGAAAAACCCTCCTATTTGTAACAAAATATTGGGTCATTCTAGATCTTGGTGCCTGATTAAAATAACATTAACCAAATCTAGATCCACCTTTTATGGAATATTTTATTATATTTGTTGGAGGGAAAAGGTATTTGACTTGGGTCAAGTCCCTTTATTTGTGAATAATAAATAAATAAATGATTTATTTATCATTTTAAGGAAGTGGTTGAAGGATAATCAAATAAATAATGATTTATTTAATTATTTATGGGTGATTTAGTCATATTTAACAAGGAATATTATTTTAAATAAGATTTAAATAATTATTCCTAGAAAATAATAGGATAAATATAGATTTATCTAATTAATTTCTTTGTTTTGGGTTAAACATGACCAGGAAAATCAAACAAATATAGGTTTGTTTAATATTTCCTTTTGGGGTTTCCTGTTTAGACCATAAACAACCTAATAGATGTGTTTTATTAAGTTATTTTACATAGTGAAAGCAATTTTACTTAGGGTAAAATTGGTCTTACATGGTGTACTTGGGTCCATCTAATGACAGTAGGTTAGATGACCAAAAAATGGTGTAACACTAGTGATGGAGATAAATAGGTCATGCAGTTGCGCACCTATCAGGTGCGCAACATCGAGGTTGACCGAGGAGCATGCACGGACTTGGTCGCACAATTCTGAGGGAATCATTGCAAATGCTACGCTCAAGATGGGGCAGATCCGACTGTCCGTGATGGTGGTCAAGGCTATAACTGTAGCTGGTTGGCTCGCTTGATTCTGCCTCATCTAATCCACTCTCGCCTGAAGTGTGTCCGCCTTCAACTGAAGGGCCTGCAGTTTATACTGCAAAGCTTCTACCGCGGCCTTGTGTTGTCCTTCCAAAGCAAACCATCGGTATTCTGACGCAATGTTGACGGCGTCTGAAATATTTTATAAGTCATCTTCTGTCAATGTGACCTCTGTGTCTGCACCAGGCTTAATAGCCTCGCACTTCTTCCTAGGCCCTTTGGGAGGTTCACTAATGCGTTTAATACCATGTGGCGACACCGTATCTTCGCCACCAATCCCTTCAAGTTCCTAATCCTTCTGCGACTCTTGCTCTGTCCCCGTGGTCACATCCTTAGGGATTTCTTGGCTCGTGCTCTTCTTCGTAGCATGACCTCGGGTTCCTTCGTTATGTTCGATGGAATAGTAACCTTTGGGGTTGCACTTTGGCCGGATGTGCTTGTTGTACCCGGTCCAGATGACTTGAGGCCAAGCTTCCAGGCTGGTGGCCACGCTGCAACCACTTAATCAATTTCCGCTTCTGTAGCCATATACGGGAGATTATGCTAGGCTAGATCTCCGCGGGCCCAAACCTGCACATTGTGCACAGTAACCTGAAATGCCGCAATATCCTTGTATTTTTCATAGACCATGGGCAACAAGCGCGGTTGGGAATGAATAACTACTGCCATAACACGCTCAAACAATACCCAAAATACCTTATTCTCCTCGATCCACTTGGGATGAATCCCGAAGATTTACAAACCGCATGCCCTTACACATACCTGGCTCGAGGTCAGGGAGCATCGCTTCGTCAGGTGCCCCCCATGCAACCAAGGCAATTAACGACATCAACCAGGAGTAGAAGAATGCCTTTCCGTGCTCCTGCACCTCGCACACATTGTCTAAAAATTCATTAACAAGGTACTACGACCAATTGTAGCAGACCCCTTTTTCACATCTACCGGCAATCCAAATTACATAGGCGGGGACAGCCGATTCCTGGCACTTGCGCATCATCCTTCATGCAAGTAGTAGGGTACCTATTTGCACTCCCGGATCATCTATTATGTCTACTAGGAACCCTCTCTAGTTTCATTCAATGTGATATTTCTCCCGGACTTCATCAGCAATCTGTTGATCGTACTTATTGCTGATGCCCTCCTTAGGATTTGGCCCATGCATGGTGAGGACGGTGATTCAGTGAATTAAGGAAACATCGATTAGGATGCGACCCTGGATCCACAAACACCCATCGTGGACCAGTGCCAGCAGATGGCGAATAACCAGGATGGTGATGTTGTAGTGGCCAAAGTGGGGGATGCACAACAAGTTTAATATCCCTGAGTTGACCAGTCTACGTGCCCACGACATTGGCTCTACCTTCGGCACGTTACCATAAATCACTCTTTCAAGATATAATTATGGAGCCAGTGCTGGGAAGGCTTCCAGATTTCCCACATCATGGTCATCGAACTTAAGGAAGGGGATACCTCCGAACATATCACCATTCAGAGGCACCTCCGCTGGGACTAAAGGCATTTGCAGGTAGGTGCGGACAACGTCGACATTCTTGGGAACACACACGGTTGGCTTGCTTGGATTAACATAGGGCGGTATCCAGGAAAGTGGATTCGCGTGCAGAGCTTCCTTTGGAGCCGTCATGGGGCGCTTCGATGAATCGGGCGAGCGGCCCTTAGGCACCTTTCGAGGGGAATTCACAATCCGAGGGGATGTGCGTGGCTTCACCCCGGCCCACTTCGTTTCCTTCCATTTTCCTTTATCCACTCCCTTCAAATTCCCCTTGCCCTTCCTCTTGGCCGGCATAGACACAACCTCCTCCATCTTAGAGGTTAATTCTAATACGTCTTCAGAACCAACTTCCCCAGAAGTTGTGATAGGCAATGATTCTGCAGGGTTAGTAGCAGTCATCCTTGCTCAGAATATGAATACAGGGTTGCTGCTGTCAGAAGGGGTAGCTCTCCCAGACATACGAATGGAAATGGCACAAAATGGACTGAGTTCATGAAGGAGCACAAGGTGCAAGAGTCTCGGAAAGCCAACAAACCCGTTTTGACCAACTCCCCTCTGTTTATAGCCCCTGATGGGTAAAAACGGTTAGATTAGCCTTAATGGCAACTTATCGTTACGAAAACAGTAAAAAATATGTCCAGATCACCACATTAATTTCCAATTTCCCGTTTCGTTCAACGATAAAATCACTTTTTCACCTAGTTGCCCATTCCAACGATTAGTTTTTCTAGTCGCGTACCACCCCTGCGCCTGCATCACACATTTCTGCACCTCCTGGCCTGCGCACCATCCCTACGCAGCCGTCGACCATGCCTTAAATTTTTTTCCCTTGTGCACACAACATCCTTTACACAGCTACTCCGGCCATATAGTCATTTGGTCAGCACTAGGTTGTCCCTATATGGTTTCAGACGACTTCCATTATCGTACCCTGGCAAGTAATCTCTGTGCAACGTATTCAACCTAATCGCACCACCATCGGTAATCTCCTTCACTATGTATGGGACCAACCAGTGACTATGAAACTTCCTGGGTGTTGTGCAAACAGGATATCGTAAAGTAATACCAATTCATCCTCCTTAAAGATCTTTTGCCGAATATGTCAATCATGCCGAGCTTTTTTGCGAGCCTTCTAAACCTGCTGGTGAAATTGAGCAATGAACTGATCTTCTTCCAGGTCCATCAACTACGCCAAGCATTCCTCCATGATGTCTGGTTCTGCCATGTTTGTAAAATTCGAAATGCGTAGGCTAGGAACAATGTATTCCATAGGCATGATGGCCTCCTTCCCATAGACCATTCTAAAGGGTGTTTTTCTATGAATTTCTTACATGTGGTACTATAGGCCCAGAGTACATAGGGGATGTGGATGTCCCAATCGCTCCGGTCAGCATTACAGACCTTAGTGAGCACATGTTCCAGAATTTTATTGAAGGCTTCTACTGCCCCGTTCACCTGTGGGTGATATGGGGTACTCTTCGCATGGTGGATATGGAATTCCTCCATCAAAGCTGCAATAGTTTCATTAACAAAATTTTTACCTCTGTCGCTCATTAGGATCTTTGGGCAACCAAACCTGGTCAAAATATGTTCAAAAATGAAGTGCGTAGCAGTGTCCGCAGTACAATCCTTGACATCTTTTGCTTCCACCCACCTGGTTACATAATCAGTGGCAGTGATGATGTACCGGGCACCCGTCTTCTTTCCTAGGGGATTGATGGGTCCCAAAAAGTCTATGGCCCACTTGTCGAATTCCTGTAGATCCATCTGTGGTTGTAGGGGCATCTCAACTTGAAACGAGGGCTACCTAGTTCGTTGGCATGCGTCACAGGCCCGAAAGTACGCATGGGCATCGTTATGCAATGTGGGCCACCACAACCCAGCCCTTAATGCTTTCTACACAGTGGCTTTCCCTGCATAATTACCTCCTGCAATTCCTCCATGGGACTCAACTAAGATAGCTTGCCTTTCATGTTCCAATACATACCTCCGCAACACCTCATCTGCGCCCAGCTTGTAGACTTTTCCAACGATTATGGTAAAATCGGCTGAGTAGTCGTCGGGCGCCATACCTGTGGTCAAAAAATGAATGATGTCTGCAAAGTGCTCGTCCACCACCTTGATAGAAAACAACTGTGCGTCTGGTAATCCTTCTTCCAGATTAGTCGGCTCTTCCCCATTCTCAATCCGAGACAAGTGATCAGGCCCGACATTCAATCTCCCCGGTTTTACAATGATTTCAAAATCATACTCTTGGAACAACAGTAACCACCTACAAATCTCCCCCCCAATGCAGGCTTATTGACCAAGTATTTTAAAGCTGAATGATCTGTGAGTATCTTGAAGTGTCCACCTAATAAATAGTGCCTGTATTTCTGTAGGGCATACACCATTGCCAACCCTTCGCGCTTCATGGTAGAATAGTTACACTTTGCGCTCGAGAGTTTCTGCTAGCAAAGGAAACTGGATGATTGATGTCCCCTTCTCCTAGATGTGCTAAGACATCTCCTAGGGCGATACCTGATGCATCCACATGCACATGAAATACCTTTTCCCAGTCGGGAAATATAAGAATAGGTGCAGTTACCATCTTTTCCTTTAGCAGCTCGAAACTCTTTTGGCACTCGTCATCCAAAAAAAAGAGACATCCTTCTTTAGCACTTTTTCCATCGGTGCAGTGATCAAAGCGTACCCTTGAATAAACTTCTTGTAGTAACCTTTGTGGCCTAAGATGGATCGCAACTGTTTGTCAATGGTAGGGACTGCCAAATTGATGATAACCGCGATCTTGGCTGGGTCAATATAATATTCCAAATTAGGGAAGACAACAATATTGAACACTAAACTGAAATGTACAACAAATAATGATGCAAAACATATGAGCAAATCATATATCCATTAGATTATGTATTATAGCAGCAAATATATAATGTGTTGAGGAACAAATCACTCAAACTATGAAAACAAGCCTCCAACGCCCAGAAACACTAGAATCCCAAGGGATGTTGCAACACAGAAATGTTGGAAGACATGACAACGTAGTCCTAGTGAGGGTTAATGCTACAAAAAAATAAATATGAATGGATCTGCTGATATATTACTCAAAAGGAGCTGAAAATGGAGAACTAGTCTCTCAAACACAATCCCAAGGTAACCCGACAAGGGTTTCTTGAAATACACAAGATACAAAATGTGTAGACTGCAACTCTATGGCTGAATCACACTGTATCACTGAAGCTCTACTGCAAAATGGCTGAAATGATAAATATATGGCTGAAATTCCTCCTCCCTAGCTTTCTGGGTGAAAGGTTGATCCTTTCAATAGGAAACTAGCTCATAAACAGGGTTTTTGACCCCTCCATTGCAACACCATGAAAAATAATGAAGTTCCTCAAGGAAACTGCATTGTGGCTGTAGATGACTACTTAGCCCAATTCCATATGGTGGAAATGAAGCTTAGAATACTCCTCTCAGATTTCCTTCTCAAGTCCTCCAAGAAAGAGTGGGGAATTCCTGCATGGAAATGCCCTTGTACTAAATAGTACAACAAACCCAGCTAAACAGCTGAAGCATGCAATAAGTCATAAGACTCAAACATAATAATATTATGAATGCCCCTCATGGCTACCATCCCTTCCCTTATATTCTTGGTGAGCTTCCTCACCATTGGCCCCACTCATTTATGAGATTACTTCCATGCAAAGACTCCTCCAAAACTGCGTTGTCCCCACTAGCTCCACTCTATTCTTTTGGAAACACTGTTGATTTGGTCAAAATCGATCTATTCCACATGCATTTACCCCTTTCACACCCAAGGTGGCTTTATTTTGACTATCTAAACTGATCCACATCCATACTGGAAGTGATTTATTCCTACTAAAGAGATTTAAGGGTCTCCCAACCCTACTTATTCCTCTAGACTGAAAATAGAAGCAACATATAATATTCCAACTAGCTGAAAGCTAATTGGGAATATTACAGTCCTCCCCTCCCAAAATTTTCTTGTCCTCAAGCAACAGTAAAGAAGGATGCTGCAAAATCTTCTCTCCCTCCCAAGTGGCATCCTCATTAGGAAGATTCCTACATCGAATAAGATATTCTTTAATCACCCTACTCCTTAGCTGCCTCTCTCGAGTATCCAAAATAGCCTCTAGTTGCAAAACTAGATGGCCCTCATCATCAATAGGTGCGAGATCCATAGTGGCAACCACATGTTGTCCAATGGCCTTCTTGAGGCATGAGGCATGAGACATGAAAAATGTTATGGATCTTGCTCCCAATAGGAAGCTCCAGCTCATATGCTACTTCTCCAACACGAAAAATCACCCTATATGGTCCATAGAATCGAGGTTTAAGCTTCTCAACTCCTTTCTCCTTGAGTGTAGATTGTTTATATGGCTGAAGACGAAGATAGACCAAATTATCTACCTCAAATTGCCTCTCTATCTGACCACGGTCTGCATACATTTTCTGTTGGTTTTGTGCTGTAACAATGCTGTCCTTGAGGGCCCGGAGTATATCTTGACTCTCTTGAATCCACTCCTTTTCTCTAGGAGATTTAATTTCCCCAAACATCACATCAGAAAATGATAGTGCATCATACCCATAAAGGGCTCGAAATGGGGTCATGCCAATGGACATATGAAAATTTGTGTTGTAGCAATACTCCCCCAAATGGAGCCAACGTAGCCATGCTCTCTGCTACCCCAAAACATAGTTCCACAAGTAGCCTTCCAACCACTTGTTCACTATTTCAATCTGTCCATCGATTTGTGGGTGATAGCTAGTAGTTGGTGTCAATTCAGTTCCCACTAACCGAAAAAGCTCTTGCCAAAAGCCACCCATGAAGAGGTTATCCCGATCACTAACTATGGTCTTTGGAAGACCATGGAGTCTAAACACATCCCTAAAGAAGAGCTCAGCTACCTGTGAAGCAATATATCATGCAAAAATAGAAAAGAAATGTGAATACTTTGTTAGTCGATCAACAACTACAAAGATACCATCCTTACCTTGAATTGTAGGTAGACCGGTGATGAAGTCCATGGAAATACTTTCCCATTTTCCATCTGGAATAGGGAGTGGCTATAATAATCCCACGGGATGGTTGTGCTCTCCTTTGTTCTGCTAGAAAACTATGCACTCCTCGATGTGTTGGAGCACATCCTCCCTGAGACCCTTCCATGAGAATCTCTCCCGAATAGCCCGATATGTCTTGCTAAATCCTTGATGCCCCGCAAGTGGTGAATCATGTGATGCCTACAAAATATTCTTCTTGAGATTAGAATCTATAGCCAAGTAGACCTGATCCCGATAATAGATGACCTCATCTATCACTTTATACCTCTCATCGGTCACCAATCCACCTAGGATCTCACATGCAAAGTGGTCTTTGGAGTATTCTACTAGTAACTGAGCCTTCCAATATGTATCCATGCTCATCAAGGACAGTGCTGCTGGCCTCCGAGATAGAGCATCCACCACTACATTACTCTTCCCTTTGAAATATTCAATGTCAAATTCATATGCTTGGATCTTCCTCACCCATTTCTGCTGCCTCTCCTGAAGCTGCTTCTGCTCAAGAAAGAATCGAAGACTATTATGATCAGTCTTCACTCGGAATCTATTACCCACCAAATATTGCAGAAACTTGGCTAAAGCATGCATAATATCCAACATCTCCTTATCATATTTTGGGTATAGCCTCTCATGTGGCAGCAAATTTCGGATCTCAAAAGCTATGGGGTGTCCCCCTTGCATCAATACTGCTTCAATGTCTTCTCCCGAAGCATCACATTCCAACACAAAGGGTTAGGTAAAATCAGGTAGGACCAATACTGGGTAGCTACTCATCACCTCCTTAAGCTTATCAAAAGCTCTCTGCATTGTGGCTATCCAAATAAAAGCTCCCTTCTTAGTTAGATCTGTGAGTGGTGCTGCTAGTTGAGAGAACCACCTTTTACAAACTTCTGGTAATAGGTACAGATGCCTTCAAATCTCCGAAGTTCTGTGACATTATTTGGCTTAGGCAAATCTCTGATAGCACAGATCTTCTCTACATGGACTCTCACCCCATCCACTCCAATGATGTGGCCCAAATAGAGCATCTCTGTGAGCCCAAACTCACACTTAGAGAGCTTAGCATAGAACTGTTGTGCTTTAAGAATGTGTAATATTGCCTTAATATGATGTAAATGCTCCTCCCATGTGCAGCGATAAATAAGAATGTCATAAAAAAATACAAATAAAAACTTCCTTAAGTGACCACGAAAGATGTGGTTCATGCAAGACTGGAATGTTGCCAAAGAATTGGTTAGCCCAAAGGGCATTACCAAGAACTCAAAATGTCCATAGTGACATCGGAATGCTGTCTTGATCCCTCACTTTTATTTGATGATACCCCAATCTAAAATCAATCTTGGAAAAATACTTGGAACCTCTTAGTTCATCCATCAATTCATCGATCCTGGGAATTGGGTATCTGTTCTTCATGGTATTTTTGTTCAAAGCTCTATAATCAATGCACATCCTCAATGTGCCATCCTTCTTCTTCACCAAGACCACTTAAGAGGAAAAAGGACTGGTGCTAGGCCGAATGTGTCCCAAGGCCAAAAGCTCCTGAATGGCCTTTTCAATCTCATCTTTATAGGCTTTGGGATGCCTATAGGGTGTGGTGATCACTGCTTGGATCCCCTGTTCCAACTCAATAGTGTGCTGAAAACCTCGGTCAGGAGGTCTCCTAGGTGGAATATCTCCAAATAATGTAGAGTATCGGTCCAAAATAGATTGTACATCTGGATGTATTGATGAATCCTTGCTCCCTGCTTCTGAAAAACGCAGTTCTACTACCCACTCTATGTCCCCTATGCGAAAATATTCTTCCATCCCATGTGCTGAGACAATATGGGGTGGATAGGTGTGCAGGCCTTTTATTTTTTGATGTTTACCACTCCCCTTTTCTGTCCATTCCATATCTAATGTTTCCCAATCTGTGGTAACCTTTCCTAAGGTGATTAACCACTGGACACCCAATATCACATTGGTTTCTCGAATATCAACCACAAAGAAGTGGTCTGTTAGTGAGTAGGTTCCCATAGTGATGGTTAATGCCGGAACATATTTGGCACACTACATGGTTCTATCTCTTGGAACCAAAACTGAGAAGCCCTCAAAATATTATATGTGAATGCCCCTCCTTTGCACCAACTGTGTATCAATAAAGTTATGGGTAGCTCCACTGTCTACCGATAATGATACTCTTTGCCCCAGAATAGTGCCTCTAACTCTTAAAGTTAGATACTTGGGAACTCCCCTCAAAGCTACAAGAGTCCCTCCCATTGGAGAAAATGACCTCACTACATCTCCTGTGGGTGGTGCACCTCCTTCTACTGCTACAGCATTGGTCTCCTTCTCCTCATCATAAAATATCTCAATGCAATGTGCTTTCCTTGCAACACATTGATGGTTTGGTACCCATGGCTCCCGATAAGTGAAACAATTTTTTTTTTTTCCTTAGATCTCTCTGATCATTATCAAGAGATTTCTTCTCCTGATTCTCCTTTGTGCAAGAGGATATATTTTGCTAAAAAGGGGATTTTTCCTTGGGTAAAGCATGTTGTAAGTCCCTAGCCTTCTCCATAGCTCCTTGGAGTGTAGTTGGTCTAGTGGATTTCACCAACCCATGCAATGGTTCAACCATCCCATCAATGAACATGCAGACTCTTCGGGTCATAGTGAGGTCAAATACCATGACTGAAAGCTTTAGAAACTCAAAGATATAAGTTTCTAAATATCCTAATTGATTGGGCTTGGTTAGCTCAACAAAGTGTGCCTCCGAATCCCTGAGATAAAATCTCTCCACCAACCTCCGGGTGAAGTCTGAATATGAAGTGATACTAGCATGCCAAGTGTAGATAACACATGAAACCACCACTCATGTGCCTCACCTTCTAGGTGCAACGTTGCTATTTTGATAGCCTCCAATTCTGAAACTCTGTTGAGTTGGAAATAAGTATCCAACTTCTCTACCCAAGCCTTGGCTGTGCACTTGGGTGATCCATCATAAGAAGGCAAAAATAATATTCCCAAAATGCGATGTAGATCTTGGTTTTGCATGTACCCTTTCTTTTTTATGGTGATTGAAGGACCTCCTACCATCCTTGATCCGACAAAACTCCTGAAAGTTCAGATGCTCCTTGAACCTCCAGGATTGAGATTCACATTCCACAAAATAGTCACCAAGGGTTTCTTCTCTCAAGTGCCCTCCTTCCTCACCTTCCAATTATAAGAATGTGGGCATAGTGGAGCGTTGTGAAGAAGGTTGTGCTACTGTTTGCTCCCACCACAAATGTGAGGTTCCAGAGCTTTCTCCATGGTGAAACCCTCTAGGGGATTCCTTCTGTCTTTCAAATCTCATCTCCTTGATATCTTTTGCAATGTTATGCATGGTTTGGAGAATAAGTTTTGGAATCTCTCTCTCCTCCATGGCTGTAGATGTATTGCCCCACAAGCTGAGCCAAGCTTAGAGCTCTGATACCACTGTAATATTCCAAATTACGGAAGACAACAATATTGAACACTAAACTGAAATGTACATCAAATAATGATGCAAAACATATGATCAAATCATAGATCCATTAGATTATGTATTAGAGCAACAAATATATAATGCGTTGAGGAACAAATCACTCAAACTAGGCAAACAAGCCTCCAAAGCCCAGAAACACTAGAATCCCAAAAGATGCTGCAACACAGAAATGCCAAAATACATGACAGCGCAATCCTAGTGAGGGTTACTGCTACAGAAAAATAAAGATGAATGGATTTGCTGATATATTACTCAAGAGGAGCTGAAAATGGAGAACTAGTCTCTCAAACACAATCCCAAGATAACCCTGCAAGGGTTTCTTGAAATACACAAGATACAAAATGCGGAGACTACAACTCTATGGATGAATCATGCTCTATCACTGAAGTTATGCTACAAAATGGATGAAATGATAAAGATATGGCTGAAATTTCTCCTCCCTAGGTTTTTGGGTGAAAGGTTGATCCTTTCACTAGGAAATTATCTCACAAACAGGGTTTTTGACCCCTCCATTACAACACCATGAAAAATAACACAGTTCCTCAAGGAGACTGCACTGTGGCTGTAGGTGACTGCTTGGCCCAATGCCGAATCGTGGAAATTAAGCTCAGAATAATCCTCTCAGATTTCCTTCTCAAGTCCTCCAAGAAAGAGGGGAATTCCCACATGGAAATGCCCTTGTACTAAATAGTACAACAAACCCATCTAAACAACTGAAGCATGCACTAATTCATAAGACTCAAACATAAACAATATTCTGAATGCCCCTCATGGCTACCATCCCTTCCCTTATATTATTGGTGAGCTTCCTCACCCTTGGCCCCACTCATTTATGAGGTTACTTCCATGCAAAGACTCCTCCTCCAAAACTGCGTTGTCCCCACTAGCTCCACTCTCTTCTTTTGGAAGCGCTGTTGATTTGGTCAACATTGATCTAGTCCACATGCATTTCCCCCTTTCACACCCAAGGTGGCTTTATTTTGAATATCTAAACCAATCCACATCCATACTGGAAGTGATTTATTCCTACTAAAGAGATTTAAGGGTCTCCCTACCCCACTTATTCCTCTAGACTGAAAATAGAAGCAACATATAATATTCCAACTAGCTAAAATCTAAATTGGAATATTACAGTCAACCATCAATCCCTGCTGACACACCACGTGTCCCAAAAAAATATCAAATGGGACACAAAATATGCATTTCTTGATGTTTAGAGAGATTTGATGTTTCCTGCAGGCATCCAGCATCATGAGCAGGTTTGACACGTGATTCTTCACTAATCCAAACACCGTCCAATTGTCAAAATAGACTTCCAGAAACTTATGAATGAATTCCTTGAATATTGCTACAACTACACGCGAAAAGATGGCAGGGGCATTTTTCAGTCCAAATGACATGATAGTGCACTAGAACGATCCCCACTCAGTCGCAAAGGTTGTCTTGCTGTGGTCTTCAGGTGCGATGTGGATCTGATGGTACCTAGATAACCCATCAGTGAATGAGTATGCTTCCTATTCGCCCACATTATCTAGAATTTCATCAGAGAATGGTGTAGGGAAAGGATCATGTACGCAGGCATCATTTAACTTACATAGGTCTACGCAGATCCTTATCTCTCCTTTAGTCTTATTTTCCTGGACTACCATAGGGCTTACCCAATCTGACTGTTCCACTGGTTCAATGATACCCGCGGCCACCATCTTCTCTATTTCCTCCTTGACTTTTTGTTTATATTTAGGATTCAGGCAATAGGGCCACTGCTTGACAGGGCATGCATCCGGCTTCAAGGTAATCTTCATAACGCCCATATCCCCGGTGATCCCTTTGAGTTCAAAGAACTTTGTGGGGAACAAATCCTGATATTCGGTCAACAACTCTGCGATCTTTCCCACTGTGGCACTATCCTAGTAATCCCCAATTTTGGCCATCTTAGGCAGTGCTTCTGTGCCAATGTTAAATTTTTTAGTTTCAATGGTTTGGTTACATCAACCACCTGTAGCACAGGTCCTGCAATGGCACATTACCCTTCTGATTCTGAGATAGTGATGCTTCGGGGGTCCTCATCACAGTCTCCTACTGAAAAATTTATGCAGTTGACAACATCCTGCATCTGCGCATCCCAAGCTGGCACATTAAATTCCTTCTTAGAGAAGAACTCATTAAAGACCAGAGAATCTATATCTGGCAGAGCTTCATCAAGTTTCTCAGTTCCTCCTACTAACCCAAACATCATTACACTCAGCCATTGTACCCCAGTGATGAGTACGTTGGTGTAGTTCTACATCCAAATACCAGGTGGTGGGTATTGGTCCTAACGTATGAATAAACATATGGACCTATTCATTCCATACTTCCATCTAGAGAGCCAAGTGCTTACGCGGATCCCCTTGTCCCGAGAAGAGTTCCATAGGCAGGTTAGCCGGAGGGTCAAATCGCAGGATCATCATCTTTCGTCATTCCCCCCAGTCTTGAAAAACTTCCTTATGGGTTTCCCACCATCATGTGGGGGTTGCATGCATAGAAAATTCAAGGGCCCAAAACCTCTGTTCTTCAGGGACCTCTGCTTCAATTTCTTTAAGAAATTCCTTAACACTACCAGAATCATCAAAGTAGGGTATTTCTCTTGCCTTTGAGGAGATGCATCGGAAGTTCTTTGTGATTGCGCCGAGAGGCGCATCTACAGCCCAATATGACCCCGATGTCAGGTGCGTCACGTCCTCATACAAAATGTTGGCTTAAGTTTTAAATTAAAATAAAAAATAAATTAAGTATCGGCTTAACAAATAAATTAATAATCATATAAATAAACAATTTTTTTTTTTTTTTTAAAACAACTCAACTCTGATCGAACATAGAGGTGATTCACATTTGGTTCATGGATTTTATTCCAAGCTTTAAGCATTTCTGCGGCGCGGTTCGAACTGGAAGCTCCCGAGTTGGAGTTCTCTCAGGTAATGGCAGAATACTTAGACAAGTCAAAATCCCTGCCTATGGTCTTGTTTTTAGTTGTAGATAAATTAAACCGTTTAATTTATGGATGACATATATGACCAGAAATACGACAGCACGATGGCGAAGAAAAGGAAATGGTACAGAAAGTGTTTCCTTGGTTTTTCTCAAAAAAACCATACAATTTTTAGAAAACAACATTTGTGTGCACAAGATGCACAATGTAGGCTGGATGAATTCTTTTCTCGAAACCATCTGGCCCCATTCCACAATCCGTTGCCTTTCCTGTTTTGCTTCATAATTTTCAATTCTGATAAACAACTTTGAAGGGGTAATGTTTAGAAACTCTTTAAAGGGTGATCAGATTAATTTATTTGGAATCTTAAACTCACGAACAATTTAACAGTTTCCTTCCCTTCGAACCTGGGAGCTCTTTTAAAAAACTTTTCACCTCACCAAGATTCTTTAATGTCTGCTTAGCGTTTCAATTTTTATTTATTCCAGGAAATTGACTCTCCATACGTAAATAGAAGACACAACAATGCATGTAAATGCATTAGCAGATATAAATCCAAGGAGAGACGCCAATGAGATGAAAATCCCCGCGCTTTCATAAGAAACCCTAACTCATCCTGCCAAAAGCTTGCCCGAATATTGTGAGCAAGCGATCACAGTTTGAAAATGTTTCGTGTCAAACATTATTCAGCCAAGCACGTAGCGAGATCTTTGAGTAATTGATTGGAAATACTCCTATTCAGTCTATTTCTTTTGAAATAGGCATACTGTATTTTATGATCATTTATCTCGATGTTTAGTCTTAGTATCACGTAAAAGACGGAAATATGCCATATTCGGATTCAATTTGGCGATCAACAAGCTTTTGCACAAATGGAAATGTCTGAATATTTAGACAATGTGAACCCTTATAATAAAGTTGTTAACAAAGAATAATTCTGAGCGGATGCAAAACTAGTTAATACATATACTCTACTGACCTCATTGTAGCCGTATTTTTCATGATACTGGCGCTGCACTACGGGACTGGAGAATAAGGATGCGTTGTATATGAGATAAGTGGAATGCTTTGTGAGATTAAATACCACGAAGTTGAAGTTCAATCCCACCACACTGCCAATAAAGTAGATTGGATTTTATGCATCTTAGTATCCGACATGTGATCTTTTTATAATTCTAAATATGGGAATAATATGTTTATGTATGTATAAATCATTTAGAGCACAAATGGACCTCTTTCTACTAAAATTGAGAATAGCTGGAGGATAGACGCTTATAGACTAGATCTTGATTTCTAATTATATTTGACTACTTCCACTAAATAAATAAAGCCTCTTTTTATATTTACTCCATAACATCTTTATATTTACAATAAGTCAAAAAACAAGTTTTATTTAGGTGAAGCCTATATGCCAAATACCATGGGCCATATTATTATTAATACCATGGGCTAAATAGAATATTTATAAAAGAGCTATGGTAAATAAATAAATCAATATAAAAGAGGTATAAAGAGGCATGCTAAATTTATAAAAACATATCAAATATCATTATAAATCAACTTCAAATTATATACCAAGTCTATGGGCCAAATACCATTGTAAATAAAAGAGGTATGGTAAATAAATAAAACCTATTTTTTTATATTTACTCTATAAATCTCTTTATATTTACCAACACTCAAAAAATATGTTTTATTTAGGTGAATCCTATAGGTCAAATATTATGGGCCAAATTATTATTAATATCATGCCAAAAAAACCATTATTATACCTAATATTAATATCAAAATATTAATATTAATAATATTATTATTAAATCTAATATTCATATTAATATTATTATATTTAATAACTTTGGATTAATACAATATTAAATTTTCTATATTATTATATACATTAATGTATCATGATATATATTAACTCTAGATATATATGGAAGGGAAGAACAAAGACATAGAGTGATAGAGGTGGAGACATAGAGGGAGTGAGAAGGGAGAGATGGGGATAAAATCAAGGAGAGGGGAGAGGAGGAATGAAGAGAGAGAGGGAGAGGAGTGAGAGAGGTAGAAAAGGGTACGCGAGGAAGAGGGAGACATAAATATGGAGGGGGAGGGAGAGGAGAAGAGAGGGATGGAGATAGTGAGAGGATTGGAGGGCAGAGAGAGAGAGAGAGAGAGTTATGGGGGAAGAGAGAGGATTAGAGGGAAAAGAGAGAGATGGGGGAAGAGAGAGGGAGGTAGGAGAGGAAGGGAGAGAGAGGAAGGAAGAGAGAGAGGAGAAGAGAGGGAGGGAGATAGGAGGAGAGGGACGGATAGAGAGATGGAGTTGAAGGGAAGAATAAATACATAGAGAGCGAGAAGAGGAGAGAGAGGGAGTGAAAAGGGAGAAATGGAGAGAGCATGTGTATGCTTTGGGGTGAGATAAAGAGAAAAAGGAGAGATGGAGGGAATGGGGGGAGAAGGAGAGAGGGAGGGATATATTGATAGAGTTGGAGGGTGAAGAGAGGGAGAGAGAGGGAAAGAGAGAGATATAGACATGGGAGAGAAAGGGAGAAAGGGGAAGGAAGAAAGAGAGGATGTGAGAGAGTGGAGAGAGGGAGGGAAAGAGAGATGGAGTTGGAGGGGGGAGAGAGGGAAGACAATTTATTTCACTAGATGCATTGACTTCATTGTGGATGGTGATTTCTAATCCTATTTGATTTCCTGCACTATATGCATTGATTTTAGCGTAGATGTTGAGAGAGAGAGAGAAAGCAAGAAAGAGGATTGGAGAGAGAGGAAGGACAAGAGAGAGGACTTGAGAGAGAGGAAGAGAGTGATGGGGGAAGAGAGAAAATTGGAGGGAATATATCTATATCTATATATATATATATATATATATATATATATATATATATATAGAGAGAGAGAGAGAGAGAGAGAGAGAGAGAGAGAGAGAGAGATGGATTTAGAGGGGGAGAGAGGGAGGGAAGAAGAAATATAGAGAGATTGATAAGTGGAGAGAGAGTGTGTATGTTTTCGGATGAGATAAAGAGACAAAGAATGAGATATGAAGAGAAGGGATGAGAGAAGGAGAGAGGTAGGGATATAGTAACAGAGTTGGAGGGTGAAGAGAGAGAGCGATAGAGATGTAGGAGAGAAATGGAGAGAAATGGAGAGATAGGAAGGAAAGGGAGGATGTGAGAGAGTGGATAGAGGGAAGGAAACAAAGATGTACTTCGAGGGGGGAGAGAGGGAAGAAGATTTCATGCACTAGATGAATTGATTTCAATGTAGATGGAGATTTCTAATCCATTTTGATTGCTTGCACTAGATGCATCGATTTTAGTGTATATGTTTATTTATAATTATATTTAATTTCTTGCACTATATGCATTGATTTCAATGTAGATGATTGCTAATCCTATATGTTTTCTCGCAATAAATGCATTGATTTCAGTGTAGACGACGATTTTTTATCCTATTTGAATCCTTGCACCAGATGCATTAATTTCAGTGTACATGTTGATTTCTAATTATATTTTACTACTTCCACTAGATGCATTGATTTCAATGTACATTATTTCTAATCGTATTTGATTGCTTACACTAAATGCATCTATTTCAGTATAGATGGTGATTTCTAATCCTGTTTGATTGCTTGCACTAGATGCATTGGTTTCAGTGATGTTGGTTTCTAATATTATTTGCTTACTTGCACTAGATACATTAATTTCAGTGTAGATGTTGATTTCTAATCCTATTTGATTACCTACATTAGATGCATCCATTTCACTGTAGATGTTGTTTTCTAATCCTATTTCATTGTTTGCATGATATGCATTGATTTCAATGTAAACGTTGATTTCTGATTTGATGTAATTGGATGTACATTGATGGTACATTAAATTTAAAGCGATTGGATTAACATTGTGCATTAATTTTACTGTAAGCAGGAAAAATTATTAACAATGTACATTTATTTTTATGTTTTAGTAATTCAACCTATTAATATCGAAGATCAAGAGAGAAAAGTATGATTTTTAGTACAATAGTTCCAGAAAAATATTTAAATAATTGAATAGTGTAGATGTTGATTTCTACGATTATTATGTGGTTCAGTATTCAAAATAGTGTTCTAACATTTGTTAGAATTTGTATTTCTAATCTTCAAAATTTCAAAGTATGATGTACATCTCAAAAATATACAAAAATTTTAATAATCTGAAAAATGTGACGTTGATGCCTCCAACTGGAACCAGCCTAGATCCATCTTACTCTGGATCTATCATGCGCCGAGAGGGATCAAATCTCTCGAGGTGCAAACCTTTCCTTAAGTTTTGCACCTCGAGAGATTTGATCCCTCTCGGCGCATGATAGATCCAGAGTAAGATGGATCTAGGCTGGTCTTAAGACACCACAACGCAGATACATCATGCAAATAGTTTTGCCAATTTTCTATCTCTTCATTAAAGTCTGAGAGGCATTCGTTGTCTTTTTCCCAACATAACATGCCATTAGCCGTGGGGTTGATCCAATCATCGTCCTGGGCAGTCAGTTTGCAAATGTGATCAACATCCTCCTCCTCACGTACTGGTTCAGTATATCGCTCACCTTCTGCTAGATCCAGGGGGACTATCACCCGTGTCCCTTTGTTTTCAAAGATCATACTTCTCCTCTTCAAATTAATGATACCTCCCATGTCAATAGCCCAATCCAGACCTAAGAGTGCAGGGTAAGGGTCCGCATCATCCACTATCTGGATTACCTCAAAATCAACATAAACTTTAACACCTGCGATGTCTACCACAACCTTTGGCAGTTGTCCTAGTGGGATGATATTCTACTGATTAGCCATCTGTAACTGAATACTAGACCATTCCAGCTTAGGTTTTCCCATTCTTTACCAAGTCTGATTGGGCTGGAAATTTGCATCCGATCCTAAGTCAAGGATGACTTGGTCCATTTCATAGTCTCAAATCTGTGCAGTCATGCACATCTCCCGACCAATCATTTTTATGTTCTTCTATTGCTTGTTCATAGTTTTAACCTCTAGTTGCAAGGAAACCTTTTCTGCGCAACTATCTATTAATGCTTGGAGATTCTCTACTGCCTTCTGGTTGTGCAACAGCTTCATACATGCCTAAAGGAATGGTTTAACTACTTCATCTGCTTTTGGGGCTGCCGAAATATTTGAGGTAGATGCTTCATCCTTGGCCATATCCCTTTGAGCTTCCACGAAGGTTTCTTTCTCCTTTTTTAGACCTAAGCTTTCCTTTTTCTCCACAGCCTTCCTGATTAGTGGCTCAGCTGCAGATTTTTCCTCATCCCCTCCAGTGGCAATTCCACTGCGCGTGATCACATTGATACTTGTCCCATCATCTTGTGGTTCTGCCTTAACCCGTTGTACGTTCTCATGGGCGTCTGATGTTTCTCCTGCATTTTTTCTATTAGCACCGGTCAGTCCTCAATAACATGGTCAAACTTCCTATAATATCTACAGGACTGGTGTGCAAGGTTCAGGCAATCTCGTGCATAATGTCCCACATCTCCACAGTTGTAACAGATTAGTTTCCCTCATCCTCAACCTGCACTTCCACCTTTTCCTCCTCCTCTTCCTCTTGCGGGGGATCCTCCCTTCCCAGAGGGAGATAGTGGTGATGAGGAGTTAGCCTAAAACCTATATAGGTTTCCTCTATCTACCATTAGGTCGAGTGTTCAATAGTTTTGTTCGTCGTGGCCTACAGACGAGCATAATCTACACCACTGTTATTTCAATTTTGGAACATAGGCACTTGGTCGTGGGCAGTGATATGTATCATGTATTCCTTCTACCCAACAATCAACGCACCACACCATGGGGCTACTAGGCCCAGCCATCTCCCTAGGGAGTAGAGGGCTTGGCCCCCCAGCTTGCATATAATTTGATAACAAAGGACAATAATCCTTAGTATGGAACGACACCCGACAACGTATGCACTAGACATCCAGGCTAGATTCCTTACCCCGATCCTTCCGTAAGTTCTGAATTTCTAAGTGAATTGCCTCTAGCTGGCTTTGGATCTGTAGTGCTGCGAACTGAGTATTATCCCTTGGTGCAGCTTCTAACTTCATGGAAATCTCCAGAGCTTCTTCCCGGGAGCCGATCTTCTGTTGTCCCATAGGTCTGCACAGGTGTGGCAATAACATGGCAATAAACCATTCATTGTGCTGCTTGTCCTCATAGAAAAATCCCCCATCACTAATGACCTTCTTTAATCGTTGGTCAGCTTCCCATATAGACTTTGTAGGTCCCTACTTGAATTCCTTCAATTTGAATACACATTGAGAATATGATTTAGGCTTTCGGAACAACTGCTTCAGGGCATCCTTAATATCTTGTATTGATGTGTTCGCATGTTGACCAATGTACCCCATAAACCAGTCCAGGGCCCTTCCTTCAAAGGCTATGGACAACTGCACTCTTTTTACAACGTCATTATTAATGTTCGGCGTAGTCCATATAGACTGTGCTACAAACCAGAATCAATCCATATCCTCATACTCCACACCCTTAAAGTTAGGTAGTTTCATGTGTGCAACCATATCATCCTCAAATGGTGGTGAAGGTAGGGTAGGAGAATTCTTACCCTTGCGTGGGTTTGATGATGGTGTAGTCGGAGGACTGGTTCCAACTTGTGCAGCCCCACCCTGGTTAAAGTCAGGCGATTCCCTTAAGGGGCTATATACTAATCTATCTCCTTCTTGATTAACCCAGTAGTATTTACCGCTTCGTGTTGTGCTTCCACTCTGGTAGGAGGTTATTCACTCTGTGTGGCCACACAGGACACCCTTTTCACTCAATAGCATCTTAATCAACAACGACAGGGTTTGCATGAACTTACCTCTAAATCCTTTGAAGAACCTTTGCTCTGCTTCCGAATATGACACAAACTGATCAACTACAAATTCTATTATGAATCCTCCCAAAATACTATCAAACTAGTGGTCTACAGTCCTAGTGATCTTGTTATCATTATTTTCCAATTGTTGGATTAATTCAGGGGTCCACTGTGTGACCTAACGTCTTTCCACTGGGTCTGGAACTCTGCCAATTGTGCCAGACACCCTTGTAATTCATGTGTGAAAGATACGAAGAATATTTCGTGCACTTATGTAAAAATGTACTTTTTTTTTCCCACTCTTTAGCATATAGCTTCTTACTTCTATTCTCTTTTAGAGAAAACTCCTGAATCTGCTTTTCAAACCAGTCCTCAAGCTCAGGCTTCAATGGTTGCCAATGATCCTGTGGCATTACCTGATCTCTCTCTCAAAATACTCTTGGTCCCAGCAACAAAAGCATTTATTGGCTTTAGGGGTCTTGACCAAGGTTCGATTTTAAGGTTTTCCAACAAACCCTTGCACTACTGGCCCTTTCGGGAATGACCTGCTTGCGCATGTCAAGGTCTCACCCGAATTAGTATGGGAGGGTGATGGAACCAAGTTTCTGCACCCTGAGAGAGAGGAAGTTAATTGAAATGGGTCCGTTTAGATCAGACATACCTACGTAGGATAAGCCCTAATACAAGAACCCTTAACAGTATATTGACAGAGCAAATATCATAAATCAACATATAACATATAACCAGAGCAGAGTATTTAAACCGGATCTATGCATTCATAATATCGCATCAATGTGCGCATTAGTAAGCACCAATACTTAATGAGAAATTATAATCTCAGAAATAACATAAAGCGTAGCTGATAATCATAACACAGAAACACTTACTATCACAAACAATCTTCTCATTCATTCGTATCCAGATCCAACTTACATACTCTATCTACCAGCCTGCGCACACAGCCAACGGGGTCTGCGCACAGCAAGACTCAGGGTCTCCGCGCACACAGCCAGTAGGAGCCCTTACCCAGACAATCAACACAAAAGATACACAAGTTCGTATCCAAGTTTAATCCAAACTTAACTTCTTTATAGACTCGATTTATCTATATGTTTATAACATATTAGCCTGCGCTACTCTATGGTCCGCAAACCGTGGTTTGCGGACTCCTGGTCTACCCTTTGACCCTTTACAATTCATTGGAGGCTTTGACCCACCCCAAAGCCCCTGTGCTAGACTAAATATTACAAAATATTACAAAACTGGACCAAAAATGTGGTTAGGGGACCTCATTCCAACAGATAGTGAGGACGAGGCATAAACTAGTAGCTATAGTGAATCTGGGTGCTATGAAGAAGAGGATCTCTCCCGAGAAGAAGTTTCACCAGATCATAATTATCAGGGAGCCTTGACAATTATTCAGATACCATCCACTCCACTTCCACACTCATCTCACAAGTCGTCCACTCCACCTCCACCTCCACCTCCCCTAGGCGCGGATATGGTCGCGTCTATGAAGCTACCTACTTTCAAAGGTATTGGAAATGAAGATACTGAGAAATTTTGGTTTGTGACTGATGTTGTATGAAGAGTAGAATAGGTTAATAACAATGATGTTAAGAAAGCACAATTAGCCACTTCTTTCTAAGATTGCACATTGGACTGGTATATTAAATATCAAGCAAACCCTAATGCCACTCTGGATGAGTTTAAATATGCCATCAAAAACAATTTAAAAAGCCTAAGTCATATGCGCAGTGTGTTACAGAATTGAAATAGATTCACCAGGAGCTAAATGAATCTATGTGGGAGGAAGATCCGAGACTGAAGCCCACTATCAGAGATGGTGGATTCATTGTTGATGATACCCAACACAAGGATTGGTTTATTGCTATGTTTCTCGCACATTTGTGCCAGCCATTGGGTTAACATAATATTTCCACGTAGGTTGAGGTTGTGGAGATTACGATGAAATTATAAGCTATGCCAATACCTGTTGTGCTTGGGACTCAGCAGATTCAGAGTCAGTTAGAAGCAATGCATATGGAGATTCAAAATCTGCGCAAAGATAAGGGCAAGCAGGTATGCGCAGAATTCTGGTGCATACGATGTAAAGCTGCTGGGCATCATAAGGATCAATGTCCAATCTTCAATGATTATTTGCACGCTGGAGGACCAAGCCTGTTGAAGAGCACGACATGGTTGAGCGGGATACCTCTAGTATGGTTCGCGATCTATCAGGTTACAGGTTTGCATGCAACATATTTCTGTCCAATGATCGGAAAATATACACCTGAGCTAAAGCATCTATTTTGTAGATTTTGTTCATCCCTGAGACATGATGAAAAACATTGTCAAAATTTTGACCTGATGATGGACAAAGATGAAATATATAGAATGCAGGCTGAACCTACCTCACCAGCATCCCTGTCTGGACACGGTGGATTTCAGAACGGGGGAAGAGGAAGAGGAAGAGGATCAACTGGTCGAGGAAGGTGGCAGGTCATTTTCTACAGCTGCGGAGATGCTGGTCATTATGCACATGACTGTCCAAATATGGCACGACAATCATGCAGGTACTGTAGATAGTTTTTCCATGTAATATAAGATTGTCCTATTTTAATTGCTAAGATGCAGGAGAAAAATATGTAGACTTTGATGCAAAATATTCAGATGGTTAGGGAAGAAACACGCGAGGAAGATCCTACCATGAATGTGGTCACTAGGAGTGGTGCAGACACTAATGAGGATAAGGGAGAGAAGCCGGATATTGACCTTTGGATTCATAAGGAGCCCGAGAACAAGGATGTATCTGATTTGAAGCGCGCAAGAGAGAATTTTGTTGAAGCGTGTAAGGGGTTTACAGAAGGAAGCACATCAACATCAGGTAGACCAATGAAGGAGGTAGGAGTAGATGATGAAATCAAGCCATTTTTAAAGGATTTCATTAAGTTACTACGCAACAAAAAGGCGGTAGAGAACCTTTAGGCATTGATAGATAATTTTGTAGAAAAGGAACAACCTCTCATAGAACAAAAAGTTGTCAACAAAATATATAAAAATAAGAAGAGAATGAGGCAAGAGATACATATGGTTGCTCAGATCGGTGCTTATGAGATGGATCATGTTGTTCTAGATTTGGGTTTGATGCAAATGTCTTACCTAAGCAAACTTGGAAACGCATGGGAGAACCTAAGCTAGAATTGTCTACCATTCAACTGCGCATGGATAACCAATAGAAAATCATTCCATTAGGAAGACTGTTGCAAGTCGTAGTCAGTATTGAAGGTGTTAAGGTACATGCAAATTTCGAAGTTATACAAATTTTGGATGATACTAATCCTTATCCTGCGCTGTTGGGATTGGATTGGGATATTGATATGGATGGTATCCTAAAACTAAAGAGGAGAAGGATGGATTTTGAAAACAATGGAACCAGAGTCATAATTCCCCTAGATCCTGTAGAAGGAGAAAGAAACACAAAACCTGTGCGCGCTGATGATGGTATTAACTATATCTATAAGCTAACTTTGCGCGATGAATATTGGATCAACCCAACGCATAATGGAAGGCTTAATTGGGGAAATGAAAACTCCTGCTTCTCATATTCTGACGAAGAATTAGAGAACTAGAAGAATCAGTGACATGAAGTATCTGCATTGCACTACAATCGAGTGACCAGATCTCTTCAATGCATAACATCAAAGGTATGTAAATTACCACATTCTGATGGTTTAACTGATGTAAATATTTTTTTTAGGAGAACTTGAAAGAATTGTCCCATAAGGACAGAGATTCCATGCCATGGATCTAGGACTACATGCTACTCTAGCATGATGATGGGAGACTCATAAATAAAACATGGGAAACTGGGATGAATGCGTGCGAATGATGATATTACGCTTTGAACGTCCAACTATTAGCATGGAAGAAGTCTACTCTGGAAAGGATGATCAACGCATACATTTGGCTAAATGGAGTTAGGTATGGGGCATAGAATCGGGACCTGAATGGGTCCACATGTTCATTCATACACTGGGGAACATGCCTACTGATTGGTATCTGGAGACAGAGCTGCGCCAAGGTACTAGTGAAAGGTCTTCGCTGATAGAGAGTTTCATTTTAACCTTCAGCTTCAAGAGTGGGTTTTTCAAGATTGGTAAAGCACTGCATGATATTCAAGAAGTTATCTTTGACACAAAAAATACACGGTAGAGCGTGCTTCACTAGCCTGGGATGCGCAGATGAAGTATATTTTTAACTGCAAAATATGACAGTTGAGGAGAATAAAGAAGATGCAAGGAATATCATAATTTTGGAATCTGAGGGACATCACGCAATTGCTAGGCCCTCAATAACTTCACTAGATGTCACAAAACCTTTAAGATTCGACAGGTAAATATTGGATCTGAAACTAAAGTTGGAAAATATTGGAGATTATTGGGATGATGACATGGTGGGAAAGGTTTTTGAGCTGCTAAAAAAGTATTGGGACTTATTTCCTATGAATTTCTTGGAGTTGAAAGGGATAATTGGAGAGCTTGGAGTCACAAAGATCACTTTTAAACCTGGTGTGTACTCGGTGAAGTAGCGCCCACACAGATTGAATCCAAAATATAAGGAGAAGGTGAAGGAAGATTTGGATAAGATGGTACTGCAGGCACTATAGAACCAGTGGAAGAGTTTGATTGGGTGAGTCCCATGGTCATGAAATATAAGAAGACAAAAGGCGAAATAATTATTTGTGTGGACCTGCGCAAGTTGAATGATGCTCGTGTGCATGATCCATTCCCAACACCATTCTCTGATGAGATCCTGGACAATGTCGGAGGACAAGAAGCTTATTCATTCACAGATGGTTTCTCAGGGTATCATCAGATCAGGATTGCACTAGAGGATCACAGTAAGGCCACCTTTGCAATAGAGTGGGGATCTTTCCAGTATATAGTCATGCCCTTTGGCTTGAAGAAAGCAATTGCCATCTTCTCACGCATAGTAGTAGCTGCATTCAATGAGTATATCCATAAGTTTTTGGAAGTATACTTTGATGATTGGACTGTTTTTGGGCTATTCAAAAAGCATGTCTCAAGTCTATGCTTAACGCTGGATACTTGTAGAAAGTATCAGATCTCACTAAACTTGAAGAAATTTATATTCGTTATGCCATTCGGGATATTTTTGGGTCACATTGTTTGCCAGCAAGGGTTGATGGTAGATCCCGCAAAGATCTTAGTGATTGCTAATCTGGAGGTACCTGCAAATGTCAAACAACCACGCTAAATATTGGGGCACACTGGGTATTATCGAAAGTTCATTCAGGGTTATGCACTGATCACTGCGCCTATGGAGAAATTGCTCAAAAAGGATGCAACATTTTGTTGGGATGAGGAATGTTAGAAGAGTTTTGAATTGTTTAAGGAAAAAATGGTCACGGCGCCCATATTGATCTTTCCAAATTGGTAAAAGGTGTTTCATGTTCATGTTGATGCCTCTCGTATCATGCTCGGAGCTATTCTAGTGTAGCCAGGAGCTGTAGAGATCTATCACCCCATTGCTTATGCCAGTCGGAAGCTCTCAAGCATAGAACAAAATTACTCAACCACTTAAAGAGAAGGATTAGCGATGGTATATGTGCTGCAGAAATTCTGCCACTATTTGTTAGGAGGAAATTTCAGGATGTTTACTAATCACTCTACTTTTAAGTACATGGTCAATAAGCCTGTGTTGGGGGGGAAAATCTGCAAGTGGCTGTTATTATTCCAGGAGTATGATTTTGAAATAATCGTGAAACCAAGAAGACTGAATGTTGGGCCAGACCATCTATCGCGCATTGAGACTGGCGAAGAACCTACTAGCTTGGGGAATGGATTACTAGATGCATAGTTGTTTGCGATCAATATAGTTGATGCCCATTTTCCTAACATTATTCAATTCCTAACTATTGGACGCGCGCTTGAAGAATATACAATGCAACAGAAGAAAGATCTCATGGCACGTGCAATGAAATTTACTATTATTGCTAGCCGGTTATACAAGATGGATGTAGACGAAGTTCTGTGAAGATATGTTTTGGAGTTTGAAAGGCGTGACATCTTAGATGAAGCTCATGGAGGGATTTCTGACGGTCACTATGTAGGGAAGGAAACCGTGCAAAATATTTTGTGAGCTGGGTTATGGTGGCCTACATTGCACAATGATTCCTATGTGAATTGCTGCGTATATGACTATGTCAGAGGATTGAGAAGCCATCACGCAGAGATGAGATGCCCCTGCATCCATAGCTGGCACTGCAAGAATTTGAGAAATGGGTTGTCGACTTTATTGGACCTATTAATCACTGTGACTGACTATGTAATGAAATGGGCTGAAGCTAATCCAGTGAAGGATTGTACTATGGATACAATTGCGCACTTCATCTTTGAGAATATGGTGACTCACTTTGGATGCCCTAAGATCCTGATAAGTGATCAAGGCACACACTTTGTGAATGAAACTATTGAAGCATTGACAAATGAATTCCACATTCATCATCAGAAGAACACTCCTTATCACCCATAGGAAAATGGTGCGGTGGAAGCTTTCAACAAGATATTGGAGACTACGCTTACCAAGATTTGTAATGCTATCTAGAATGATTGGGATGAGCACGTACCATCAGTTCTCTGGGCATATCGAACCACTTGTAAAAATTTGATTGGAAGAACACTATTCAGGATGGTGTATGGGCAAGAAGCTGTGTTTCCGATGGAGTACATTGTTCCCATTTTGTGCATCGCAATATTCACAAATATGGTAGAAGCGGATATTATGGAGGAACGGTTGTCGCAGTTGGTCGCGCTCGAAGAAGATCACTTTATTGCAAGTTTTCATTAGCAAGTTCAGAAGGCGCGCGAAAAGGCATGGCATGATAGGCACATCCAACAAAAGGTGTTTAAGGAAGATGATTTGGTCTTGTTGTATGACAATAAGTTTGTGCACCACCCGGGGAAGTTCAAGATGCATTGGCTAGGGCCATATATTGTTAAGAAGATCACTAATGGAGGTGCGGTGCGCCTGGCCACGCTGAGCGGCGAGTATCTTCCTGGGTATGTCAATGGAAGCTTATTGAAGCCATACAAGGATGACCCTCTCGCTGATCACACCAAATGATATGGCTAGAGTATTGGATCTACGCAGAAGGAATGTTCGATGCGCAGACAGGTGCAACGCGTGCACAGTAGTTGCACGAGGATGTTGAATGGGTCGCAGAAGTGCCAAAATCTAGCCGTTGGAATAATAAATATGGAAAAGACAGTTTTATTACCATTTAAGGGAGTGTCTAGGTTGCATTTAATGAGGGGATTTTACTAGATTTGGAACTGTTTTGTCATTTATGGAGACACATTAATATATAAGGGACCGTTGAAGACACACAAAAACTATAAATATAACCTAAGGGGTCACATCAGTTCCCTTTGCTTTCTGTGTGAATTTTCTACCTTGAGATCTCTAATTTATGCAAACTACTCTATTTTCTATGTCTGGTCTGGATCTGGGATTTGAGGAGGAGTTACACCATAGGGGTCTTGTTTATGTTATCCCTCCCAGCATGATAGCTATATGCATTGAAGAGGATCCCACTGTGTCGGTCGCTAAGACACCTGTGCCTATGAAAACTAAGAAGAGCTAGACATTCGGGACCCGTAAATCTCCCAGAGAGAAGACCCCGTAGCCACGCTCCACTGTGGCTGAGCGCTAGAAGAGACCCATGGCTGAGCTACCTTAGACAGTCATGGAGGAGGAACATGTGGTAAAAGTTGCCCCATTGTCGCGGTTGCCAACCTATGTCACACCGCACATGGCATCAGTAAAGGTACTGAAGGATCTTGACAAAGTGCGGGCATCTATTAAGACTAGTACATTTGGCGGAAATTTCGACACTTGGTTCCGACACTTTTGACCAAATGTCGGAAATTTCCCCAAATTTTTTCAATCCCGCCCGAAACCGTTGCTATACCGACGTCTAGAGAAATGTTTCACAATACCGACACTTAGAAAAGTGTCGCAATTATGACATTTGCAGGAAGACGTTGCAATTGTGACACTATGCCCCAAAGCGTCGCTATTGCGACGACTGCTTCCAAACGTCGCAATTGTGACACAATGTTTAAGTGTCGCAATTGCGACGTTTGGAGGCAGCCGTCGTAATAGCGACGCTTTGTTTGCGACACAATGTCTAAGTGTCGCAATTACGACGTTTAGAGGGATCCGTCAGCGACGCTCTCACCGCCGTCGGTATAACGACACTTATATGCAATAAACGACAGTTATATGCCTTTGCAAAAATGATCGGCTTACAGAGCAGCGCAAGGAGTAGTTAATGGAGGCACCTTTGCGATTGCGTATAATTTGGAGAGAAAATAGTAATAATGAGAGAGGCTCCTTTAATTGCGTCTTTGATTTTTGAAGGTATGGATTGTCCAGCCTGTAATTCTATGCTGTCGAGAAAGACTCGCAATCCTCTGGAAACAAGACTGTTGTGAAGATGCCTGGCGAAGAAACGAACATTGGGTTCACGACTGTTGATGAACACATCGTAGTCCGGCGAAGAAGGCACCAAGGAGGGTATTATCAGTGAATGAGGTATGTTGAAATATTAATTTCAACTACCTACCCTGTCCTCTGGCCACTTTCTAAATCTGTTTGAATGGCTCTGTCAAACAGCCGCTTTCTAAAACTGATGAACAATCAATTTTGGTTTTGAAATCACAGTCCCTGCACACTTAAAAATAGAGTGTTGTATTGTTTTGGAAACAGAGCAATTTAATAGTAAAAGTGGGAGATTTTAATTCAGAAGAACGTGGTCCCACAGAACAAAGACCAAATCAGCCATCCACGTGGAAGTAGGCGATTCGATCGCGTTATTTTTTGGCTCGTCTGCATTGTGGAATTCCAGACCTGAAACATTATAGGGTGGAATTAATTTGATTTTTGCGTCGCAGTTTTCCTCCGTACGAAAAGCCAAAAAACGGACCCAAATTTTTATATGGCGTATTCTATGAAGTTTTCGCGTCACAAATTAGGGTGACATCAGCAGGCTATTTTGGAATGCGAATTTGTGATTGAAATCAGGTTTATTTTTTTTGAAGTCCGGACGTATGATATAGTTTTATTAATATTTTGTTATAAGTTTTGTTTCACCACCCGATAGTTATTTAAACCATTGGCTCATATATAACATATGCGCAAATATTTCAGTTTGGGCATTTGTAATGTGGGCCCCGAATACTTTAAATAGGTACATATACATTAGACAGTTTAAAAGTTTTGAGGATTGCACCCCCGGTGCAATTGTTTGTTTATAAGATTATATGATACATGTGAGATAAAGGTTTATTATTTATCATATATAAATTAATTTTTATCAATATTGGACATTTACACTTTTATGAGGTGATGTTATAAGTAAATTCATAAATATCTCTTTTTAATCCTCATTTTACTCCATGAATATGTTTGGAAATGAAATTTCAACAGATTAATTTTCTCCTAACCTATGTATCATCAATATTGTACATTTACATTCTTAATTATGAGGTGATGTTATAGGTAAATCCATGAATATCTCCTTTTAATCTTCATTTTACTCCATGAATATGTTTGGAAATGAAATTTCAATAGATTAATTTTCTTGCTATTATATGTTTTACGAAGATATGTTAAGGAATTCTCTCTTGTTCTTCTTAGAAATAATTATATATAATTTTTTTTTCTTTTTCAAAATAGATTAAAATAATTATATGAGAAAAATTATTAATTCATCAATGTGTGTGTGTGTGTGTTGTGAGGAATAATTTCATAGTTCAACTTAATGGTTCATTATATAATCATGTGATAATCACCAATGATATATCTTAAAAAGCAACTGAAAATCCATGTGTACAAAATCGATGTATACTCTAGAGAGTGGTTCTCATATCACTATGTAAATTGTTGTATGCTACTTCAACAAAATTATAAGATAAACTATAATACACATCATATATGCACCATAACAATTGGTACAGGGTAAAACCCACCTGCCACACCTTTGTACTCGATCCAATTTTCTCTGTCAACTCTTCTAGCTGTGGGAGTTTCCTTCAAGGATCATAATACCCCCAAGGCCTGTTATCACCCTAGTAATTCTCAGGTTGTGGGATAGGGATTTTTGTAGTTAAGAACAACAAGGGTAACCAAGAACTACTTTGGGAATTCAAGATCTAGCCTTCTTGAACTCTAGAGAGGGATCTCTCCGTATGATTTAGCTTTGTTTTAGTAACAGATATTAGGCTAGCTATGATTGTGTATTTGGGTTTGATTTTAAGAGATTGGTGGGAATAAAGAGATTTCAAGGTAAACCAGAAGGATCTACCAAAATATTGGGCAATGGAGTCAACTCTCTAGGCAAGCAGAACTAAGAAATAAGGCTCAGAGATGCAAATGTGCTAAGGGAAAGATAGGTGACCTTCTAAGGCTATGTATAGGCTTGATTTGATGGAGTGGATGGAATCTGAGCAAAAGGGCACTTAAGAATCCTTAAGCTACAGATAAGAAGATTGAAGAAGGGGATCTAACTGGGAACCGTAGAACTGCCCATAAGGTTTTATGAACAGGCTATTACTGGTCTACCATCTTTAAGGATGCCAAAAAATTCGTGCAGGCCTGTGATAGTTGCCAAAGGGCAGGACGCCCTGGGCAGTCTGATGAAATTCCTTTGAACCCTCAACTAGTGATTGAACCATTTGAACGTTGGGCACTTGATTTTGTTGGCCCTATTAGTCCTCCCTCAAACCAAAAAACATACATCCTAGTTGCAACCGAATATGTCACTAAGTGGGTCGAAGCAGAGGCACTTTCAAAAGCTATAGAGGACTCTGTAGTACAGTTTCTTTTCCAAATCTTTGTGCGCTATGGTCTCCCAAGGGACATAATCACAGATGGAGGACCACAATTTGCAGGTAATAAATTAGCTGAAACATTGCAAAACTACCACATTCAGCACAAGATTACAACTCCATATCACCCACAGGCCAATGGCCAAGTAGAGAGCACGAACAAAGTAGAAAACATTAAAATGCCAAGTAGAGAGCACGAACTATAGTTGTCTTGAGAAATTTTATTCACACTGAATACTTCGAATTGTGAAGTATTTATACAAAAAAATGTTTACAAAATATCTCAGGAATTGAGATAATGTTTTAATAAAAATAGGAAAGAAAACTTAAAAAGAGGGACAACTGCAAAACAGTTTGCAAGCTGTTAACTTTTTACAAGAAAAAATAGAACTAATTATTCTAATTTGAACTGATTGTTGTTGTGCACTTTAACCCTGTATTTTTACCATTTGAGGTAATAGTAAAAAATGAATTTCCAAGTGAATTTCCTATTTTTTATCCATTAAATTCACAGCAGATCTGTGAATTCTTGCCACTTTTCTGCAGAGGGGATCTTCATAGTCTTCAATTTTCTGTAACTTTCATCTGCCTCTATATACTTGGCAAAGTTAGGCTTGATAGTGAACATATGCCTGATCTCATTATCTAAAAAGAACAGATTTTCAAAATACCGAAGAAGTATTTTGCCTGTTGGTGATCCTTGAGGCAGTTGTTGTCTGGCTTGCTCTTTTGCATGATTTCTGATTTTTAGATCATAATATTTCTGAGGCATTAACTTGTCATTCAATGCGTGAATATCAGGCAAACCTGCTTCTGACAATGTTTTGTATTTGGCTAAAAATCTTGAGATGGATAAATTCATGTCTTTACACCGGTCCTCTAGATTACTCATTATGTTTCTTTTGTTCAGGACCTTTTTGATTTGAAGAATGGTTTCTGTTCTATCAACAATTTTCAATTCTTCCAACTCTTCCCTAGTTTTTGTTGAAAATGGCAACAAGAAACAGTGAAGGAGGCCTCCTGAAACATCTTTCCTGATCCTAGTTGGAAAGTGATCACCTAAACTAGGTGGGGACCACACGTGATTTTTGTCGAAAAGTCTATTTTTAGACTATGTCTATTTTTAGACATATGGATCATGTACCGGGAGCTGCAGTATGCTATTCTTGGAGGATTGGTCATGTTGGTAAAAATATATGGACCTCTATTTTTAGACATTAGGTGGTTTCTATTTTTAGACAGCCGGGCTAAAAATAGAACAACCAAATATTATTTACCCTTAATAATATTTGGACTATAAACTTCAGTTTACTCTCTTGGAGAAATTCAGTTTGACCCCTGGATGTGGGGCATGCAGATGACATGAGGATTTACGCTATTCCCATGGGTTTGGTGAGCTAATGCATGGTTGACTTCAGTTAGAGCTCAAGTAGCGGAGTTCGGTGGAGTTGATTGAGGAGTTGATGGGGTTGAGACTAGTTGAACTAGTTGTGATCAGTTTAACTGGCGATTACACTAGAGATGAGTTGGGTGAATTAAATATTATTTAATTCACTGATTATTAACTCATTATTCAACTAAATAACACATCAGTTAACTCAGTGCATGGACAGTTCAGTGAAAGACCAGTGGAAGAGGTAGATGAAAGGGTGAGACTGACAGCAGTTGTACATTAGTTGTGCATGAGATTTGCACAATAAGTGGGATGATGATGCCAATGATGATTGCGCTGTACCAACTAAGTGAATTCGAATTCCATTCAGCTATATTCACTTTTTGATTTGCGCAGTAGAGGTAGGCAGAGCAGCGGGAAGATTTGAACCTGTGACTAGTTTCAGATCTAGCTAGTTTTGTGTTCAGCATATGAGATAGTACTGAGTACTTGTGAGGAGTATTGTATTATGTATTGCTGAATGTTTCTCATCCATTATATGATACATATAGCTGGGGGTTTTCAGCTATAAGCTTTCCCCATACATGTTGTGTTCTATGTGTGTGATTTGATGTTCTGTCGCTTTGTTTTTATTCCGCATGTGACGATTAATTTGTAGAAGCAATTATGTGTTGTACAAGAAATTCGAATTGATGTATGATCAGGTTAATTGCAGCGAATAAACTTCATTATTCAGCAAATTTCTACAGTTTTAATGTTTAAAAAAGCGATGAGTTGGATTTCTTGGGCTGGTTTTTTGTCAATTTCCCTCTTAGTCTTGTCAATCTCTGCACTAGCAACTTGAAGTAACTCCCTATGTTCATAAATTATCCGAATTGAAGGCCATTGAGAATGAATGCCATCAATAATTTTGGTCCATAAATGATTTTTTATAAAGGCCACTTGATCTGTAATATTTACTTGTGCTTGCAGAATCTTTACCTGTTCTTATAGTCGATCAGCCCTTTGCTCATGTCCTCTAGAAGTAATCAAGGCATCATTTTTGGATTTTTCTAAATTTTTAATAGTGCCTTTCAAACTAAGAATCTATTTATCTTGGTCTTGTAGTGTGCTCCTCTGTGAGGATGAAGAAGAAGAGGCATAGATTAGAGAAGTAATTTGCACTGCAGTTGGCAGTACTCCTTTCGGTGCCAAGTGTTCTGCCAAAGTAGATGGTATAGTAGTGTTTACAGTGGGGATCACTGTAGGAATGACCATTGGTTGTGATTTTCTTAGTTCTTCATTCTCTTTCATTAGAGCTTCTATTTGAATTTCCATTGTTTTTATCTGATCTGTCATTTGATGTACAAGCTGCTTTAAATCATCATTCTCTGTTTTTTGCTGTAGAGTTTCTTTTGCTTGAGAGTTTTCACTCTGAGGCAACTTCAACTGTTTTCTAAGAGCATCTATATCCTCATTTTTCTATTTAATTAAAACTTTTTCCCCTTCAATGTTGGCTGGGTCACCCCCTGCTTCAATCACTATATCTTCTAGTGCTTTTATTCTTAAATTACTAGCATATAGTGAGGCTTTGTCCAACCTCATTTGATTTTGGAGGTTGAGCACTGTTTTCTCAAACCTAATTGATTTCATAGTTTTATTGACAATTTTGGAATATAGCATTTCAGTATTGCTCCTATGAAATTCAATTTGATCTAATTCATGAATGGCATCTGCATCCAGTTCAAGATCTGGTTTGGAATAATTTTCCACTGATTTTGGCTCAGCCACTATAGGCTTCAAGAATGACATTACCAATTTATTGGATGAATAATCAAATGCTGAAAGAAGCCTGTCTTTGTTTCCAGGCTTTTCCTTAAGAAATCTAGAATGAGCTTGATTCTTGAGCTCTTCATTCTTCTCTTTAATCTGTATGAATCTGATCTGAATCTCTGACTCTGTATTTTCAGTTTTCTGAGAAGAAGGAGGCAAATCGACAGTAGCCTGGTTTTCCTTCATGATTGTATCTTTTTGTTGTGTTCCAATTTTTATATTTTGAAGCTCTTTTAATGTTTGAGTGACTATTCTTGTTGCTTCATCATTTATATCAATATTTACAGCCTTATCCTTTTATTCTTCTGTTGACTTGCTTCTTTTACTATAAGGAGTTCTGAATTTTATGTCCTCAATAGTCTCAGCTATGAAACTATCTCCTTCTTTGTCTCTTTTATGTACATTATAAGTATCTTTGCTTGTAGAAGCCACCTGTACTGTCTGTTCAATCTGTTTGCCTTTGCCACTGTCTACCTGTATTACCTGTACTGCCTGTGAATCATCATCAAATAGGGTGTTTGGCTCCCATTCAATTTTATTTACATATCTTTCAATATGGGGCTTAGGATCATGCAAGTAAACAGGCAACTTACATTTTACCCTTGCTGCACTCAAAATACCTTGTGGGTCATACTTCCATGTAAAACTACATGGGAAATTATACTCTTTAATTTTGACATTCATCTCATCGACAGCTTCTCTATTATTCACAATGAATGGCCCAATTTGATTTTTCAGCTTAAATTGGGTCTTTTTCTTGAAAGCTATGAAGTTGATTTTATCTACATTCAATAGTTGTCTCAGATATTCTAAAGCAAATATTCTTGTAGTAACAAATCTGGGTAACTTATATGGGGCCATGGATGAGCCATACACTCTGATTTCTGTATGATTTTATATAAATACCAATCTCCAGTTTTGTAGCTCTCTGATAACTGAAAAATTCTTCTTGTCTCATCATTGATCCTAGGGATCTACTCTTTTTCCAAGAGATACATAGTAGGGGCTATGAATGAGTCATTGAAATCTGTAAAACTATACTTTCTGTTCCATTTCCTTAGAATAGATGACCAAAATACTACCGATAGAAATTTTCCTTCTGCATCCACTTTCTCACGTTCAATTGGAAACTTATCTATTTGATAATATAGGAAGAGGTGGAGTAGATAAGAGGAGTATCTGAAAAATCCTTCGTCTGGTAATCTGGATAACTGATAATGCATACTTTCAGCAATAAATCTAGCAAAATTGAACTGAATGGATGGTGATTGATCAGCGCTTAGAGTTGAAAAAAAACCTAGGATAGCCACATCAGTGAATTCATCACTGGCGTATCCTACTATGAAGGAGAGCATTAAGAGAATCCGTCTAGTTTCATCTGGGAAATCAATGGTGTCGAAAGGAGGATTTAACTTAGGAATATCAACTTGATTTGGACAAAAAGTCTGGTATATTTTGAATCTAGTATTGAACTCCAAGTCAAGATATAGTTGGGTTAAATCTTCTATTGATAGGGAAGCAGAATTGGGGTCATGATTCATTTGCAGCATGGAATTTATCGACTCTTCAGTGATGTAAAACAAGATATATTTTTCTTTGTTTACAATACATCTTTGTTCTGGCATATAATAGGCTTGGCATAATCTGATAAAGTCAGGAACAGAATGAGTGAGAGGGACAATATATCTAGGCAGATTGGATTCCCAAATTGGAATATCTTTGTCACTCTTTTCCACTGATTTTCCATAGCACCAATTATAGGCATCAAACAGGTTAAATTCTACATTAGGGTCTAGTATTCTACAGTCCAGATCAACTAAAGGGCTGTTCTCTTGAGAAATGATTGGAGGCTGGACTAGTCTGACCACTTCTGTAGAGTCAGCCGTGAGTACAGGAGTTGGTTTGTCGATTTTGAAGGAAATAGGCTGAGGAATCTTTGCAGAAGACTTATTTTGAGATTTTGGGCCTCCATTCTTGGGGGTTACCTATTTCTTGGTCATTTTTAATAATGAACGAAGCAATCTTAAACGGTTTTCTAAGTTCCTTTACGAGAAACAGGGGTTTCTTGGCGAATTTCTACTGAAAATGGGGTTTCTGAGCAGGGTTTTTAGGAAATGCAAGGAATTTAAAGCTCAGAACGTGTATTTAAAATCGAGTTCAACAACAAAATGGACCAGGGTATGGAAAAAACTGCGAGAAAGGGAAATTAGGGATTCCAGGGAAATTTTGACAGAGTTTCCCCTGAAAAATTGACACTTTTTTGCAGTAACTTTGGTAATTATTTGAAATCGACAGGAATTTTGAAATATCAAAGGGCAACTTTGAAGAAAAGTACCCGGAGAACCAGCGGAATTCGGTTGGAGACGTTGCAGAGGTGCTCAGTGTTCAATTTTTTGAAAATGGCTTCGCAGAGGACAATGTAGTACTTTGTAATGGAAATTCAGGGCAATGGGCGTCGAAAAATGGTACTGGTAGGTTGAAAATGGCTTTGCAAAGTTTCTCAGGGTTCAAACGGCGTGATTTTGAGGAAAAACAGTTCTGCAATGTTTTTACAGGTTTAAAGCGAAAAGGTGAAAATTTGAATGAAAAATATAATTTTAATGTATTAAACGATGGTATAACCATAGTTAAATGACATTAAACTCGGGTTAAACGGGTGAGGTTTAGGGAATACCGCCAGTGGTATTTGCGAGGGTAAATGGTGGTAAGTGGAAACTAGCTTTTCGAACGCGATACAACGTGGTGGTGACACGTAAGAGCGGGTGGTTTGGAAAAACTGCCCATTTCGCGCGGCTTTGCCAAAACATCAAACGATTACTTTATGAGCACGAAAATGTATTAGCGCCGTCGGATCTGGATTCAATGAGTGAACGGACACAATCAAAAGGAAAGGTGCGGGGAAAAGGTAAGTTATCGGGTTTAATTTGGGCCATTGATCTTGGGAAACCGTCGCTATACCGACATTTAGAGAAAAGTGTCGCAATACCGACACTTAGAAAAAGTGTCGCAATTGAGACATTATGCCCCAAAGCATCGCTAGACGGCTGCCTCCAAGCGTCGCTATTATATGTTTTATGAAGATATGGTAAGGAACTCTCTCTTGTTCTTCTTAGAAATAATTATATATAATTTTTTTTTTTTTCAAAATAGATTAAAAAAATTGTATGAGATTAATTAGTAATTCATCAATATGTGTGTGTTGTGAGGAATAATTTCATAGTTCAACTTAATGGTTCATTATATAATCATGTGAGCATCACCAATGATATATCTTAAAAAACAACTCAAAAGCGATGTATACTCTAGAGAGTGGTTCTCATATCACTATGTAAATTGTTGTATGCTACTTCAACAAAATTATAAGATAAATTGTAATACACATCATATATGCACCATAACAATTGCCATACAACTAATTTGTTTTAGGATACATGTGGCATTCTAGGGGTAAATTCTATATGATGTGTATATCAATCTATTAGGTGTTGGTAAGTTGTGAGTATCTAAGAAATGATAAGGAATATCCATACATCATGATCTTGTAATGTGATTATAAATTGTGTCTATAGTTTCCATAAAATGTATAAATGATTTGTTTAAAAAAAATCAACACAATCAATCCTAAACAATGCTCATGATGTGGAATGTCATTGGTGAAACCAAAATGATGGTCACATGTCCCATTTCTATGGTAATGGTGATCATATATATGTTGTAGCGACACTTGATGAGTAATTAAATAAATCTCATAGTGTGACTCATTGTGCCATATATTTTTAAAGCATGATTTGTTTTCCTAGTTTTTACTAATTTGTTAACATATTTTATTCATTTGGAAAGCTAATTAATGATGCTTTAAGTAATTAGGACCTAATGAGAGATCATTTTCACATCTTCACTGAAATATATTTGGTAATTGTAGTCACTATATGGACCGCACATGCATGCTACTTAAGAAAAATTGAAATATAAACTATAATACACATCTTATATCTGCCATAACAATTGTCATACAAATTATTTACTTCTAGATACATATGAAATACTTTAGGTAAATGCCATATTATGTGTATACCAATATATTAGGTGTTGGTAAGTTATGAGGATCTAAGAAATGATAGGGTATCCACACATTAGTAGTGCCCTGGTGAATTTTTTGCATAATTTTCTATTTGTTGTAATTTTGTTGCCTAGATTTGTTATAGATTTCAAATAATATATACAATTATCTACCAATTGTTCTTTATAAAGAAGAAGTACAATAAGTAGCCACCTAAAAGTGAGCCATGTGAAAATATTGGTAACATGAGTAACTTGGTAAGCTGTAAATGAAAAGTGAATAACCTCCACTCACCAACAAGTGGCAGGCAGGGTTGGAATTTGGATTTCTCTTTACCCGTCACACAAATTTTTTTGACGTTTTGGTCATTATTTTTCTAGTCAATAAATGTTATGTTTAAAATTTTTCACTTCATTAATGATGTTCTCGTAATAAATTAACCCTTCACCAATAAAAGTTTGATTAAAAAAATTGAACGCTCTTCCATTTTCTTTGGATTTTGGAGTGTGATATATTTGTGTCATGGACTTTTAATACCTAAAGTATCAAGAGAAATAACTGATTCTTGTCAAACTAATATTTCCTCAATATATGCTATGATCTACTAAAATTACTTCAAAAATCAAGTAACCTTCCAATATAAAGAAAAAAACATGAACGAGCTTTCCCTAAATTGCAATAAATTTATGTTTATTATTAATATTGCATAATCTGTCTTATAAAATTTGCATAATCGGACTAAGAACAAATCCTCAGTGCATTTTTTATTGTTGTTGTGATTAAAAAAATGAGCCAAAGAACGCTAAGGCACTCAGAGAAATCAATCTATGTATTATTTCTCATAAAATCATGTTGAGTAGTGGAGACTAAGCGCTAGATTTTTTTTCTGTCCTCAATATCTCTATTAATTATGTCTATGTAGTTATAAGAATAACAAGCCAAAGAAATCTCATGCTTCCAGAGATATTAGTCTCTGTGTGCAGAAATTGATGATTACTGTTGACTAAATGTTATACCATTTGAAATTGCTGAGCGAAATTAATCAGGCCATGATGTACCATTTGTCAGTATCTATTTTCTCATGTGTGAAAGTTTTTTTTTTTCTAAGTAAAAGTAATTCTATTTAAAAAAGGAGTACAGTATAGCGGGCCGAAGCCTGATCATTGCCGAGTGCTGTGGCATTTGAAACAAAAAACCATAGTTTGAAGACTACGCTGCAAGAGGGAAACCAGTCTGAAACAGTTCATTTGAAAAATCCCGCGCAGGGGAACCAGAGAATTGTAGTACTGGAGACCATATCGAAGCAAAAAAAACAGATGCATTTTTAGAGACAACAGGAAACACATGAACAGGCCCGTGAGAATGGGTAGAAATAGAGCAAAAAACCAGAGTGAAGAGGAGGAACTACTCATCAGGAGGTTCGTAGACAACTCTGCACCAGAGTTCATCTGGTTCCCTGTCAGCATTATACAGGTCAGCAATAGAATGGATCACCTTCCCGGGAGGAGGAGGAGGAGTAATCTGCGCCTTGCTTGCTTGCACTGCGTTCTGCCTCTCAGTAGGTTGACCCACCGCTTCCTTGTTCGCTAGGTCCTACGTGGCCTTGCCCATCTGACCCTGCACGTCCGCACTATCAGGGTGCTTCAGTCCAACAAACTGCGCCGAATCCTGAGCCGCCGAGAGGCTGCATTCCGCCGGGCGAGAACTGGAAACAATTTCCCGAGGCTCTTCACGAAATACGACCGTAATTGAGGCAGTCACCCTGGATCGATTGAGAGTGTTGTTAAAGGAAAAATGCGCGGTGTGGGTTTGAGCAGGAGGAGCAGAAGGAGTGGGGGAAGCAAGGCGACGGCCCGAGCGGAGAAGGCGCCCTCTAGGTTGACTATCAAAGTGGGAGGTAGACGCAGAGGAGGTGCCAGAGGTAGAGGGAGAGCGTCGAATTTGGCGCCTCGTGGAGCCTCTTCGGAAGCGCATTCTCTGCCTGAGGCGCGGCATAGTCGTACTCGAGACAATAGGGCAGGGAGGCAAAATATGGACAGAAGACTGAGGCGAGAGGGGCAACAGGGCGACAGAAGCAAGCTTGCAGGAACCAGCGTGGGAGAAGTGGATATTTTCTCCAAAATCCAAACAACAATTGAGACAACTCCTCTTACCAATTACAGTGCGAACATTAGAAAGCCCTGCTCCTGGAGCGCACCACAGATTCACAGGCGGGGGAATTCTGTTCAGACCAGAGGGACGCTCCATAATAACAACCCAGTCTACCGTGCAACTGTGAATTGACTGCAATAAACCACCATAAGTATGAACTGGAGGCCGAGCCATGTCGTGGCATGCGAATGTGTATCGAGGAGCGGGACTATGGTTGATTCGAGCCCCAGGAGTAAATGGCATTAAACGCCGATTAGTTGACATTAAGAACTGAATGACAACACTCTTGCGGGTGGGCAAGTAGGTTCCCCTTATGCCACACCCCCATCCCATCACGTTAAACACTACCAACTTCACCCGCATCCGGGTTCTCATGTATGAAAGTTGATGTACCATTGAAAGTTTAATAATTCTATTGAAAGTTTAATAACTATATATATATATATTTTTTTAAAATTTAATGATTAATAATAATTAAATTAAAATTCTTAAAAGACAAAATAAAAGCCTAATAATCACGAACTATTATGATAATTTAAAAATATAGAACTCGGGCTGAACATAGTTACAAAGATACCAAGAAAAGAAGAGTGCATGTGCATAATAACCTCTTTCTTGACAACCTATGAATACCATTCTCAATGAAGACTCAAGACTCAACTGGATTGGATTGTGTATCAAAACAGTAGGAATGAATCAAAGTTCAATGAATGAATAACTTGATCGAGAAAATTTATAGGGAAAGGTAACTTGAATATCAATCTACTAAACCTCACTTCCATGATTAAAAAAACACCCCCACCTTCTCAGTGGTCCCATCATGGTCCACCTATTGAAAAACAACCAACAAATATTATTTTTTTTATATTTTTGCATGGCCATTGGACAATGATTTACTATGGTTTTCCTACTAAATTCCAATGGATGATTATTCAAAATATTGAGAATTAGTTTAGTCTCAAAGCATAGCCAAGAGTCTTACTGGATAATTATAGATTACCTCTCCATTGGATGATTGTACATTTTTCATCTACTTTTTCACGTGAATTTCAGTTGATGCTAGATCTTTGCCTTCTATTTCTTTAGTGAAGCTAAGAGTTAACTTTGATCTTACATTAATAACTATACTTACATGAATATCCATGCTTTTATACTTCCCCAATATGGTCAATGTTGATGTATGGCCTTGGCCCATTGATCTTACAATTAACTCACTATTCATATTCAATTTTCTCCAGTTCAGCCCAATAAAATAAGGAAAACAGAAAATGAAGTCTTGATTTTTCTTTCCAGTGCTCCTACATAATACAAATACTCTTAAAAACTAATTAATATATAAATTTTCATCATTCATGCTAAAATCAGTTTGAATTTTTTTAATGAATCTGCTTACAATTAATAGATTACATTGCTCACATAATAAGAGATAATTTAGAACTATGATTTCACAATAATAAATTATCAGGCTCCCACAGGGCGATGAACTTGGTTGAATGTGACCCTTCTGTAGCAGCTCCTGAATTTGCCTCTTGATTTCATCGTTCTCCAGAACAGAGCACCGATAGACCGGTCCGTTGGGTAGCGACGCACCTGGGGTCAGATCAATCGGGTGCTTGACCTGAAAGTGTAGAGGAACCCCTGTGGGTGAGGTGAAAATGTCCCCGTAGTCCTCCATAACCTTATCCATTTGTTGTTGTCGAGTAGAGGAGCCTTTTCTAGATTTTGTGGCCATAGTCTTCTTCTTGCCCTGGGGGTGGATCATCAGGAAAACGAATTTCCTAGTTTGGGAAATGAGCTTACTGCATTGTTTTACAGTAACCAAAGAGATAGTAGCAGGAGGTGGTACCTCTAGTATCCTGTACAACTTATTTCCCAAAGTAACAATAATAGCACGACGCCGAGACTCATACACCGCATGATGCTTCCACAAGTATGGTTTTCCTAATAATACATCAGAAACATCAATAGGAACAATGTCGCATAATACCTCATCCGTGAAGGGCTTGATGCTATAGGGAAGGCGGCACTGCTGGCTGACGCGGAGATCTCGTCCTTGGTGAAGCCACCCGATGGTGTATGGATGTGGGTGAGCTGTGGTCGGCAAGCCCAACCGCTTCATGGCATCTGCTGAAATGAGGTTCTTTTGGCTCCCATTGTCGACAATGAACTGTACCGGGGAGCCCTTTACCCACATCTGGGAGTGGAAGAGATGTTCCTCCTTCTGGATCTTTGTAGTGGCAACAGTGGCATTGGGCTCCGCATCAATAATATGTTTCCCTTTGTCATTCCCCTTGTCAGGTTCTGATTCAGAGTCAGAGCATGCATCTGACTCAGAAGCCCGCATCTCGGCCACTAGCGACTGCTTGGCCCGACACTCACTTGTGTTGCGAGTGGAGCTCTTATGGAACTCACACCACTTTCCCGTGTCCTTCTTTGGCTTTGCAGTGTTGTTCTTTGCTTGTGGCTTCGACAGGTTGTCTTGAGTCATCGTGCCTTGGCTCTGTCCTTTGTTCTGTGGTTTGGGAGAACCTTTCCCTTGCTTTTGATTCGCAGATCCAAAGTCTCGCTTCTTCTGTTTGAATTTCTGCTCAATCTTGGCAGCATACCGGTATGCCGTACCAAGCGAGGAGATGTCGAGGAACTCCATTACCTCCTGAATGTATCTATGCAGACAACTGCGATACTTTAGCACCAGATGTTTCTCTGAATCTTTGATACCCAACTTGGTGCGCAAGGTATGGAACAGATTCGTCAGCTCATGCACATCTTGATCCCTTTGTTGCTGCAATGTGGTCCATTGTATGTACTTGTCCTCATAGCTCCCCATGGGATAGTATTTTTCCTTGACGGCATCTCGGTAAGAATTCCAAGTGGGTACGACCGAGAACAGAGAGGGTTATATCTCGTCCTTTTTCTCATAGTGGCTTTCCCACCAGTCCTTGACATGGGGGGCAGCTTTGAGGAGTGCAAAAATAATATTCTCCCTATCGGAAAAGTCATGAACCGAGAAATATCCTTCTAATATATTCAACCATCTATCTATGGCATCTGCATCTATTTGACCCTCAAATATGGGAATGTAAAAATTTACTTGTACCTTAAAAAGAATCACACCTCCAGAGTGGCTGCTGGATGCAGATGCGCCACCAGTGGGTAGCCGTTTAAGGAGTTGGGCAAAGTTATCCATCATTGCATTCCTTTTTTTTTCGAGGGCCTCCTCGAGCAATATTTTGATCGGATATCCTACTCCCTCATCTTTATTTTTTTCCCCCATGGGCGTCCGTCAGGGTTTACGAGGCTGGTCTTGCAAAGGTTCCACCAGATCGAGCCCTAACTCCTTATACTCCGACCTCGTTGGGGACATGCAAAGAAGGATCGAGAAAAAAATAAACCGCTCTGATACCACATCAGAGACCGATTTACAAGGTGAACTACCGTAATAAACACATAACCATAAATGTAGAGATGCGAAGTAAATAACACTGTGCTGAACATAGTTATAAAGATACCAAGAAAAGAAGAGTGCATGTGCATGATAACCTCTTTCTTGACAACCTATGAATGCCATTCTCAATGAAGACTCAAGACTCAACTGGATTGGATTGTGTATCAAAATAGTAGGAATGAATCAAAGTTCAATGAACGAATAAATTGATCGAAAAAATTTATAGGGAAAGGTAACTTGACTATCAATCTACTAAACCTCACTTCCATGATTTAAAAAACACCCCCACCTTCTCAGTGGTGCCATCATGGTCCACCTATTGAAAAACAACCAACAAATATTATTTTTTTTTATATTTTTGCATGGCCATTGGACAGTGATTTACTATGGTTTTCCTACTAAATTCCAATGAATGATTATTCAAAATATTGAGAATTAGTTTAGTCTCAAGGCATAGCCAAGAGTCTTACTGGATAATTATAGATTACCTCTCCATTGGATGATTGTACATTTTTCATCTACTTTTTCACGTGAGTTTCAGTTGATGCTAGATCTTTGCCTTCTATTTCTTTAGTGAAGCTAAGAGTTAACTTTGATCTACATTACAACTATACTCGCATGAATATCCATGTGCTTTTATACTTCCCCAATGTGGTCAATGTTGATGTATGGCCTTGGCCCATTGATCTTACAATTCAACTCACTATTCATATTCAATTTTCTCCAGTTCAGCCCAATAAAATAAGGAAAACATAAAATGAAGTCCTGATTTTTCTTTCCAGTGCTCCTACATAATACAAATACTCTTAAAAACCAATTAATATATAAATTGTCATAATTCATGCTAAAATCAGTTTGATTTTTTTTAATGAATCTGCTTACAATTAATAGATTACATTTCTCACAGAATAAGAGATAATTTAGAACTATGATTTCACAATAATAAATTATCGGGGCTCCCACAAGGCGATGAACTTGGTTGGATGTGACCCTTTTGCAGCAGCTCTTGAATCTGCCTCTTGATTTCATTGTTCTCCAGAACAGAGCGCCGATAGATTGGTCCGTTGGGTAGCAGCGCACCTGGGGTCAGATCAATCGGGTGCTTGACCTGACAGTGTAGAGGAACCCCTGTGGGTGAGGTGAAAATGTCCCCGTACTCCTCCACAACCTTATCCATTTGTTGTTTTCGCGCAGAGGAGCCTTGTCTGGAGGTCGTGGCCACAGTCTTCTTCTTGCCCTGGGGGCGGATCATCAGGAAAGCGAATTTCTCGGTTTGGGAAAAGAGCTTACTACGTTGTTTTGAAGTAACCAAAGAGATAGTGGCAGGAGGTGGTACCTCTGGTATCCTGTACAACTTATTTCCAAAAGTAACAATAACATCATGAGGCCAAGACTCATACACCGCATGATGTTTCCACAAGTATGGTTGTCCTAATATTAATACATCAGAAACATCAATAGGAGCAACGTCGCATAATACCTCATCCGTGAAGGGCTTGATGCTATAAGGAAGGCGGCACTGCTGGCTGACGTGGAGATCTCGTCCTTGGTGAAGCCACCCGATGGCAAGTGATGGTGAGATGTGGCCGCAGAAGTCGGAATCCGCTTCATCATGATCTTCTGGGCCGAGGGTTCTTTGCCCTACTGCCGATAATGAACTGCATCGGGGAGCCTTACCCACATTTGGGAGTGGATCAAGAGAGGTTCCTCCCTCCTCTCGATCTTCCGGTTCCTCCTAGATCTTTGCAGTGGCAACAAGGCATTGGGCTCCGCATCAATTATCTGATTCCCTTTGTCATTCCCCTTGTCAGGTTCTGATTCAAAGTCAGAGCATGCATCTGAGCCAGAAGCCCTCATCTCGGGCACCAGTGACTTCTTGGCCCGACACTCACGTGTGTTGTGAGTGGAGATCTTATGGAACTCACACCACTTTCCCGTGTCCTTCTTTGGCTTTGCAGTGTTTTTCTTTGCTTGTGGCTTTGACAGGTTGTCTTGAGTCACCATGCCTTGGCTCTGTCCTTTGTTCTATGGTTTGGGAGCACCTTTCCCTTGCTTTTGATCTGGCAGATCCAAAGTCTCGCTTCTTCGTTTTAATTTCTCGTCAATCTGGCAAAAGATACCAATATGCCGTATCAAGGTGAGAGATGTCGAGGAACTCCATTTCCTTCATCAGAATTCAGTGTAAAAATGCGATACTTTAGCACCAGATGTTTCTCTGAATCTTTGATACCCAACTTGGTGCCGAGGGTATGGAACAGATTTTTCAACTCATGCACATCTTGATCCCTTTGTTGCCGCAGCATGGTTCATTATATGTACTTGTCCTCATAGCTCCCCACGGGATAGTATTGTTCCTTGACGGCGTCTCAGAAAGAATTCCAAGTGGGTATGACCGAGAACAGAGAGGGTTCTATCTCGTCCTTTTTCTCACAGTGGGTTTCCCACCAATCCTTGACATGGGGGGCAGCTTTGAGGAGTGCAAAAATAATCTTCTCCCTATCGGAAAAGTCATGAACCGAGAAATATCCTTCTAATAGATTCAACCATCTATCTATGGCATCTGCATCTATTTGACCCTCAAATATGGGAATGTCAAAATTTACTTGTACCTTAAAAGGAGTCGCACCTCCAGAGTGGCTGCTGGATGCAGATGCGCCACCGGTGGGCAGCCGTTGAAGGATCTGGGCAAAGTTAACCATCATCGCATTCCTTTGTTTTTCGAGGGCCTCCTCGAGCAAAATTTTGATAGGATCTCCTGCTCCCTCATATTTCTTTTCCTTCCCCATGGGCATCCGTTAGGGTTTGCGAGGCTGATCTTGCAAAGGTTCCACCAGATCGAGCTCTAACTCCTTATACCCTGACCTCGTTGGGGACATGCAAAGAAGGATCGAGAAAAAAAAGACTGCTCTGACACCACTGATCCGGATTTATGCAGGAACGCAACAGAATAAACACATAACCATAAATACAGAGATGCAGCGGAAATAACACTTCATTTTATTAATATCAAAGAACTGAAATTTGCTTAGAGACAGAATGGAAATAAAACTAGCTAGGGTGATGGTAGCTATTTCTGAGGAGAGATGTGGCGACTACAGGCCTCTGAACTGAGTTACAATGAGGCTCGGGGGCCTATTTATTATTGAGAAACAATGGATAACCCTAAACATCCAAAAACCTAACCCTAGGAGATGAAGCGCCAAAACTATGGGCCCCGTTTGGATAAATTGGTGTTTCAACTTCCCAGGGACGTAACTTTGGCATACTATCTCCGTTTGACGCACATGATACATCATTAGAAAGATCTATATGAGGACTAAAAATTTCGCCATGAATATCACTTCAAAATGGAATGATACAGAATGATATTTGTTGGAGGCTCGATGCCCAAAAAACATCGTTTAGGGCCTCAAAACGGCTCCGGAAGTTCAGGACCCGAAAAAATGCTAAAAATAGTAAGTTGTGCCGAAGTTGAAAAACTGAAAGAGACAATGGTGGGGCCCCAAGTGGAATAGGCGGGTGGCCACCAGTATCCACCTGGATCATTGAGTGAGCCAAAAAAGAAACTTTCCTTACTTTTTGAGTACATCCTTGCAATTGCGAAGAGGACTAGTGTTGCAAAATTATTGGTAAGTGGAAATTAAAGGGCGTAAGAACGTTTTTGAAAAAATTTCAAACGTCAAAATTAAGTCTTCTATCCTTCCTAGCACTTCATGGAAAACGGGAATCCGCAAATTCTAGTCGTCAAATATGTGCAAAATGCCTTATGACGGGCAAAATGGAGGACTGGTCCTATGCTGCTACATGAGTTAGGGTTTCATGTGGCAACAGGGAACCTTGTATAGTTTTTCAAGGATAGGAAAGGAGAATATTGTCAGTTAATCATCATATGAAACTTCATCACCATTTGAAAATTGTGTCCTAATTTGAAACAATAAGACTACCCAACTATTTCATTATTTAATTTTGATTGTGTAATACAAAAAAATATCCTAGATAACTTAAATAATGTAAGCACTTTTGCAAAAATTTAGTCGAGAGAACCTTCAATTACATTTATTTTGAAGTTCCACTTGCATTTTAAGCCATTTTAATTAGTCTTTCATGGCTATCTAGTAAAAATTTCAACCTCCTGTAGAAATTTGTTTGTCACTCGTATTAGAAATGCAAAAATAAAATGTAAATAAAAATGATTTGAAATTCTAAAATTCAAATGCGCGCTACATAAAAATGATTTTTTTAAAAACTACATTAACGTATAATATCACGCGCGCATTCACCCTTAGCTCTTGCAGAACAACATTCGCCCTCAGCTCTTGCAGAACAACATTTTCCCTAAGTTCTTGTAAAATGGTAAGTTCTTACTGCAGGCCCTTCCTCCTGTAGTAGGGTTGACCCTATTTGGGTTTTTTTGGAGCCTCTGAGAATACAAAGGTTGTGATTGATTACGAGGCACTGCCTATATTTGTGGAACTTCTTGCCTCTGGGAATGATAATGTTTGAGAACAGGTAGCACGTTCATTTTAGAGGCATAAAATTATTCTTCCAAACTATCTTTATACGTCTGTAATTTTGGAATTTGATTTAAAAAACTACTACCCAACTTTGAGTTCAACTGGTGTTCGTGTAAGGCTGTTTGGGCTTTGGGAAATATTGTTGGAGACTCTGCAACATTTAGGGATCTTGCCCTCAGTCATGGAGCTCCGAGGCAGGTGCTTGCCCAGTTGAATGATACTGCCAGAATTTCAATGATACGAAATTGTACATGGGCTCTGTCAAATTTTTGCCGTGGTAAACCCCAACCACTATTCGAACAGGTAAGCAGAACACATTTTCTGCCTCTTCTTCTTAGTTCGCAGATACTGTGGATTTTTTTTTATAGATCTTGATGCTTGGTAGATTTGGACGTAATATGGACCTAGGCGCTTGTTCATTACAATGACTTCATCATCAGGTTTTAGAAAATGCTCAGAAATTTGGGTTTCACAAGGGGATTACCCTTGCTTGCAATTATCGATTATCAATCACATTCAAAAAAAGTCTTTCGTAGCATTACTGAGCTCTTTGTAGGTGAATTTCCGAGGCAATTTCAGAATATCTGAACTAAATTTGTCTGTCATTTTCAATACTCTGCGCTTGTAACAGAACCAGACAAACAATCTAGTGGCCAATGCAACAACAGCAACACCTCCTGTTGCAATGCCTACAATTCACCCTCTCTGCACGCATGAATGACTATGGTACCCTCTTTTGTGAACAGGTACTGGAGCTGAAGGTACTGGTTTCCATTAGGATCGTGGATTTCAACATCCAAAATAGTATCAAATTCCACTGCAATAGTATTCCCCAGCGAGGGCAATAGTTCATTGAGACCTATTGGAATCATTACCCCCAAATAGCCTCCAGGGCTACCCAGAGTGTGATCATCTAGAGCAATAACAAATGCTCATCCATCCCCAATTGAAACAAGAACAGGACCCACATTGGTTACAGAAAAGGAGAAACACGTTTTGAAAGAAGAAGAAACTTTTGTATGAGGGTCTAGAAATCTAACTGGTCTATTATACAATGCCCTACCTGCACTTCAAATTGGTACTCGCAACTCCATGCTAAGACTCACTGTGCCATTCTTCAGATGAGCATCTTAACCTGAAGTTTGATTCCAAAAAACCCAAGTCCCCTGTTCTATGCCCAAGACCTCTGTTACAACGAGTAGAGTTCTGAGTGAAATATTTCACAATAGGAAGCCAAAGAAACATTGCAAAATTGCTCCGCTTTAGACTGATAATTTTCTGTGCGAAAATTCAACTACGGACAGTAAAAACATAATATCAAACACAACCAATCCACAATGGAATTTGAACATGAGGATTTATAAATCACGTAAAACTTCTCCAAAAGTTAAAAGAATTCCAATGGCTTTAAGATTCTACACATGAGCACTACAACACCATAGCATCAACTCACAATGAAACTGAAGAAGCCTTGTACAGTTTCTACATTTCCACAGTGGAAGCAAGAATCTTGCTATCTCTCATGATCTAGTTCTGTGGTCAAATCCTTTGCTATGGCTGTCTTTTTCTACTAAACGTGGATCTGTCTTAGCTTTGGCTCTGGTTCTCATTTAGGATCATGGCTATCTGATCTTGCTGTGGCTTTGACTATACAAACTTGTTCAATAGGAAAATGTTGACTCTGCTATATATAGGAGATTCAATGGGTGTTCTCAAACACTTTTTTGGGCAACTTTGTTTTGTCTCTGATTCAAGGTAGAACTATGTTGGCCTTGGTTTTTTAGTCCTTGGAACTTAGTTCTCTCATATTTTCCATCCTATCCCCAGTTTGCTACCGAGAAAGACATAACTTCACGATATCAAAATTGACTATTTTTGGCCATTTATCTTTAATAATGGTACAGCCTTAATTTGGTGCATTCGTACAGTATCTGAAGAGCACTCTCAAGCTGTTATTTAGTATTTTAGCATAACTACTACATTTAACTGCCATGCTCTAATATTTATATCAACCATAAGCATTCTTAAGGTAGTTCCACGTTTGTGAAGCAGAAGGAATGTTTCTGACAGCTTCTTATCATAGTGGTACAATTCTGTTCGCAGTTTATATTTTATAAACCTCCAATTTTCCAAACGTAGTAGAGACTACAGTTTGCATCTGAAATTTTGGACAAATCTGTTTAGTATTCTACAGAAAATGCATTAAGAATAAAAAGAGCCCACAATTTGTAAAAAGCCCACAATTTTGTAAAAAGCCCACATTTTGTAAAAAGCTCACAATTTGTAAAATGCCCACTTTTATTTTCTTTTTGCTTATATATTGAGCTCCCATTGAGTTCAACAACTCTTGGGTTTTCTACACCATTGAGAGATATTTATTGTTTTCTTTATAGGATAATTTACATCAATGGAAGAAAACATTGGAGCTGGAAAAAAAATTCAAAAGGGTGAAAGGGGTGATGGCAGAGTTTATTGCCCTTGTAAAAAATGTTGTATGAGAAATAATGTTAGAGTTTTAATAGCAATAGCAACAGTGCATTGTAGGAAATATGGGCACATTGATGGTGGATCAAATGACTATCGTCCCGTGGTAATTAATTATCTATCTTCATTTTGATTATATCATAAAATTTTATATTATTTTAATATTTTTTATATGCGCACTAATGTTTAATTATTAATGTTTCTAATTTTCATAAAGGCACAGTTGCCCCCCAACTTTTTGCAGATGATCAACCAGCTTCCATAGAAAAATAGTAGTAGATTAGATGATGTTGCACCAGTACAAGAGAATATTGCAGCAAATATTAGTATTGGAAATGATGTTGTACAAGGTGAAGAACATGAAGCGAATGATGAAGGTAATTTTAATGATCCCATGGAGGTAGATCACGATGACAGTAATGAGACATTTCACATTAATGATGGGACAAATCAAATGCTCCAAGACTTGTATGGTGAGTCAAATGATGATGGTGGAGATAGCAATGACGGTATTTATGATGTACCTCTGATTGAAAGGTCAAGTGAACGACTTTTTGAACACTCAAATGCAACTCTTCTCTCTGTTACATTGTTGCTGGTGAACTTAAAGGTTATGAATAATCTGTCGAACAGATGTATGACACAACTCCTAAGGTATGAAATATGTATATATGATCACATATATGCAAATGTTGATTATTTTCCCTTTTTTTAATTGTAATAAATGTGTAAAATAATAAGTTATATATATATATATATATATATATATATATATATATATATATCATAGTTATCAAAACCGGCCAGTCAGGACAGCTGCCGATTGGAACCGGCCTTGCAACCCGGTCAATAGCCTATTCTCACCTGTTTTGGCCGGTTAACCGGACCTAACCGACCGGTTAAGTAAGGAACCGACCAATTTATGCATAAACCGGTCAGTTCCGTACTTAACTGGCCGGTTAGGTGCTCCTCCATGAGTTGAAAATTCCTCAGTGTCTCCTCCTTGAGCTGCAAATTTCTCTATTATACTAGCAACAAACTTCTCTAATAACTCATACTCAACACCTTATAGTAGCAACAATACACATGATGACTGATAAATACAAGGCTGGCTAGCATAAAATCCCTGGCAGCTTGCAACTCATCAAGTGTACTTGATGAAAATTTCTGTTCTCAAAACAATCAGCAGCAACCTTATTTCACACTTAGCTAGGAACTGTCAGACCCTCTCTCTTTGCTCACACATAGCAGCAGCATAAATACAAAACCTTTCACACAACATACAAGCAATTTGATCATGGTATCAAGACTGATGCAAATGGTCTGACGCCACTCAAGGGACAAAAACATACAACCTAATGAAAATGTGACTAGCAATAATAAATTGACCACTAGAAAATTCTCGCTTGGAAATGCACTAAAGTGGCCACTGAGTTTTCTGGGTTTTAATGAATATTTTCAGTGATAAATTTCGTCAAACACATTGTGAGCAGACTTCTGAAGTTGTAATGCTCTCTCAACTTGTTACAAATAGCACTAATAGTGGGTTTCATAAACCAATTCAGTACCTCTAAGTGTTGTAGATGTTTTTCTAGAAATTTATTGCCAAGCAAACATAGATAATGAAGAATACAAGATCTTCAAAATGCTGGTCTGATATATATATATACTGAACCCAGAATTGTCTTTAAGGTTGATACAATGAATTGACAACAGATCTGAGCAGGGACAGATTGTATATTATAATATTAACTCAGCAATAAAACATAGTGAATAATATAAGAGAAACCTGATACATTACTTCAACAAGTTTGCTTATGTATTTTTCAATGATATGTATTGCATTTGGTGCCATTTTGATATATTCACCTTTGCATGGTATATAAATGAGCAAAATTTTCATATTTTGTCTCTATTGGCTTGGAATCATGGTTGCAAATCTTAAAAATATTTATTTATTTATTTTATTTTATTTTTTTATTTTTATTTATTTATTTATTTATTTATTTATTTTTTTATTTATTTTTTTATTTTTTTTTATTTTTTTTTTATTTTTATTTTTTTATATTAAAAAATATTTATTTAATGTATTTTTTTTTAAACCGGTTCATTGAGATCTGACTGCTACCAGTTAGACCGGTTCCGGTTCAAAACCCGGTTCATTAGCTCCACCGGTCCGGTCACCAGTTTCGGTTTTAATAACTATGATATATATATATATATATGATTAATAATCTTTACAAGACACTACTTTTTGTTTCTGTTGTAGATTGTTGGGTGAATATTTGTTACCATCGCCAAATACTTTACCTCGAACATATCGAGATCTACGTGATATTATGAAACACTTTGGAATGGAATATAACACTATAGATGCATGTCCTAAAGATCATATTATATATTACAGAGAACATGTGTTGAAAACAGAATGTTCGAAATGTGGTACCAGTAGATATCGAACAGATCAACTAACCAAAAAGGTGCCTCAAAAGGTTCTTCTTCATATTCCCATAATTCCACGTTTGCAGTGAATTTTCAGGTGTAACAACATAGCACAGTTTATGGATTACCATTCAAAGAATAGAAGTGGAGATGGTGTTCTTCGAATGCCTGCAGATGGTTCTGCATTTAGAGAAATCGAGGAAAATTATGTAGATTTTAAAAATGAACCTCGTAATGTCAGGCTTTCATTGGCAGCTGATGGTGTTAATCCATTCGGAGAGCTTAGATCTACTTACTCAGTGTGGCCTATTTTCGTTATCAACAATAACATTCCTCCTTGGATGTCAATAAAGAGGGAGCACATAATGTTGACTATGATTATTCCATGTATTTGATACATTATTTCTTTGAATGTAACATTTTCATTTCTCTCGTTGTTTGCATAAATATATATTTTATTTATTTACTTACTTATATATACATATATCATGGGAGTAATTATTATGTACCGTAATTTTGAACAATTAGGTAAGTACCAGGTCAAAGATATGAATGTATATATTGAGCCTCTCATTGATGAGCTAATACAGTTATGGCATGGCATCACTATGTATGACATCACTAAACCAATCAAGCAGAAGAGATTTCAATGTCGTGGAATACTTGTATGGACAATTCATGATGCCCCAGGACTAACACATGTTTGTGGTATGTAATATTTCATTGCACTTTAATATAATACATAATTATCTAAATTAGATATACCATATTGCATGTTTTAAAAATGATCTCATAGTATATTAATTGTTATTGATCCATTTATTGCAGGTCTTCAAACAAAGGGTAGATTTGCATGTCCAGTTTGTGGCCCTAAGATGAAGTATCATCATTCGCTAGACTTAAGAAAGATGGTGTTTGATGAGTTTAGGCACTTCCTCCCTAGGAACCATAAGTATCTTACTACTGAAAAACATCTTTTCAATGATAAAGAAGAAACTAGATTAAAACCACGAAGAATGGCACCTCGGTTGTGGATGTTGGAATATAACAGAATTAATAATCGTCGAGCAGCTGGTACATTATTTGTGTATATATATATATATTATTTGTTTATGTAATGTTTGGAATTTTTGTTTTAACTAATGAATTTATTTTATTGTATTTTATAATTAATATTGTTTTGATTTATTTTATTCTTTGATATCAAGGTCATCATCGCAGTGAAGGTACTAATATTGTACTTCCACCTGGAATGAAATGTTATCCTTCTCAATTCGCGAGGTTGCCCTACTATGAGGACCTAAAAATAGCTCATTTGTTTGATACAATGCATGTCGGGAAGAATGTGACAGAAATGTTATGGCGAACCATAGATGGTGCACATGAGAGAGATAAAATTGACAAAATTTGTGTTGACATTGAGAAATCAAATCATGCAATGAAAAGTGTGATCGACGGATCAAATAAAAATGGAGGTCGAAATTATAATAATATTCCATGGTTATTAACAGAACAACAAAGCAATGATGTAAAAGAGGTCATTAGAAGAATTAAATTTCCAACAAGTTTTGCTTCAAACATAAATAATATCTTAACAAAGAAAGGTGACTTCAGTGGGGTGAAAACACATGATTGGCATACCTTTGTTAAGGTAATTTTTTTGGTATACGTTTTTGTATGTTATTGCTTGAATACATATTTTAAATTTTCCTTTTTTCTGCTTAATTTGGAAACCAATAACGATTCATTTTTTATTGTTATAGTATGTTCTACCTGTATCTCTCCCAAACGACTTCGACAACAATGTCAAACAAGTTATATATGGTCTTAGTAAATACATGAGGTAAGTAGTTTTGATTTATACGCAAAATCTAATTGCTATAATTTCTTTTTGTACTTGATGAAATGATGTATTAATTTAATTGTAATGAAATATATATTATGTTTCATTGAAATAACCTTGCGTAATGATTTGCAGATGGTTGTCATTGAAAGAAATCCATCAAGATGAAATAAAGTATTGGAAGAGAGAAATTCCTCGGCTAATGTGTGAAATGCAAAAGTATCTACCCCTAACATTTTTCAATGCACAAGAACACTACTTGATACACCAAGTTTAGGAGATTGAAATGTGTGGACCAGTACACACAAGGTCAATGTGGATGGTCGAGAGGCACCTGAAATCCTTGAAGGCTTTGGTTAAACAAAGAGCATGACCCGAGGGTTCTATGGTGGAGGGATATGTGGTATATCAATCCATGGTGTATATTAGTCATTATCTTCCTAAATTAGCTGCGCTAGTCATGAAGGCGGTGGATTGCATTTGGGATGTGAACTCCATCAAAAAATTTGAAGAGGAGCACCTGTTGGGAAAAGGTAGAATGAAGAAAGTGAGAGGTAAAAGATTTATTATGTATAACACATATAATGTTTCATTTTTTTACATCATGTATATGATCATTATATTCATTTAGGTCTTATTCTTTCATAGTTTATTAATTAATATAATTTACCACGGTTATAAGTAATATTTATTAATATTGGTGAATTATTGTTTTTTTATTCAGGTGCTCAAGATTATGAGGCACTACTTTTATACATTGCAAACAATCTTGAGTGGATGAGTGAATGGATTGAAACATGTAAAGTACGTAACGACGGTAGGTTATCATGGCAACTACTGTCTGAATTGATTAGGGAAGCGTATCATAGTGGAGATGGGAACATTATGGACAAGGAAATCGATTTAACATATGGTTTGAAAGATAGAAAGGTAAGCAATTAATTCACCTATTTTATTCATTACTTATTTTATACTATATTTATAATGTGACAAGAAGTTTGATTTTTCAGTTAATTTTCATGCTGTGTAAATTATATGTTTAATTATTAATTGAGAATGCATCTTTTTCATGTTTGGCATATTGCAGTTGAAACACCACAAGGCTATGTGGTGCAATGGTCATCAATTTCGCGTTAAACAGTTGGATGATAACAGGAAAACTTCTGATAGTGGGATAACTGCAGTATTCCAAGTCACTAATGTTTCCTCCAGGAGTGACAGACATCCTCGAGAATCTGAAAATAGATATTATGGGTTCTTAGATGATATAGTTGAGTGTGACTTTAATTCCTTCAAAATAGTTTTGTTTGACGTCAAATGGTATAGGCTACGAATGAATGTACGTGATGATGATAGAACACTTATTCAACATGAAAATGGATTTCAAATGGTTAAAACATCGCAGTTTGAAGCAGGAAAAGATCGCTATGTTTTTCCAAGCCAATGCGAACAAGTCTTTTACTCAGAGGTTCCAGGTGAGAACGAATGGTCATTCGCTATTAGATATGATCCAAGAGGAAGGCCAGTAGAGTATACTGTAGAGGAATAAGATGATATTGATCAAGAAGAAGATGATGTAGTGGTACATGAGCAAGAAGATGCATTGACAGACGAAGAAGATATCTTAGAAGATGAACCAGGCATAGGAGATGAGGCAACAATTATTGATGATGATGTCGATGAGGATATTATTGAAAATGACATAATTGATGATGATGATGACATGGTCGATCATTTCAACACCGTTTCTGAATCAGATGTTGATATAGATGTCGATCAGTTGGATGAAGATCAAGAAGATATAGAAGAAGAATATTGATACATATGTTATATTCGAGTATGAGCTGGTATGTTATAAATTTATATTTTAATATGTAGGAATTATTGTCTATTGGGAAAAATACTGAGAGGGGGGGTGAATTAGTATTTAGGGCTGACTGAAAACTTTTCACCAGAGATCTTATTATGCTGTTAATTCTTTACTTAGATTATTGCATCATTCTTTTAGTAAACATGTGAAAAGAAATAACATAATAAGCCATTACACAAAAGGAACACATATGAACACCAGTATTTAAGGTGGAAACCCAATTTGGGAGAAAACCACCGCTGCTGTCATCTCAGTCTTCAATATTTATTATAAAGAAAACATCTTACAATTTTGTGTTGGCGCAGACTCATACCAGCACGCAGGCACCAACCTTTAGAAGGCTTCAACTTTCTCTCGTTCTCCAGCCTCTCCTGGAAGGGAGCTTCGACCCCCTGATTTAACACCAGCTTGAATTGGCAGAAAGCTTCCACTTCTATGCAGAAGATTTCAACCCTCAGATCCACCGAATTTCTTCAATTTCTTCATCAGACTTGCATCAGATCTTTATTATTTCTTTGCTGATCTTCCTAGAGCTTTTTCATTTCCTCGATCAACTCCATAGGTGCATCATGGATTCAGCGTTATTAGACAACAGAGTTCGATCATGCAGATCTCATAAAGAGATTTTTATTTACAATGCCTCTGCATGCACACCTCGTACTATGATTCTCATCACCTTATATAGTTTATGCCTTTATTGAAACCATGGGTCAAAACCATTCAATTGCTAATGGTATTATTAAAAGTCGAACCAATCCAAATTGAAATCTCGATCTTTCTTCTTCCAATCTCGAAATTTCCCAAAGGTAATATCTATCTCTGCAAAATAATACTATAGCCAAGGTAAAGTACCAATAACATGCCGCTGATGGTTTTCTTTCTTTTATTTATCAAATTCGTGGAATTTGATAAATAAATATTATTCACAACCTTTGGCAATTAAATATATAATAGAACTTTATAGTAATAACTAGCGCTTTTATCAAAAGGCTTTTAAATAGACCTTTGGTTCCGGCCCCACATACATAATCGACGGCCCAATCAATATAATTTAAAAAATTGGGGCCCATCGCTTACGATCGTTTCCATCCGACGGCGGAGAACACATCGCTCGGCATCAGATGATCCGACGGATATCGTTCGTTGATGATGCACGGATGATAACGCGCGATGGCGCGCCGTACCTTGGGTAACTTTCGCACATCTATAGCAAATGAACACCGTCCGATGACCCCTTCCCAGATCAACGATGCTTATCAATATCGCTGGGCATCCTAGGTCGAGCAATAACGCGCGATGGCGCGCAGTGACAAGCGGTTTTGTGGAGTCGTACAAGGACGCGTGTCGCACGTTCTATGGAATCGCTCCCAAACTCTTGAAAACTGCTTGCCCGTCGAAGGTGGTGTGATAGAAACCAAAAACCACCTTTACTGTTTTCTCGGTCACGGTTCCGCTCTTCCACACAAGGTTCCGTCGCGCTTCCGTTTGTTATGTTCCACCTCTTTCCTTCCAGGTTCTGTTCATGATTCCAAAGGGTTAGTCCGTGTTCCACCGAAAGTTCAATGCCGAATATTCTGTTTTAGTTCTTTTGCGTTATAACTGGTTTTCTCTCGCTCCTCATTCCTTTCTCCATGAAAGCCAGTCAGCTCCTTACTAATAGTGTAGACCCTTCCATCATATATTTAATGAATATATATAACTCCAATGTCTACCAGTTTGGATACACTGTCAACCGTATTAACATCAGTTCCTCGATAAACATACAGAGCACAGGGTTTCTTACGGATGTCAATTATCCTTCATGAGGATGCATACATATGTTCACACATGAATTAACTCGTCCTTATTTATATCGATTCTCCATTAAATACAGAGCTTGCCATCAAGGACAATCATATAATAGGATACAGGAAACATATTGCCAACATTGTCTTTAAATAATTTACTAATTATGCAGGTTTGTTGCATGTTGTTTATTATTTCAAACCAATAAATAATGGCCTTACTATTGTTTATTATTTCGCAGGATTCACAGGATTCATTTGATTCTATGGTCAAGTCTTTGAAAAAACCAATTAAACACTTAAATAGTCAAGATCTGGAAGACAGGCTTTACCCCCACCATAAATTGCTGAAAAACTGGCCTTCAGTTCAGCTTGTTGTGCTGAAGACGAGGGTGGATTTGCATGATCAGTTGAATGAAAATGAATCATATATTCGGGATGATTTTGAGGGCAGATCCATAAGCCCCATAGATGAAGATCCCATTGCTGTATAATTTCTGTCTGCGTTGAAGCACAAGTATAGTGTTGTATCAGAATACAAATTAGAGGACAACTATACCGAGTCTAAATCAACTGAATCCAGTTCTAGTGCTCTTGAACTTACCGAATTAAAGCCAGAAGCAGGATTTACAATCTCTAATAGGAATGGGTATGGTAGTTCCAATATTGGATTGGATGTCCGGAGCTCTGCAATAGGCACTGGACCTAATCGTAATGAACCCCAACTAATTCAATGTGATGAAAATATGGACTTTGATGATGATCAGGAAAACAAGCCAGAGCATTTTGGCAATATTGAAGAAACTGAAGAGGTTTCCTGTGATCAATTGAATCAACTCAGCCATAAGACATCTACTGCAGACTGGTTTGTATCAGAAGGAGAATCAGTTTTGCTTTCCTATGATGATGGATGCTGCTCTTTTCACGATATAGCAAATTCAGAGGTGTGGAGGTTTTAATTATTGTACTTAATTTTGGGGATTATGGTTGTTATAATTTATACATTTTGGGATTTTCTATTAGAAATAGGGAAAATCCTAAGGGTTAGATTATTCTCATGGTTTAAATTTCTATATTTGAAATAAAATTCACCAATTTCTATTTAAAAAAATGATTTGCCTAAATATTTGATGTAGTTTAAATAGGATGTAGTTCATTTCAAAGATTGTTGAAATTTTCTAGAAACTATGATTGGGATTTCAAGAATATTTATGCACTCTTTAAATTTTCCCTTAACATAAAGGGCAGTTGATGTATGAGTAATACTCAGTATTATTTTTTTCCAATCTCCAGGAGAAGGCTGAATATAAAGCTCCATATGGGCTTACCCTAAACATGTGGGGTGATTTTTGGTTGATCAGAGTAGCTGGTTTAGATGGTCGCTCTGGTAAATATGTTGTGGCAACATCTGCAGGTTGTACATTGGACTCAGGTTTCTGTTCATGGGACTTTTATAATAAAGAAATTATGGCATTCCATACTGAATCAGAGGCCTTCACTTCAACGTCCAGTACCATCTCTCCAGTTTTGGCAGAGAGGGATGTCTCGGTGAGAAATTTTGGCTTTGCAAATGTTGTGCCAGAGAATCAACATTGGTGGTACAGGCCATGTGGGCCTCTTATGGTATCTACTGCCAGTGCCCAAAAGACAGCTAATATTTATGATATTCGTGATGGAGATCCTGTGATTTCAATGTGTTTGTTTTGAAAGTTTAGGTTTCATAGTAAATCATCAATGGGCTCTAAAATAAGGCTACATTGAAATCTTGGATACATGTTTCATGCCAAAATCAGTTGTATCTTCCATAAATACACAATCTTGGACCACTCTGTATACATCTGCTTCTTGGACAATATTACATCTCCCTCATTATACAGGTGGTGTTCTTACATGCATAGCAAAGGCATTGTTTTGGCAATCATTTTTTAAGTCACTAGATATTGTGGGTACAAGGATCTAGGGTCTCCACATGAAACTGTGTTGCCCGGAGACTGACTCTGCCTGTCCTTAAATTTGTAAACATTGTAGTATGCCAATGCTTCTTTCATTTTGTATGCATAAGACGATTTTTTTTCAAAGTCCATAATTGTTTTTAAGTTTTATCCATCCCAGTTTTGTTGTGAATGCACAGGTTTTTGGCTCAACACATATCTATTATATCTTTGTACTTTTCCTTTACTAACTATTTGAAATTTCTAGTTATATTTAGAGGTGTCTTTTAAGGGATGAGGGGAATTACTTGGATTTAATGCTCCCAGGCTTATCATTTATTCTCCAAATGAAGCCCTGTAATCTGTAACACTATATGGGCATGCAACTCACTTGTTAAAATATAGTTGATACAATATGTTGTACATGAAGCCTGGAATTTTGTACATTCCTGGAATATATTAATTTGCAGGCATGCTTAAAAGAGAGATAGGGTTTGATAAAATCAAAAACCCTGAACATGAAGAAAAAAAAGAGGCAATTATTTTATACAGATAGAACCAAGACACTATCTCCTCATTAATAACAAAACCTCAGTCCCAAAATCATATGTACAAATTCTAGAAGTCGAAAGTTGAAAATTTCTGAAATGGAACCAGGCCCTTTTCAAAAGAATAAATTTAGTAAAAACGAGGGTGAAGAAAGTTATCTTATCAAAATTTCCACATACCGTGTTAGCAAGGAATGACTCCGAGTCCTGAGCAGTGAGACCGAGGAATTGCTCTTTTGCTGCAGGTTGCAGTTCTCTTCTCCAACACGATGAAAAGAAAATTCTTAGCTTTGGAGTCTGAAGCCCGAGTCACAACTTGGAAGTTGGTAAGGAAAATTATCGGGGTTGTTGCCAGTTGGCATGGAGTTCGCAACCTCATTAATTTTCTTTAATGCATTTCCTTCAATGCTGCAGTTGTCACTGGCCAACAACCTTTACAATAAAATTTATTAGACCCGTCACGCTACGAGGAAAAATTGATGTGATCACTGATCATTGATTTCCTATTGTGATAACAAACATTGGAGATTTACTGTCCTGTTTTAAAGTTTCATTTTTAAAAAAAAAATTGAAACCGCTGTCGGTATACCGACTCCTTGTAAGCGTCGCTCTTCTGACGTTTTGAACGATTTCCATTTTCGTCGGTCTTGTGACGTCCGTCGATATTGCGACAGTTCTAGAAACGTTGGAAGAGCGACAACACAAAGACGTCGGAAGGGCGACGTTCAAAATTTTGGACCACATTTCGTCGGAATTGCGACAGTTATTCTTGGCGTCGATATTGCGACGCTTCTGGAAAGCGTTGGTCTTGTGAAACCTTTGCAATACGTCGGTCTTCTGACACTTTTGTATGGCATCAGAAATGTGACAGTTTAGACACGTCGGAAGAGTGACGGTAAAAAGACGTCAGAAGAGTGACGTTCAAAACGTCGGACGACATTTCGTCGGAATGGCGACACTTTACAAACGTCGGAAGAGCGACGTTAAAAACGTCGGACAAAATTTCGTCGGAATGGAGACAATTTACAAATGTCGGTTTGGGAAACTTCGAAAGAGCGACGCGTGTTTGGAAGCGACGAAAAAAGTGTTGGTAGTGCGACACTTTGTAAATGCGTCGGAATTGTGATCGCATGACAAACCACATTTTTCCCGTCCTCAAACTGTCACTCTTGCAATGACTGTGTGTCGGAATAGCGACGATTTGGCCGTCGGAAATTGCGCCAAATTTTCTAGTGTAACATGCCTTTGATTCTGTATAATGTCCCACTCAAAGGCGATATCTTCACCAAAGTGCCGCAGCTAAAGAAGGAGGATTGGGACCTCGTTGATGCTGAGAAATTTATGGAGCTTGCACCTGAGTGATATCTAGACTGTGAACCTTATCAGTGGGGACTCGTGCACATGGAGACGAAACACTGGATGCTGGGCCTGCACAAGGCAAGGCTTTTAAATTTATTACAGGTTCCACATTTCGGGTGCAACCCAATAAATGATATACGTGTGTGAAAATTTCTCGCACTAGTGCATGATGAAGATTTATGGCTGGGAGATCGCATACCTATCGATGCCGTGCTGATCCATCAGATCACCGACCTTCCTGATCAAGATGCCGATCCCATGGCTGATTTCGGAGGAAAGGCCCAAGAAAAGAAGGTGGTGGAAAAAATCAAGGTGAGCTACCAAGTGTCGTGCCATAACATAGGATTTTTAGTTAGTGAAATTAACGACCCAACCATCTAATTTGGGATGCACATCTTCGCATGCAAGATGATGCGATAATGTAGGCCTAAGGAAGTCCCTGTGCAAGTAATTTCACTCGCAGGACAATGTGAGAAGCGCGTCATCTATAATTGGGTGCAATATTTGTGCAAGAAATTTTTGGAGAACGTGCACGAGGTGCAAGAGGAGGGCAAGCATTTCTACTACGCTTGGATCCTAATGTTGATAGCCCTGATCAGATGGAAGAACCCGGAGGAAATGCAGTTTCGTGATATCGAACCACATATGTGTGAAGCCGCGTGGTACGCCACGCTGTGGAGTTCCTTCGCCCCTACACGCATCATGGAAAACAAAATC